>OY856186.1:136359414-136436078 GCA_963693315.1 Diogma glabrata
AATTTCACTGTATATGTATATATATATATAGTATATATATATATATATATATATATATATATATATATATATATATATATATATATATATTATATATATATATATATATATATATTATTATATATATATATATATATATATATATATATATATATATATTATATTATATATATATATATATATATATATATATATATATATATATATATATATATATATATATATATATATATATATATATATATATATATATATATATATATATATATATATATATATATATATATTATATGTCCAATGAGTACTACCGTTGACTGATTAAGTTTATTTGCCATCACCTACCCAAGTCATCACATTAGTTAGTGATTTATCACTGCTGCGGGGAATGTCATATTTCAAGTTAACTCGTTGTCACTAGCGAAGAGTGAAGTACTTAGGATTAGATCTTAAATTTAAAAAATATTACAAATCAACAACAATTTATATCTAAAGGTTTGCAAATTTAAATTCATCAACTAGCACTCCAAAGGTATCTCCTTGACTAGTAACATCACTATAACCAGTGGTATGTGATATCAAACTTTAAATAATATGTCAACTTTCTTCTGACATTGGAGTTATCCACATTGTCTCTGCTGCTAATAATATACGATAATGTGAGTTATCGCGTTCCACTATAATAGCAGAGAGATGTCAATAGCTAAGGTGATGTCTAAGGAAAGGTAGTGTATAAACTTTAATTGATCAATGGTTTACAGGAAACATTTTTTACCAAAAAAATCAATCATACATGAATTAATTTTAGTCAATCTTATTTAATAATTCAGTTAATTTATTTTAAACAATTGAAGTTTTAAACATTTAACAATTCTTTGAATTTTTTTAATGATTTTGCGAATAATAGACCAGTCAAATTTTTTTTTTTTGAGGAAAAAATTAGTAACAGGATGGAAACTATTGGATAAATAAGAAAATATAATCGAAATGATGAGAAACAAAAATTAAAGGTGCTCCGAGTTGCGGTGGTGAAATGGGGTGAGCTTTTACTTTAGATGGTGTAAAAAAAAGATGGTGTAAAAAAAAGATGGTGTAAAAAAAAAATAAACATAAACACGGAAACATTAAGCAGAACATGCGAAAAACTGAAAAAATTGATTTTAAACGGAAAAAACTTGATTTTAAAGAGTTATTTTTCAATGATTGTTAAAAATATTCATTATTTGTTAAAATTTACCGTCGAAATAATTGAAAAATATAAACTTTTGCCATGGTAATATTAATTTTATTACACCATCTAAAAGTAGACGTTTCAACAAACATAACGATAAACGTTTTTTTTTGAAAAATCTCTTTTCTATACAGGTGAATTTTCGTGTCAAAATGAGGTCACATTTTTGGTTTGAAATCAAAATCAAACTTAAAAATAAATATTTTGCTTTAAAACAGCCTATTGGGGAATAGGGACATAATAAGGTACGTTTTCACCAAATTGTGTGGAAAAAAAATGTTTTGTGGGAGATAAAAATTAAAAACGAAAAGACCTTTGTTTCTCGGTTTTTTTCTATTTAAACGGCAAATTTTAGGTAATGTGAAAAAATGGCCGACATAAAACTTATAGACCTTTTTATTACTTACAACTTTTGCTGTAATTTTTTTGATAAAAGGTCTAGTTTCGCTGAAAATCATGAAAAACCATTTTCTACCCCTAAAAGCTCACCTCATTTCACCCCCATAGGCCGGATCTCATTTAATTTATGTGTCCCATCATTTGCGCAATATTTTTCTTATTTATCCAATAGTTTTCATCCTGTTACTAATTTTTTCCATTTTTTGCCTGTTTTTAAGGTATCTAGACTGGTCTATAAGTTTTTATGTTTTATTTAAACATATTTTAGTAGACGAAGCACGTAATGAATTTTGAATGATCGTTGAATGATTAAAAGTGTAATTATCATGAAATGGTATTGTATGAATTAAAGAATATAATTTTATAAAACAGATATTTCTTGTAAATGAATTGGCCAAAAATAAGTTTTTTTTTCTTTTTACTTAACTAACTGGTTGAGGCTGGTGAAGCCCAAATCACTCTTACCCTACTAACTTATGAACTACCACCACCAATACTTAACATCTAAATCGGCTCTGTAATTCTAATCCAGTAAATCCATATTGGATCTGACCGGATTCGAACCGTCGAAGCCCTAACGATGTATAGACTAGTGTTTTAACACACTCGGCCATACATCGCCTTCAAAAATAAGTTGAAATATCAACTAATTTTAATTATGCATTAGTTTTAACAAAAATTTATGTTTGAAACACTAAAATATTTTAATATAATTCTAGAAAACTTTTTTTAGAATCAACCATTTTCAACTTCCATATAATTTAAATTAGATTAAAAGTCGACTTTATTTTTTTCTATGAGCACTGGGAATCAAGTATAAACGAGTACCGCTTGGGAATGCAATGCAATAAAATCATTAGAAGACAGGCACATGCTTACTGAACATCTTCAAACCGATAATTGAAGTAATTGAATCTTACTTGACGGGAAAATTCATTTTAGAGAAACTTCACTTTATAATGTAAAAAATCAAGCTGTTTTCAATTGCTTAAATATAAAAGTAATTTCTTAGTAGAAATTCACCACTAGTAAGAATGCAAATCGCGCAAAGTGATAGTTTCAAAATCTTCGACTTGTTTTCTGTTTATTTAAATAAAGCTTATTTGTTTTAAATAATTTTTTCAAAATCTTAATTCAATCACATTTCATTTATATTATTGTCTTAATTATGATCACATTATAAGTATGGTTGCTCAATGCTCATCATACAAACATGTACTGCAGTTTAAATTCTTTGGTTTGTTTTTTTTGCATTTTGTTTGTTTATTATTATTTTCATATAAATTACATTTTAATTTTTTTCTTGATTATTGTATAGTAAGTGATTTATTTATATATATTTGTGCTAAATTTTTATGCTATTTTTAATTTGTTAACATCATCAACATTTTATTGGATTTGTATCTGTATGTTGGCTTTAGAATGATTAAATAAAAAAATCTAGTTTAAATTTTGTTACTGCAAATTTGTTAAACAAATTTGGATTTTACTTCCTTATTTATTTTTATTTCCTTTATCCATCTATTCATCCTAGCATTAATTAAACTTTGGTCTACGTCATATTTTGAATGTACTTAATTACTAAAATAACATTTGTTGTTTAGTTATAGTTATCCATTCTATAAAAAATATAGAAAAAGATTTACGTCAATCAACACTGCAGAGTGCATGTTGTTGTAGAATCTAGGTCTTCACAGGTACCCATGTGTCGTTGGGTCAGATATTGCAATTCCTTGTATATATATACACTTTTTGTGAAAAAAATTTTTACAAAAAAGTACATGCATATTGTACCGCTATCTCAATTTATTCTTATTTAATATTTAATGAATTTTTTTATATCATTACAGCAAAATGTAAAGACCCATTAGGAATGGAATCAGGTGCTATAGCAGATTTTCAAATTACAGCAAGTTCTGCACATGATGTTGGAAATGTTGGCCCACAACATGCAAGGTAGGATACCTTGAAAATGATGCTATACATTTTTTTCATCCATTCATTTATTTTTAGAAACATATATAATTTATTTATTTTTTAAATAATTTTCAATGAAAATCACAAACATATAGTATATAAAAATGGAGTTTAACTGCAATGCAAGGTTCCGTTTGGGAATTACATATAAGATTTCGTTATTAAGCCCGTCCGTTATATATATATATATATATATATATATATATATATATATATATATATATATATATATATATATATATATATATATATATATATATATATATATATATATATATATATATATATATATATATATATATATATATATATATATATATATATATATATATATATATATATATATATATATATATATATATATATATATATATATATATATATATATATATATATATATATATATATATATATATATATCAGGGTTGTAACGTTTAATACGGTAACGTATAAAACACGTATTATACGAACGTATAAAACGTACAGTATAAAACACACAATTATTTACGTTTTATACCGTATAAAATCCTTAATATATAAATATACATTTATATAACATTATCGGGGGCGTATTATTCATCGTACTCGTGATATTTAATATCTATAAAGCCTAGATTTCTGGACTAATGGGAACAGTTGCTTTAGAAAATATAGCGTCGTCATGATAATTTCTTACCCAACTATTCCTATTAGTTCAGAAAACTTCCACATTTAACGTAAATGCTTCTTTTCAAAGTATAATTATTTGTTTTCAAAACAAATTTAGTCTGCAATAATTTGACATTTCCAACCATACCTATTATTTATTCATCAATGACCAAAATTGAACTTACTCAATAATCTTCTCACTAAACTTTTTCGATTGACGTAAATACATATTTTAACTATTACAACTTTTGTATAAAAAGAAGATTTGATCTGCAAGAACCTGTTATTTTCAAACCGTGTCTATTAATTGGAAGTGTTGCAACCCGGATTCACACAACAACATTTTTTAAAAACATCTCTCTAATAATCTCTAATAATTTCCCTAACTGCTATGAAAAAAACGACATTTATTCTGCAACAACATGATATTTCCCAGCTGTTCTTATTAGATGGGAGGAGCTGAAGTTGGATTGAACCATATTTTATATATTCAATAACATTTCATGATGCCAAATAATTAAGTTCATGAGCCAAATGTTTCTAATCCAAAATGTTTCCCATTAAGTAAATGTTGGAATCAAAATGAAAGAAAATCATATAGTATACGTGTTGAAAAATTCAAAAATAATTTAATTGCTTGAGTTTAAGTACTCAAAAAAATCTCAAAAAAATCTCTTCAGATCCAGTGAATTAAAAATTATTAACCAATTTAATGTACTGTAACATTATAGTCTTTCGTATAAAGTATAGAAATATACATTCAAATAACATCTAGAATTTAAATAGTTTTTGTTATAAATTATCGAATATATAAATAATTTAAAACTACGTAATTATATTTTTACTAAAATATATATACTTTTACTAAAATTATAATTAATATCTAAAGTAAGAAGTATTTTTAATTTTTTATGAATGAATTTCAAAAACAAAATCATATTATACGTTTTATACCTTTTATACGTTACGTATTATACGTGTAACGTATAAAACGTTTTATACGTGTATATTAACAACCCTGATATATATATGTATATATATATATATATATATATATATATATATATATATATATATATATATATATATATATATATATATATATATATATATATATATATATATATATATATATATATTGTGACGATTATGGAAGACGATAGAACACAACAACAATAGAAAATCTTCAAGAAAATTCTTCTTAGAGAATTATCTTCGAGAAAATTCTTCTAAAAGAAATGTAAAAATCAATAAAACCAAATCAACGTAACCAAAGTAAACATTTAATAGAAAGTATTTGTTTTCTTGAATAAGAATGGGTTAACGAAATAAAAATTGGTAAATAAAACAAGAAACAAAACAAAAGAATAGATTTCACACCTAGGTGTCAATATTTGAAGATCGTCTTATTGTTGATAAAGGAAGGAAAAAAAAGGTGTGTTCTAGAATATTGCAGTAATATCGAGGCTATTTCATGTAGTATAAATAAGAGGTGTTCTTCGAGGATAGGATTAGTATAAAATTGTTAGCGATACAAAAAGTATAAAAATTTAGCAGTGATAAAGGCGAAGTAAAATTAACAGTGTTATAAGTAGAAAGTTAAAAGTGATATTGTGAACAAGTATAAAAGAATTATAAGTGATGAAATATTGTTAGTACAAGAAGAACTAAAAGGGGAATAGTAATAGGAGAAATATTTTTATTGTAAAATCTTGAACGAATAAAATTATAACGTTTAGAAAATCCATTGTGTTTTAAATTTCCTGATTTAGTGATCGAACTAAATAATTGTAACTCGGCTAAGAAACGTTACAGCTGGTGTCAGAAGTGAAATTGGGAAATAAGATGGATTTGAATGGATTAAAAGTTCAAGATCTGAAGAGCGAATTGGAGAAAAGGAATCTTTCAACAACGGGAACCAAGAATGAGTTGAAAGAACGATTAATAAAAGCTATGGAAGCAGCTGGATTGGATCCAGAAAAATATCGTTTTGGGCAAGAAGAAGCAGATGAAAATCCAGATGCAGGAAATAGTGAAGATAAAGATGGTGCTGTTGGAGCAACAAGGCAAGTCGTACCACCAAACAACGACTTTGCACAGTTAATGGCTATGATGGAGCAAATGAGTTTCAACATGAGATCAGATGTTAAGGCAAATATAGAACTCATGAATAATGAAATGAAAAAGTTATATGCAAACATCGCTTCAAGTCGAGAAGAAATTAGCTTGGTTAAAACACACATCGACGAGAAACTTCTACATATGGCAGCGAATTTACGCATCGAAGTAGAGAAAATTGTGGATGAAAAAGTCGAGAAAGTGCAAAAAGAAGTTGTTCCGGAACAGAAAGTACAATCGAAAGTAGATGACTTTAAAGTAGAAGTAGAAAGAAGGCTTCAAGATGTTGAAATTAATGGTAAAACAATTCACACGGTTCAACAAACACAAAGCATGAAGTTAAAACCGCCCACATACGATGGTACATCATCGTTTGGAATTTTCAAATTCCAATTTGAAACAGCAGCTGATCAGAACAAGATCGAAGGAGCTACAATCAGATCATGAAGGCTTTAGATCGCAAGTATGGTAGTGACCACAAGCGGGAGATATACAGACTTGAGTTGAAGGGTCGCTATCAGCAAATTGGAGAAAGTCTGCAAGAGTTTTCGTCTGCGATCGAACGTCTGGTACATATGGCACATGGAAATACATCACCAGACTATATGGAGAGAATGAAGATAGATGCGTTCATCGACGGCATAAGAGATCCAAAGACGCGGAAGTCAGCTGTGATGACGCCTAAAGCTATATTTGCTGAAACAATAGCTTGTGCATTGACTAGTGAGACGGCACAAGCAATTGTCAAACCAACAATCAAAGTACGCCGTGTAGAAATGGAAGAAGAGGATAGCTTTAGGCCCGAAAGAAGATCCCGGGAATACAACAGTAGAATAAGATGTTGGGTATGTGACAAACTTGGTCACATATCTCGAGAATGCAGAGAGGCCAGACGAAAACGGGAAAGATCAACACACCAATCAAACGAAGATCATCTGAAGAAAAGGCTCAAGCGGGAGAGGATGGTCAAATAGCAGCGGAAGGGTTAAACTAAAACGAGTCAGCTTTAAGGGGCGTAAGCTGGCTCCCACAACCGAATGCCCCATCATCTCCATCCCTATTTCAAGAATCGCAAGGAATGGTGACAGTTTAACGATTGGAGCTGAAATTGATGACAACAACTGTATCATTACGCTAGATACTTGAGCAACTCGCACAATAGTCCGTACAGATTTACTAAAAGGGGAATTACAACCAGCAGAAAAATATCGAATACAAACAGCAACAGGGGAAAGTGCAACTATCAGAGGAAGCAAAATTGCTGATATAAAAATAGGAAATACACACTTTCAGCATGAAGTTCTAGTGGCAGACATCGTTGATGAGGTAATTTTGGGCATGGACTTCATGAGGCCGAATGGATTTGTAATAGACGCTGGAAATGGAGTACTCAAGTATGGTAACGTAGAGTTGGTTCTTCAGATGAATGGTGCAGAATCAAGTATGGGGCGAATAATATTGGAACATCGCAAAAAGCTGGCACCTAATACCGAAACAATCGTCTGGGGAAGATTGGAGGGAGATTCTGGGTCACCAAGGTTGTGGGTTGTGGAAGCCAATGAAAATGGTCTACAACATCAAGAGATCATTATAGGGAAAACATTAGTTGTACCAGATGAAAACTTAAGAATACCGATTAGAACACTCAATCTGTCAGACAAAATAAAAACCCTCAAGAAAGGAACAATCGTCGGTAAATGTGAAGAAGTAACTACCATTGTGAAATGTGAACAACAGCACACAGAAAGGAAAGTCAAAAATCAAACGCAGAAGAAAGAAATACAAAATCTACTACAGAAGTGGACAACAGAGCTTACAAAAGAACAAAAGAAAGAAGCAGAGCAGTTGCTCGAACGTTATTCGTCCATCTTCTGCAGCACATCAGCAGACAACGGAAGAACTAATCTGGTTAAACATAAAATTGACACGGGAGCAGAGATGCCGATTCGCCAAGCACCAAGAAGATTACCATTAGCAAAACGGGAAGAAGCTGATAGAATGGTAAAGGATATGAAAATGGCTGGTGTTATCGGGCAATCAGATAGTCCATGGAGTTCACCTGTGGTTTTAGTTGGAAAGAAGGATGGAACTATGAGATTCGGCGTCGACTACAGAAAACTGAATGCAGTAACAAAGAAAGATAGCTACCCATTACCTCGAATTGATGATACCTTGGACACATTATCAGGTGCCAAATTATTCTCAACATTAGATTTGCAAAGTGGTTATTGGCAGGTAGAAGTCCAAGAAGAGGATCGAGAAAAGACAGCGTTTAGTGTGGGTAGTGGGCTATGGCAGTTTAACGTTATGCCGTTCGGGCTATGTAATGCTCCCGCAACATTTGAACGTTTAATGGAACGTGTGCTGAAAGGATTACATTGGAGAACGTGCCTTGTGTACTTGGACGACATCATTGTAATGGGCAAGGATTTCGACGATCATTTGAAGAATTTAGAAGAAGTCTTCGAGCGAATCCAAGCAGCAGGACTAAAATTGGGTCCAAAGAAATGTACACTATTTAGAGAGAAAGTAAAACACTTGGGGCACAAAGTAACAACGAATAGAATACACACAGATGCTGATAAGATCACAGCAGTAAAAGAATGGCCAAGACCTAAGAATTTACATGAGCTTCGCAGTTTTCTGGGATTGTGCACTTACTACCGACGTTTTGTACCAGGATTTGCCAATGTTGCTAAGAGTCTACATGAGCTCACGAGGAAGGATAAAGCTTTTGAATGGACCGAAAAGCAAGAAGATGCGTTTGTGGAGCTGCGCAAAAGATTGTGCACTGCACCAGTTCTGGCTTACCCTATACCAAATTTTAAATTCATATTAGACACTGATGCCAGCAATGATGGTATAGGAGGAGTGTTATCTCAAGAAATTAATGGACAAGAAAAAGTAATAGCTTATTACTCAAAAATACTGTCCAAGCCAGAAAGGAATTATTGTGTAACCCGTAAAGAATTGCTAGGGGAATGGAAAAAAGGAATGTGGAATGTGTAAAACATTTTCACAAATATTTGTACGGTCAAAAATTCCATTTGAGAACTGATCATGGAGCCTTGAGGTGGCTACTGCAATTTATGAACCCGGAAGGACAAGTAGCACGATGGATTGAACGCTTACAAGCTTATGATTTCGACATTGAACATCGATGGGGAAGTGCACATGGAAATGCTGATGCATTATCAAGAAGGCCATGCCAGGTGGAATGCAAGCACTGTAATCGGGCGGAGAGTAAGGAAAACATTATTGATGTCAGGCTTCTGCAAGTGCTTCCTAGTGAAGACTGGACACAGGAGCAACTGGAAGATCCGAGCTTGGCACCAATAATAACGTTCAAGGAAAAAGGAGAAAAACCTAAATGGAGTGAGATTGCGGATAAATGTCAAACATTGAAGGCATATTGGGCACAATGGGACAGCCTCTGTATTGAAGATGGATGCTTAAAAAGAATTTGGGAAAGTCCTGACGGATCAGTTAAAGAATCAATGATAGTAGTTCCCAAAATAAGAATACCTCAAGTATTAAAGGAATATCATGAAGGAACCAGTGGCGGTCACCTGGGTATTAACGAAACCCTTGCTAAAGTACGGCGTAGATTTTATTGGTCAGGAGCACGTCAATCGGTAGTAGAATGGTGTCAAGCATGCGATCAATGTGCGGCTGCAAAGGGACCTGCAAGAAGAAGTCGTGGTAACATGAGACAGTATAATGTAGGAGCACCATTCGAGAGAATTGCGATGGATGTAGCTGGACCATTTCCGACTTCTGATAACAACAACAAATATGTGCTAGTCATAATGGATTATTTTAGCAAATGGCCAGAAGTGTGTGCAATACCAAACCAAGAAGCAACAACGATCGCTGAAGCAGTAGTTAGCAATTGGATAAGTCGCTACGGAGTACCGATGGAGATTCACACAGATCAAGGAAGAAATTTTGATTCTACCATATTTCAAAAAATCTGTCAGATACTTGGAATTAATAAAACTAGAACAACTGCTTCACATCCCCAATCAGACGGCATGGTGGAAAGATTTAATGCTACTCTTGAGAAATATCTAGCAAAAGTAGTAAACAAGAATCAACGTGATTGGGACCGTCATATTCCATTATTCTTGATGGCTTATAGATCAGCAGTGCATGATACAACCAAAACGACGCCAGCTGCAACCATTTTTGGAAATGATTTACGGCTACCTGGTGATCTGAAGTTTGGGATTATTCCATCGTCCACATTATGTGTCCAAGATTATGTTAATAAACTTCAAAAAGAACTTGAGGAGGTACACACGTTTGTAAGACAAAAAGCACAGATATCCAGTGATCGAATGAAGGCTCGGTATGACATTCGCGCAAACAACAAAGGATTTGAGGAAGGACAACTAGTATGGCTACACAATCCACAGCGGAGAAAAGGATTATCTCCAAAACTACAAACATCTTGGGAAGGACCTTATACCATCATAACAAAATTAAACGATGTCGTTTATCGAATAAAGAAAGGTCAACGAGCGAAACCAAAAGTCGTTCATCTAGAAAGATTAGCACCCTACAGAGGGGGAGATTTAGATTCTATTCGGGACGAACAGAAATAAGTGGGGGAGAATGTGACGATTATGGAAGATTATAAATAAGGAAGAGATCAGCTGCAACATCAATCAACAATTGGCTGCAAATAAAGAAGAAATCAGTAACACCAATCAACAGTTAGAAGCAATAAACACAAACATTGCTATGAGTCGCGACGAAGTCAAACAAATTATGGATAAGAAACTTCTACAAATGTCAACGGCATTCGATGGAAAAGTCGAGAAGATTCAAAACGATATTCAAGAAAACAAAAAGGTACTTTCCAAAGTTGATGATTTTGAAAAACGGTTGCAGGATGTTGAGACGACTAAAGTTACTTCCCAGGTGGTACATCGAGTAGCAAACATCAAATTAAAACCACCATCATACGATGGAACAACATCGTTCGAAATCTTTAAATTCCAGTTTGAAACGGCGGCAGATCAGAATGTTTGGAACGCCAAAAATTGTCTTGCTGCATTGATAGTTGCTCTAAAGGGGGAAGCAGCTGAAGCATTACAGGCGGTGCCAGAAAACGACCGAAAAAGCTATGCTGAGGTAATGAATGCGTTGGAACGAAAATATGGCTGCGACCACAAAAAGGAGCTATACAGAGTCGAGTTAAAGGGTCGCTTGCAACGGAATGGAGAAAGCCTTCAGGACTATTCTTCGGCAGTAGAACGGCTTGTACATTTGGCACACTCGAATACTCCACCGTATTTTATGGAGAAAATGAAGATTGAGGCTTTTACAGATGGTATCCGAGATCCAGATATTAGGATCAAAGTAATGACTACACCTAAGGCGACTTTCCATGAAACTGTCGCATACGCAATGCAATATGAGATGGTACAGAGGTTGTGTATGCCATCTGGTGGATGCAGAAAAAGGAATGTAGAGGGGAACATCAAAGGGGAAGTTTTGGCACACAGATATAGAAGCGACATCAGATGCTGGGTATGTGATGAAGAGGGTCACATGGCACGGGAGTGCAAGAAAAACGGGGAAGCAGACAGATTGTCGTCTTCTGTGAAGAACAGAGGAGCCGAAGAAATGGAGCACGTAGGGTTCAGGAACAGCAGTAGAAAACTCCTGTGCTGGATATGTAGGAAATCGGGCCATATCTCACAGGACTGCTGGAACAGGAAGCGTGATAGATCTTCGTCTCCTATTCAACGGAAGCCTGTTGAAGGTGCAACATTAAAGCCAAAAAGTGAGGAGAATGCAGCCTACATTCCAATTTCAAGAATTGCGGTAAATGTTGAAAGCTCTGGTATCAACGGACAACTTGAAGGCAAAGGTTGCTTCATGACACTGGATACAGGTTCAGCTCGAACATTCGTTCGCAAAGGTTTAATTGACGGTGTTTTGGAACCATCAGATGGATTGAAACTCCAAACAGTAACTGGAGAATGTGCTGAAATAGAAGGTAAAAGAATCGCTGAAATAAAATTGGGAAATAACTGCTATCAACAAGAGGTGCTAGTGGCAGACATTATGGATGAAGTCATTTTGGGGATGGACTTCATGAAGGCGAAGGGATTAGTCTTCGATTTTGGATGTGGAATCCTAAAGGTAAATAATGTTGAGATGCCACTACTTGTGAATGAGGCAGAGTCAACAGATATTGGCAGCGATGAGGAACTACGCAGTGCAGAGGAAAATCCAGCACCATCCAAACAGATGAGGGAAAGAAGCGTCAACCGACGCAGACGTTTGAACAAACGCCGAAAGTTAAAAAGGAAACAGGTCAAAGCCCATAACGAAGTGAGCGATGTAAAAGAGGTGGTTCAAATAGCTGCAAACAGCGACGAATCGCAGCTGAAAATGAGAATGGTTCAGGGACATGGCAGTGTGAAACACTCAAAGGGAAGAGATAAGGAGCACTTTAGAGATAATGATTATCCATACTCATCATGGTGGGCTGATATAAAACAAAGTAATGGCCAAGGACTTAGAAAGGAACCGGAAGTCATTCTAAACAGCATGGGAAATAGAAAAAGAAAAAAAAAATGTTTGGATTCAACAATTGGAGGAGAGATCTAGATCCTGTTCGGGACGAACAGGCTTAAGTGGAGGGTAATGTTACGATTACAGAATAATCTAGACAATTACGGTCACTTCCAGGAAAATAAAATCAACAAAACACAACAAACAAATTAATGAAATGAATATTGTTGTTGTTGTCTTCTTCTTAGAAATAGGGTCAACATAAACGATTTTATGAATCAAATCAACATAACGTAAAATAATCGAATATTCTAATATTTTGTCAAGGTTTCTGGAAAGTGATGTCGAATTATCTAGAAGTATTGCAGAAGATATATAATAAAATAACCTCTTGTAGTTTGGAATTAGTTTATTTTAAACCTGCGATTGTGAAATTAAAATTATAAAAGTGATCTTTAAATTAGTGAATAAAGTTATAAGTGTTATTGAATAGAAATAATTTGTGTATTATTTTGAACGTTGAGTTACTGGAAATTTCTACAATAAACCGTTGGAGTTTCTGAAGTTGTTAAAAGAATATTCTAGTTAGGAATATTGTTTGCTGCATTGTTTTCCTGTTGTTGTGAAACAATTAAGGTGTTGAATACTTAATAAAACCTGGTGTGTTTGCTTACTAATCAGTGATCGAACTCAGAAAGAGATTGGGAATTGCGTTTATCGAATTGTGAGTTAGGCCAATTCGAAGGAAGTTTGGAAAAACGTAACAATATGTTTATTCATAATCTTTACTTTCCAAAATACTAAAAAATCTTTATCATAAAATGCTCTCCGTTTACTATACAAAACTTGATAAACCTTACTGTCTGTTTCCTATTATAGTTATTTAGGATCAAAATCTAACAAATTCATATCACGATAGATACAAAACAATTTGTTTCATTCAAACAAATAACTCAATCTTTTGCTAAATCCTACCATAAAAACGTAATCCACCACCCCCTTAATATTTTGATTAATTTATTAACGAAAAATCAAAATTTCAACATCAAAATAACAAAAACTAGATATACACATTTAAGTTCTCGTCTCAATATCTATTCAACCATAATACATAACATCCCTATCTTATAAAGATATATCTATTTTGTCATTCTAATCACCACAAAACAAATCTTATCTAATTCTCTTAATATTTTTCTTGGAAAGAACAAAAAAATTGAAAAAATCTAAAATAACAATTTTCTCAGTTTTATAAAATACTTCTTTTCGTTTTGTATCAAACAAGAGATGGAATAAAGCCTTAAAGCTTTTTAATGATAGTGAATGGCTGTGTTGAATTTATCTCGTTGATGATTTTCTCCCCTGTCACTCAACCGTGCAACTCAATACATAACTTTATGTATAATGAAAACAGAAAATTGATCACATGTTGCATTTAATAATTCTACAGAGATTTGTCTAACAAAAGTTTTCATTATTTTTCCAAGATTTCCTTTTGTAGTTTTACATGCGTGAAACGTGATGATTGTTTATTCAATTTTTAATTCAATTGCATAGTGGAAAAAAACCAAAAAATTATAATTTTGTATTGGGTGTTATTTAAAATTTTTTTTTAATATTTAGTTGTTTTAAATTAATAAATAAAAATTTATAATTATTTTATTTTTATTTAAACATAATATATAGATGAAAAACGTGATCTATGCAGGTGAAAAAGACGAAATTTGAACTTGACCATTTTTGATTTTCCTGAAACTTGGCATATAAGTGGTATAGACAAAATAAAAAATACTACTTATTTTAAAATTTTTTTAAAGTGCATAGTTTGAGCATAGGGGGCACCCCAACATGCATGAAAAATGAAAATTCTGCCAATCTGATGTAACTTTGAAATTAAATTGCTCAAGAACGGCTATACCGATTTCATCAAACTTTTTTTGTATGATAGATGATCAGTTAGTCCTTTGAAAAAAAATTAATTAATTGTTTTTATAATTAATTTTTAAATAAAAATATTAAAAAAACTTTTTTAAAGATGGCGCTAGGGTCGAAGATCAATTGGAATTTAATTAATTTTTTTTCTGAAAATAGTTCTATCCGTACTCTAAAATATATCAAATTAACTCAGACGCGTTAATTTTTGTTCTTGAGATATTTAATTTTAAAGATTTTTAGTACGACTGAAATTCGAATTTTTCTTCATTTTTTCAAACAACTTCCATTAACAAAAAATTTTAAAATCAATTAAATTTAAAATTTTTTTTTTTAAATATAGCTCTAACCTTACTTTAAAATATCAAATTTACAAAGAGGCGTTAATTCGTGTTCCTAAGATATTTAATTTTAAAGATTTTTAGTCCGATTAAAATTAGCGCAATCTTTAAAAAAGTTTTTTTAATATTTTTATTTAAAAATTAATTATAAAAACAGTTAATTAATTTTTTTTCGAAGGACTAACTAATCAGCTATCAAACAAAAAAAAGTTTGATGAAATCGGTATAGCCGTTCTTGAGCAATTTAATTTCAAAGTTACATCAGATTGGCAGAATTTTCATTTTTCATGCATGTTGGGGTGCCCCCTATGCTCAAACTATGCACTTTAAAAAATTTTTAAAATAAGTTGTATTTTTATTTTGTCCATACTACTTATATGCCAAGTTTCAGGAAAATCAAAAATGGTCAAGTTTTCACAACTCTGTCTAGAACACGTTTTTCATCTATATATATATTGTGGACTCGATTAATTTCGGTATTTATTTTTTCAAGCTCTTGATAATGGTGTGACAACCGAAATTAATCCAGTCAAAAATATACATATATATATATTAGGCATGACCAGATATGTATGAACAATTTTCAAACCGTCATTTTCTTCGCTCCCACCGACTAATTATGTTCCATTTGACTCGAATATGAAGTGTATCCAGTTTTATTAAAATCGGAAAATAATTACCCACCGCGCAGTGGCGTCGAAGATGAGTAAATTAGCAGAATAATAGGATTTTTTATTTTTATCAGATATAATCACCTTAAAACATAATATACCTCATAATTTTGATTTTTTATTAAAAGCTAATTAGTTTACCATTCTAACAAGCCTATGTATGTAGAAATCAATCTTAGGAAAGCGATTTTATCTTAATTTTTCTTCTTACATATACGAGCCTTTAATTTATAACAATCTTTTTTTCAAGGAGAAAAAAAAAATTTTTATGATTAAATTTGTAATAATTTTTATTCAAAAGCAACATTTTTCCAAAAAAATCAATGCATTAAATTAGATTTATTGTATGATTGGTATTTGGATCTGTAGTTTTCGACCACCTGAATAGTGTATTGTGTACCTTCCTCGTCTTTAGTTAGAATGATGGGTTATTCCGTCATCAGCTTGACATTGCGTTCGGCGGTATCATTAACAATTACATGCAATCTTTGGCAAAACAACGTGGCTTTGACGAAATCTTCATTCGTTGACCATTCCGATGGGTCATGTAGCAAAAAGTCAATACAAATTCTAAATCGATTAAAAAAATCTGAGTTTTCTTTGTGACAAAATCACTGATGTTCTTATTAGAAAAAAGTCGCATATGTTTGACTGCGTCAAAATCTTTTTTGCGAGTTTGGGGTACGATGGGTATGTCTCGTGCTGGGACCTCGAGGTGTTGAACCATTTTTCGTTTTTCATCAAACGAAATCTCTGGGTCGAAAAAAGCCATGCCAATATTTTCTTCCGTTAAATAGTGAAGATGATAACAAATTTCGCTCAACATTTCTTCTGAAACTCTTTGGTCAATTTTTTATAAGCGATGGCCGATGTGATGAAATCTAAATCCTGATTTGCGGCTGCTGTTCCATCTATGCATTTGAACCATATTTTTATATACAACATAATCAGGAAAATGCAAACGTCGAACTTTATTTAAATCTCCAACTGCAATATCATACTGATTACGAAACATAAATATCTTTAGGGTGTTATGTAGACTGGAGTATAATAATGTAGAGCGGTAAAGTTCCCGATTTATTCAATGTCTGTTTTCTCATAATTCACAATTTTGCTTACCATACGTAGTTCATAATAGTTTCTCACCCATCCACGATCTATAGACATATTTTTATACAGTTTCCGTTACATAAATTTGTTCTTCGCATAAAACAATTAACAATAATATTTCCTTTACAATCCCCTATTATTGACTCACAATGCGTTTTCATGCAATGTGTACCAGTAATGCTGGTACTTCACCATCCTACATAAATTTGAATTCTCCGGACACTAACCGTAATTGCCCTGAATGTTTTCAAACCTCAAACAGTTGTGCATATTTGTCCAATCGTCGCAATAGAAAAAAATTATTATCCTACAATTAGTTAAGTATTCGATTTCTTATATGGATATTTTTTGTCAATTTATCTTTCCGTTATAGATCTACATTTTACTGTAATACTAAAGTAAGCTATTATTTCATAACACATAGACATCATAAGATCGGTTAAACTTACGTTTAATTCATTTTAATATTTCTTACAAATGTATTGGAAATAACTTATTTCGTTAAATTATCTTACAATTTTATGTATGACAAAATAACAAACAGTTTTGTTTTAACGGAAAAGGTCCTAACATTTATTAACATAACATAAATTAATATAAATTTCCTTTCAACAAAAACACTTTGTCGAATTTTTCGATGTTGAAAATCCTATAATAGAGATGGATATATGATTTGTTGGTCTATTGTGCAGCATCAATCTCTCATGAATGTCAGAATTAATGAAAAATTTTGCATTCATGCATTTTTTCTTATATTTAAGTTAAAATATAAGTAGAGAAATTTTAATTAAATTAAATTCTTAGTAATTGAACAGTGCAAATTTATTTTTAAATGTTCCGTCCCGCTAGTGTCCAATTTAAAAAAAAAATCTATATGTTTGTGTTGTTTAAAACAAAATAAAAAAAAAACGTATTTGTATTGTGCCGTGAAACAAAAAAATCATTAAAAACAAATTTATATGTTTGTGATGTGTATTGTATACACCCAAACTCTCTTAGTATATAATTCTTATTGGATTGTTTGTTGTGCTGTGAGTGCCGTGTTTAGTTGAAATTAAAAAAAAAAACATCAACCATTATCTCTTATGTCTTGTGTCAGATATTCATTCGTGAATATCAGAAGAGATGGATCATTTTTTTTTGTTGATTCAGGCATTTTCTTTCATTAAAATATACGTAGTGAAATTTTTAATTAGTTTAAATTCAATTAAAATAGTTTCGTCTATACAATAAGTTTGTTAAATTAAAAATATTATTAGTTGCATTTGTGGTTTTTCTTTTAAAACAAAAATCAAATCGTGTTATAATTAAAATATATTTCGAATAATAATCTGTTTGTAAGTACACACTTAAGATTAAAAATGTTAAATTAAAATAAAAAAACCAAATTTTTAAACTATTTTGTGTTGTATGGAAAATAAAATTTATTCTATGTTTGTGATTTTGATTGCTACGTTGTGTGATTGCAATTAGAAATTGTCCTTCAAAGTTGGATTTAGTACAAAATCCATTCAAAATTTTTATCAGTAATGGCCTGATTTATTTCAACGCAACATTTAAGTGAAATTTTTGTTGATACTATCGTATGGCAACCGTATTGCAACGCAACAGTTATATAAAATTTTTTTTCTATTTTGCGTCTAAAATAAAGTCATTTCGATACCCAAATGCGTATCGAAATGGCCTTCATTAAGATACGCAAAGTTTTGTTTTTCAAGGTTGGTCACATTGGTCATACAAACGTCAGTGAAAGTTAAAACGAATAATTATATAAATAAAATTATTCTTATTAATTAATCTTATTATTAAAAAATAATCTAAATTAGTGTTAAATATTTTAATTAATTAAAATAATTAATAATAATAACCAAATATCAAATTGACTATATTTTAATAAAATACATTTTATGAAAGCTAGTTTTGCAACAAAAAAATATATAGAAATATGATGAAACGCAGAGCTTACTATTTTGAATTGAAATTTTTAGAAATTTTCTTTAAAACATTAAAACATAAAAAATTTTTTAAAATTTCAAGACAAAAAATGCAAAATAGAAAAAATAGTATAAAAAACTCGTTTCATAAGACGTTTTATCGCACTTATCCCTTAGAAAACTCCCCGCTGCGCGGGTCGTTTTCTAAACAGATTGCGTGCGATAAAATCGTCGATTATGAAACTAGTTTCTTAATATACTATTTTTGCTGTTAATACCGTCTATTATACATACTTTAACGCAACTTTGATATCAACTTTTTGCTATTACCACTTATTTCAACGCAACATTGGTATCAAATTTTTGCTATTATAAACTTGTTTAAACGCAACATTTGTGTCAAAGTTTTACTATTGCCGCCGAATATTATACATATTTCAACGCATCATTTATATCAAATTTTTGGCTGTTACTACCGGATATTATACAGATTTCAACGCAACATTGATATCAAATTTTTGCTGTTACTACTGGATTTCAACCGTATCACAACGCAACATTTGTTTAAAATTATTGGTGCTATTGCTGCCGCATTCCGACCGTATTTCAACACATCAGTACTATTTATACAATTTTATCCATGATACTTTACCTGTTGGATTATTCACTGCTGATGGAGGGCTAAGACCTTAAGACTTGGCAGCCTGGAGAATGCGTGTGAAAGGGTGTATCAGTGATTGAATGGGGGTGTGCTTGTCGTTGCGTGTGTGTGTGAACTGGCGGTGCGTGTAGCGAGACACAGTTAGTCTAAATTAGAAATGATTCTAATCAAAATATTTTTGCTCCGAGGTAATACTCAATATTCCAAATACCTTTTCTTTTATTATATTACCTAAATTTATGAATTTATATTTTTAAGTAGATCAAAAATCATTCTCAAATAACCGGTATTACAAAAAGAAAAAAAAAAGACAAATTCTTGTCATGTTTTAGGTTTATTAATTCTATAATACATTAACCAACTGTAGTACTTTAGTACTAATAAAATATAAAAATGTAGCATAATTTAATTATAATTACATCAATTTAAACATGTGACGCATTATATTTACAAACATCGCTCAAAAGGTGTTTAGGATAATCCGGGTGACTCGCAGCAACCTTATTCATTTTCCAGGAAGACTTTAAGAAATCAAAATGTACGGACTCCATCGCCTGCTCCCCAAAAAGTGCTAATCCTTCACCGTTTTTTTCGCAGAACTGTTATGTGAAAAAAAAACTGCATGAACCTTTGGTGTAACGCTGACACCTAAGTGTAGAGATACTACTACGTCTACCTATCCAAATCAAAACACATATAATAAGTTATAAAGGAATTCCCGTGACGTAATTTCTTTTTTTATCAAAATAAAATAATAATAATTTAGTAAACAACATTTCATATGTTTACAATTATAAGTAAGCGAAATGAATTATACATTATTCAAAGTATGTCATCATGTATGTCATCATGTTTCAAAACATTGAAACTAATTTTAAATAATTTTAAATAAAAACAAAAGGTAAATAATTATGATGATACAGATTTTATTAAGGGGAAAATAATAAGTAATTAAATTGACATATATATTATATGTACATTTTGCTAGAATTGCATTTTCTAGCATAATTAATTTGAAATAAATATATTGATTGATTTAAGTGGGGATTAGGAAAATGAAAATGCAAATCCAAAAATTGTATAAAAGAAAGTTTTCGAACAAATAAAAACCAGAATCAGTTTGAATTTAAATAGTGTTTTACTTTCTCTGATCCTCCCGACGACCTCAGTTGACGCACGTCAAACGGGTCTAACGGTTCTTTCCTTGGTGCAAAGTTGTTTCGGCAAACTGTATCATTGAAAAGCCGGACAGTTCTGGACTAACGGACGTATAGACGGGCAGTGTTAAAATATCTCTTGTGGTATATTTTACCACCAATAAAAGTTAAAGTTAAAGTTAGTCAATAAAAGTTTAAAGTAAATAATAAGTAATAAATACGCAGTCAGATCAAGGTAGTGCACAAATGTCGTTTACTCACGATGTAGAGAACGATCATTTGGTGTACACCCACCACATGGCGAACTTGCCATTCACGAACTAAAACTGGAATCTTGCCCAAAGAATCGCAACAATAGATGACAATTATTGAAGTTATAATTTGATGAAGAAGTAAATACCGATTGTTAAATTTATTTTGAATTAAATCAAGTACGAACAATCAACTTTACAAATTGGAATTGACAATAACAGAAGGAGTGAAATTATACAAGTTTAAATCAACACATTCAAAACGTTACTTGAAAAATGGGAAACTCAACTCAAAAGCAAAAGGAAGAAGAAGTGTTCATTACAAATGGACCTAATTCGTCAACGAACATATCAGAAAACACGTCACCAATAAACAAATACGAAATTATCATATTTGTAACGATAGTAGTCTTGATAATTATATATATAATCTTTAAATTAAAGGGTTATTTTCAAAAACCGTGCGTAAAGAGATAACCAAAACGACAATTTCAACAGTTTAAACAAAAAATTTTTATTATTAAACCTTTGTAATAGTTAAGATACTTTTCAAATAAATAAAGAAAATTTTAATTTTTATTAAGTAAGACAATATATAAGATATTTTTAATAAATTAATTAATAAATTTTAAATAATAATAAATGAAATTTCTAGAATCATAGCTAATTATGAATGGATAATTTAAAAAAAAAAAAATAATATATAAAAAAAATTTCAGTTTAAATGAACAAATTACATTTAAGTTAATTTTTCTCTTTTTATATAATAAATTAATAAAATTTCTTTTTAATAAAAATAAAAATTAACATATGATATTTTTTTTAATAATAAAGAATGATAAACAAAAAATTTTTTATGATAATAAAAATTTAAACAAAAAATTTCCGTTTGACTAAAATTTTTTTTCAATTATTATAAAATTTTAAAAAAAATTAATAATTTTTATAAAAACCATTATAATGGTACGCTCAAAAATAATGAATGGAATTGTAGCCATAGCTACAATAATTATAATAATAATAATAATTGTAATGATAATAATAAATTACATAATAGAAATTTTAATAGAAGTGTTTATTAAAATAAAGAAAAATTTTTGTAAGAAAGAATTTCCAGATTGGAATATTGAACAATCGGAAAACTGGGAAGGGGTCTCCGAAAACCAGTTATCGAGAGACTCCCAAATTTTAGAAACCCAATACAAATATTTTATGTAAATCCTAGCACACAAACACATTGACGGGGAGTTAGTGTTGGTGTCTAGCTTATGAAAATAAGTCTAGGGATCGATTGCTGGCGATCGATCACACAAACACATTTTTTTTAGAATTAGAATTAGCACATTGTCACGAGAGCTATAAAGCGAAGAGATTCAGAATATAGAGACGAATGACACTACAGAATTGAATAAGGGTGGTCAACCTTATGCATGGCACTGTACATCGATCTCAGAGATAAAAAATTTAAGAAAATTAAAGTTTAAAAATAATAAAAGTTTGCACAATGAGGAAGAAGTTGTAATGACATCCAGCGATAATCCGCCTATGAACTTAGGTTTTAAGCAGGAGAAACTGAGATGGAAAACAGATGATAGAATAATTAAAAGTTCAGCGCATAAGAATAAATATAATATTGATATCAATGACGAAGAAGTCGTAGTAGAAATCAGCGATAATCCACATATGAACTTAGGTTTTATGCTGGAGAAACTGGTATGGGTAATGCAAAATGAGAATATTAAAAAACTAGCGCTTGAAATTAACGATATAATATTTACACGTGTTAAGATAAATGAATTTAAGAAAATATTCACCGAACTGCAGTCGGGATTAAATAAAGATATTAAGCAAACTAATCTAAAAATAATAATTTATGAAGCTCCATTAAGAATAATTGACAATGATAGAATGTTAGAAATAATTAAACAATTTCATGATAGTCCACACTCTGGAGGACAATCAGGTGTGAGAAGGACAGCTAACAAAATTAAGCAACGTTACATCTTCAAAAATTTAAGTAAACTGGTAAAAAGTTATGTAATTGTATTGTGCGCTAGGAATAAACAAAATAAAAATGTAAAAGAACGAAATAAGCACGTAAATAGAATTAATCTTAAGATAAGTAAAAATAATTTAATCAATGAAGTACATAATTATATATTAAAAAGATATATTCTCAAAGAGAGACAAAATTTCAAAATTCGTTAGATATTATAGATATGGTTAAAAGCAGGTGATCGTAAAAAATTAGATCCACCTTATACAGGACCCTATGAGGTCATAGGTATAAATAAAACAAATGTTAGAATAAGAAACGGTAACTTAATTAAGGAAGTACATAAAAATAGACTAAAAAATTATGTTCCCAAATAAAATCCCAATAAAAATTTACTAAATATTAAATGTTATGGATACTAAATATTTTTAAAATCGAAATTTATTTCATAAATTACGCAAAAATTCCATGTAGCTCTTTTTGATAGCTTCTATACATGCTTTGTAATTTTGGTGAAGATTATTTCCGAAGCATGCAGAAACTACTTTTTTGAAGTCGTCAAATACTTTAACATACTTAGGTATTGCTAGATTTTTAAACTGGCGCAAAAGGTCTACTTTATCCAAAAGTGTTTTGCATGCATTTCCTTTAAACCAAGAACATCCTCGTCTGATATCACGCTTAACGTGACAAGCTTTTGCCCATGACAGCGACTCATTTTCACACTCTTTCAACATATGCGTGAAAACAGTGTTAACAACACCAAGCATAAGGTGTAATTCTGGCGGTGGAATAATATCTAGGAATGTTTTGCCTCCAACAGTTGTTATTAGCGGTGGATGAATGCAGTTGAAATAATCTTTCGCTTTGTTTTTTGAACCTTTTCCTTCAGTCAGCCATTTTGTATAATACGATGAAACATTTTCGGGGGATCTCAATTCGCCACAGCTGCTTAGCTCATCTTTCTTGGCATAACAATAAGTGCACGAGTATGCACTACTGTGCGACATAATACCTGCCAAGATATTCGCTAGCGTCAAATCGGTCGCAAATGTGCCGTGGAAAGGACTTATATTCAACGTTGAAAAGAGTTGATCTACATTCTTATAATTTTCTTGTCCACTTGGAATGGCTGCTAGAATAAATAGTCGTTTTACTCCAGAATCCTTAAATTTCCTTGCTGCTACCCCCTCATTATACTTAGCACGCTTACCGCTACACTCAAACTGCAACTCATTTGATTGAACAGAAAGACATATTTTCAAAAATCCGCCTCCTCCATCAATACCCATTTTCAGTGAACATCCAGTACATCTCGTTTATTTTTCAAATACTGAACAAAAGGAACATCTTTGCAGTAAACTCCAAACGCAGGAGCGTAATAGATAATTCTCTCTGCGACACAAGGTTAAACGTGTTTTGTTTTGTTTTGGTAGTTTTATTTTCACAGTGCTTGTGTCGCTAAAGTCAATTTAAGTTTTCATTATTTCTGTTTTTTATATTATGGTTAATAAACAATAATTAACAATTAATAAACTACTAATAATAATAAAATTTATTATAAACATTTAATTCAAAATTATTTTGTTTTTTTCTATTTATAAGTAAAAAAATGATGATTTCAGATTTCAGAAAAACTGCAAACACTTCATATTCGAGTCAAATGGAACATAATTAGTCGGTGGGAGGGATAAAAATAACAACTTGATAGGCTAGGTCATGTCTAATATATATATATATTATGTTTAAATAAAAATAAAATAATTATAAATTTTTATTTATTAATTTGCGTAACTTAAAAGAAGTAAATTTTAAAAAAAATTTAAAATAATAATAAACCAATATTAAAATGTTTCGCCAAGTGCCTACAGCTTCTTCAATTATTTATATAATTTTGTATTTTAAACTTCAAATCTTGGCTAGAAAATTTACTTACAATAAATTATTTATTTATTTATTTTACATTCTTTATTTGGCTTGGACATGTCATAATGACATTTGGTTTTTACAGTCCATATCACCATACTTACAATAAATGAAGAATGAAGAATATTACTTCGGTTTTGAAAAAAACAAAGTATTGAATTCTCGAGCCGAAAATGGAATTCTCGCAAAATATCAAGTACTGACAGAAAAATGTGTCTTTTTTTTAAATAAATTGCAATTATTGAACACGAGTTTTCGCTTTATTATATGTTATTATGTCAATGTTTGACAACAACGCATTCATGTTTCGTGTTAGTCTTGTAATACAATTCTAACCAGAAACAATAGTAGATTCTTGTATGAGTTTAGAATGATGGCAATTCTTCACGAGGATGTATTTCGAGTAGAGATCTTTAAATAAATCCACATTGATCATTTTTGCGCACGAAGTACGATATTTCAAAAATGCTGGCATCATTTTTTTACTTATAAATAGAAAAAAACAAAATAATTTTGTATTAAATGTTTATAATAAATTTTATAATTATTAGTAGTTTATTAATTGTTAATTATTGTTTATTAACCATAATATAAAAAACAGAAATAATGAAAACTTAAATTGACTTTAGCGACACAAGCACTGTGAAAATAAAACTACCAAAACAAAACAAAACACGTTTAACTTTGTGTCGCAGAGCAAATTATCTATTACGCTCCTGCGTTTGGAGTTTACTGCAAAGATGTTCCTTTTGTTCAGTATGTGAAAAATAAACGAGATGTACTGGATGTTCACTGAAAATGGGTATTGATGGAGGAGGCGGATTTTTGAAAATATGTCTTTCTGTTCAATCAAATGGTAAGCGTGCTAAGTATAATGAGGGGGTAGCAGCAAGGAAATTTAAGGATTCTGGAGTAAATCGACTATTTATTCTAGCAGCCATTCCAAGTGGACAAGAAAATTATAAGAATGTAGATCAACTCTTTTCAACGTTGAATATAAGTCCTTTCCACGGCACATTTGCGACCGATTTGACGCTAGCGAATATCTTGGCAGGTATTATGTCGCACAGTAGTGCATACTCGTGCACTTATTGTTATGCCAAGAAAGATAAGCTAAGCAGCTGTGGCGAATTGAGATCCCCCGAAAATGTTTCATCGTATTATACAAAATGGCTGACTGAAGGAAAAGGTTCAAAAAACAAAGCGAAAGATTATTTCAACTGCATTCATCCACCGCTAATAACAACTGTTGGAGGCAAAACATTCCTAGACATTATTCCACCGCCAGAATTACACCTTATGCTTGGTGTTGTTAACACTGTTTTCACGCATATGTTGAAAGAGTGTGAAAATGAGTCGCTGTCATGGGCAAAAGCTTGTCACGTTAAGCGTGATATCAGACGAGGATGTTCTTGGTTTAAAGGAAATGCATGCAAAACACTTTTGGATAAAGTAGACCTTTTGCGCCAGTTTAAAAATCTAGCAATACCTAAGTATGTTAAAGTATTTGACGACTTCAACAAAGTAGTTTCTGCATGCTTCGGAAATAATCTTCACCAAAATTACAAAGCATGTATAGAAGCTATCAAAAAGAGCTACATGGACTTAGGTGTCAGCGTTACACCAAAGGTTCATGCAGTTTTTTTTTTCACATAACAGTTCTGCGAAAAAAACGGTGAAGGATTAGCACTTTTTGGGGAGCAGGCGATGGAGTCCGTACATTTTGATTTCTTAAAGTCTTCCTGGAAAATGAATAAGGTTGCTGCGAATCACCCGGATTATCCTAAACACCTTCTGAGCGCTGTTTGTAGATATAATGCGTCACATGTTTAAATTGATGTAATTATAATTAAATTATGTTACATTTTTATATTTTATTAGTACTAAAATGTTGAAATAATAAAAGTTTAATAGAATTACCACTTAATAATTATTATTATATCATTTTTTCGTTTCTTTTCATATAAAACAATACCATATTTTCCAAAATATCGTACTTGGTGCGCAAAAATGTTCAAAGTGGATTTATTAAAAAATTTCTCGACAGATTATTTTAGTTTTTTGATTTTTCATATCTATGAACATTATAAATTCAGAATCTCTACTAATTTTCTAGGTGTAAGACCTTTTTATTTAATTTTAGTTAAGGCGCACCGTGCAAATTCAATTAAAATTTCCAATTATTTTTTATTAAATTCTAAGAACTTACTCAAAAATTGGTAAACATTTATTTACTTCTACTTGGTTTTAGTCTTAAACTATTAGAAACGATTTGAGACTGCTAAGCCACCTTGTAGCGAAAAATGAATTCTAATTTCTGATTTGCTAAAAACTCCTGTGACACAAAAAACGACGCAAATCTAAATCTAGTTTGTCTATAAAATTTGAAACCAATCGCTTCATCGAGTTTTTCTGAAAAATTGCTTACTAGATTCTAACTGCCTATATATCCATATTTTGGATTCAAAATCCAAAATATATAAAATTTGTAAGAATATTTTTAAACCGAAAGTTTTTTTATCACTCAAAATCAAATAAAGTTAATTAGAGTACCTTTCTAACCAAATGGTTACTTATCTCATTAAATCAATCTGGGAAACATTTATTGTAATTATATATGACTAACACTAACGTTGACATATTTCGAAAAACAACAACCAAATTCTAAAACTCTATGTCACATTAAAAGTTAAACTTCTAATTAACTGGTAATTTGATTGTTGAGGAAGCATTAATATGTCAAACTATATATCTGAGCTTTAATCATTGAAAAATATACTGTGTCCCATAATCAAGGATTATGCCATTAGCTGGACTATTGGCAAACCAATTTTAGTTTTGTTCCTGCAAATTTTTAAAACAAATTTGCTTTTTATCTCTTATTTTATTTTTATTTTCCCTATCCTATCACGAAATATTGGCCTATGTCATATTTTATATGTGATAGGATTTATAGTTTAGTTGTCCATTATTTAACAAAAAATATTAAAAAAACAAAAAAAAACAGATTTGCGTCCATTAACATCCTTAGAACGCATGTTGTTGTGGGACCTTGGTCTTAAAAGGTTTTTATGTGTTGTTGTGACACATATTGTAATGCCTACTACACATCACATTTTTAAAAAAAAAAAAAAATAAATGACGGCTATTTTGCGTGTTTAATTTACTTAATGACATAATAAAACTAAAAGATTCATATGTAAATATGTAATGTTATTATTTATTAAACATAGTTATACTTACAAATGTTCGAATCTCATGAAGATACATCATATATATAATACACAAGCCACAAAAAAGCGTAGCCATAGGAAAGAAGAGAATACAGAAGAGCAAGAAGAAAATACAAAAAGGTATAAAAAAATCAAAAACGCCTCAAATAAACGAAACAGATAAACGAAATTTTTAGAATTTCTTCCAAATTTTATTCTCATTTCAATTTCAATTTATGTTTTACTTGCGGATAGACATACTATTTTGGATTGTCATTTTATTTCAAGCTAAAAAAAATATTTGTTTTAAAATTTGTGCAAATGCACAGGGGTCCCCTAGTGATTATAAATATATTAATTAAATTGACTAGACATAAGGTTTAGGTATTCCCCATCGCGTTTGAATTCTTAATCAACTAATAATAACCATTTTTCATTTCATCGATCATTACTTTTGTTAGAAAAACAATAATAAGTAATCAATACTCATAAGATTATTTTAATTTAAAACAAGAACGATTTTTTACAATTTTATTTTTAACTCCACATGGTTAAACAGCAGAAAGTGGAAGTGATTAGAAACGATTTGAAGTCCATTACGAAAGTATACATATTCAACAAAATAAAAAAAACGTTTGGGTAATTCAGGATTGGTTTATGATAAAAGATGATAATATCTTGGTAGCTCCAGTTTGTGGTTGATCTATATGTACCGTTATAAAAATATTCGAAAGGAGAATATTTTTCTACGTCGGCATAAATAAGAACGGAAATTAAAATAAAATAAAATTAAAATCAACTCTTGGAAATTGAATAAGCAATTTTAATATCTGGTCTGTGGTAGATTTTATACTTGTTTTTGATTTGAACCAAATTAACCAAAAACGTTCCGAAATCGCATAGATGTAGTTTTCCTTATAACTAATTTTCTTTTTAAAATTTGCTTGATATCTGTTTGTAATTAGTTTTTAAACTTTTTGATTCTGTTTTTGATTTTCATTTGTTATAAGTCCCAATATGAAGAAAAGTTCGATTCGATCAATCATATTACTCCCGACACTTTTCTTAAAAAATAACAAACTAAATTAATTAATACACATAAATCCAATCTACAAAATAAATCAATTAATTTTCGTATTATTTTCTCAAAAACAAAAATTAATTAATATAACAAATAATTTTAACAATCTTCCTCAATATTTTTTTTATTTACGTCGTAATATCTTAATTAATCATTTTTTATTTCAATTGCTTTAAAAAGGTATTAAGTGAGTTTAAAAAAAATTATTTTGAAATATAACAAATTTTTTACCCTTAATAATTTCCACCGTTCATTCTAAAACGAATAAACTCTTTCCACTTAACATTAAAAAATAGCATATTATTTCTAAATCTATTTTAATTTAATATTTAAATTATTTTCTATTCTCATTGTTATACCTTTTTGACAAAAACAACAAACGGTTCTATATAATATCCATAGTAATTTTTTTATTTATTACTGTAACTACTTAAAAAATGGAAAAACTCTTAAATACAAAAATGCGCAAAAAAAAGAAAAATTATATATCATTAATAATAAACAGTATTTTAGTCTTTAAGACAACGTAATTTTTTCTTAAATAATGATGATGATGGTGTTTTTACTGTCGAAATCGAGTGAAATGAGAAGGAAATGTTTTTAATATTAAACGCATTAAAAATGAAAAGTGTTTTTTTTGTATTTCACAGACACAATAAATATTTAGAAATTTTTTATTTTTATTTTTCCAAACATAGTGAAAACTGTATTGATGAGGTGATACTAAAAAATAAGTGATGGTGGGAGTATTTGTTTCTTTAATAAAAAAGGGTTGTTTAATAGGAATTATAATTTGTGTCGCAACAATTCATAAAAACTTTTTAAGATCTACACTGAATAAAATCTTTGGGTACTATTAACTAAAATCATATTTGTCAGTACTAAAGTTTTGGGTAATGAGAACCTTTTGTTATCATAAAAGAATAACTTTATCTTTAACTTTAGTTAATCAACAAAAATTAATAATATAAAAAGTTTTGTTGATTCAACAAAAATTTTGTTTCTACAACAAAAGACTTTTCTTTACTTGCAGAGTACATTTTTTTCTGTTAAATAAAGGTTTATTTATTAATAACAGAAATTTTATTTATATTAAGAGAAGTCTTATTTTTTTTAAATAAAACATTTTGTTAATTGAATAAACTTTATTTATTGTTAAAAAAAATTTTTACTTAATGTTTACAGAAGTTTTGGTTATATTATAAATAAAACATTTTTTCTAATTGAATAAGGTTTATTTATTGGTAAAATTAATAAATATTTATATATAATTTAAATCTCGTTCACCGTTTGTATTTTTAAGCATCAGATAATTGATGTCATCAAAATAAATATATGAATGTTTACATTACTCTTGGATCGTTGATTCCTCTATCGATTAAAATGAATGATTGTTTTTATTCTAATAATTTCCTTTTCTTTCAAAAATAAATTTGTATTTGATGTTGATTGGCATTAGTATGGCATGGCAAGTTCAAACAGCTTTTCCTAGTGTAAAATGTAAAATTAAAATTTATACCACTAAAAACCACTTATGCCACCAAAAACCACAAATAAAATTTATACCACTTTTTTCAATAATTAAAACTTACTTTTGCAACTATGATGTGGAGCCAATTGATCTCTTCTTGTTGCAATTGACGCCAGTTGTGCAGCTTTGTATTGTTGTGACTTGAAATTTCAAATCGAGCGTTTTCGTATTTTGATCCCAAAATGGTTTTGTTTACTGTTCTTGTATTGTATGAAAAAAAAAACACGTTTTTAATTTTTTTCAATTATATTAAATTAATTAGTATGAATTTGCTTGAACTTACCAAAATTTTACTAATTTTACTATCGACTATAGAATAGAAGCACTTAATTTTTATATTTTGGCACTTAAATTTTTATTTTATATTTTGAAAAACAAAAAATCATTCACTTGTGATGCAAACGATTCTACACTTAATGCAATCCGCCATGCCAATGAAATTATTAGCAAGTATTACTAACGGCATTTTTATATCTTAACTAATATAGCTAAATATTTATTTATTTATTATAACTAATTCATTTATTATCAGGTGCATATTTTGAACGTATTGAAAACATTTAGTTAATGTAAAAGAACAGAATATTTTATTAAATGAATATTTTGTGAACATTTTTGGTACAGAAAGAGGAAACATATTACGTTCAAATTCAATAAAAATGAAACGAAAGTTCGAAATAATTTTTGCTACTTTTATTATCAACAAAATATTTTGTATAATTAACATTTTTTCTCTTAATCCACCAAATATTTTGTTATCCTTACAAACGATTTTATTCTTTTTTTTTGATGAAAACTTTTGTTTAAATAAATATTTTTGTAATTATATTAACTAAAATATTAACTTAATGCAACTAAAAAATTCAGAAAACTTCCATCGTTAAGATAACTTTTTATTTTCATAAAACTTTTATTGTTGTGTTAAATAAATTTCAGTTGCATATACTAAAATTTAACAACTAAAGTCTTTTAGTTAATAAAAATATAGGATTTTTTTCAGTGTATGTCCCATAGTACATGCCCGTCATGAGACTTTGACGGAAGCTTTTTTAAACCTTTGTAGATTGAGGTCACACGAGACTATGTGTTTCGATAAATTATAATCTGAAAATAACAAGTTCTATTTCCAAATGAAATGCGGTTCTCTCAACCTCGTCACGAGAGCGGATATGGCAAATCGAACGCCGAAATTGATTTAACAGCTGCACAGGTACAGAACGGTGTAGTTGAGGTAACCGCGAGTAACGTTTACGTGAAAATAAAATATAGTTCAATTAATTTTAAATACTTCTATTTGAAATGAAAAATTTATGATATAAGTGTACGCAGTTCAGACAAAAAAGTTTCTAAGAATAAATATTTGTTTTTGTTTCTATATTATGTAATCTACCGGATTCTTTTCAATTTGTAGTCTAGCAGTACAAAAAACTAGAACAGTGGAAAATGCATTTAAAATACCTAAAACCAAGTCACTATCCAGGCTTTGTTCAATTCAAATGGTTAATATTCAATTCGCTATCTACAGCATATGTGTACACATTATAAAAAAATGGTTACGTGTTGTTACTTAAATTTTGATAGCACACCATCATCAAAATGAAGCAGTCTAACTACAACACAATTACAAATAACTACAACACAAATCACAATATATCGAGGTTTAAAACCATATCTTTATTCATCTTACTAAGCTCTTGAGGTCACTCATTTTCTTGGCATTTTTTCTGAAGTTTACTTAAAAGTCATATAATATAATAATCACATATAATATAATATGTCAGTTTGCTTAGGCCTTAGAGTTTTGTTTTGACAATAAATAAAAATAATTAAATCTGACGCTTTTTAGTTTTATGGAAAGCAATTATGCTTTGTTTCTTATTTTATTATTTACATTTTCGTAACTTTTGATTGATTAATTGTTAATCAGAATTGTGATTTTTTCTCTGTAATTATTTTTATTTGATTTCATTATTTTGATTTTGCCTTGATTAATGAATTTATAATTATGTTTACTTGTTGCTTTTTATAATTATTATTTTCTTGTTTCCGTAACCCTAGAAAAAATTCATTGTGTTGTGCCTTATTCTGTTAAAGCTTTAAAAAATTGTTTGCCAACGTTATGGCTCCAAATTCGATAACAATCATATAGAAAAAATATAATATTTGTTACACAAACATATTTCAATACAAAAAGTTGAATTTGAATAAAATTCAAATAAAAACTTATTTGTTCCGTTTTATCAAAAACGAAGAAAATATTTTTTTAGCTCTTCAACGTTCCATGGGTTTACCGCATTTCTGTTTCATTTCATTGGTTGTTGTTTTAAATAATATTTTTCTCTTTTCTTAAGTTATGATTATTGCATGGAAAATAAATAAGAAAAATATCAAATAAATTTGTACATAAATTTTGCGTGCATTTAACTATTTGTCAAATATAAAACAAATTTTAATGGAAATAAAATCAAAAGGAAATTCGAAAAAAAATGTTGGCGTGATTTCTTGTACAGGGTTCCAATTTTTTATCGATTTGTTGTATGTATTTAGTTGAAGACAAAAATAATGTTTTCAAGGGTTTCCTAAATCTTTAAATATTCATTTATGCAAGTGTAAGGAAGTTTCCTAACCTTTGGAACGACAATTGGATTGTGAAATAAAACACAACTGTTTGTTAATTAAAAATTAAAGATAATTTAAAATTTAATCAACAATTTAAATTTTCCGAAACTTTATTGCGTTTTCAGTAGACCAGAAATTCCTTTCGTTCTGGTATACATTGAATGAATGCCTGCTTGTATTGTGCTAGACTGCAGACATCGCTGTGTAAAATTATTTATGCTTCACTTTGATATACAGATATTTTAAAGACTAGTATACGCGATCTATAAATACAGCTCAACAACCAAATTGCTGTTAAAGGGTGCGTATATTTGTAACGCCCGCTCATGTGTTGCACCAAACTTCCTTAGAATTGAATGACGAACCAATATTGAGATTGCGAGTAAACAGTTGTTCGTGATTCGAACCGCCCACATTTTTCAAAACATTTAAGATATATGGGAAACCACACATAAAGCTTGTGTACCGAGCTTCGTCAAAATCGAATGACATGGCTTAAAATTATTGAAAAATCGCCTAACTTTATACAATTTGGCACCGCAAATTGCATTGTAATTTTTTATAATAATTCTATCCCCCGGTGTCGATTTAACCGATTCATTCAGCTCACTATAATATTTCACATTATTTTAAACCCTTATTTGTATTTAATATGGGAGCTACTATCTATTTTAAGGGAGCCTTACTGTTTTGTTTTGCCATTTTTTATGTCATACGTCGTCAAAACTACAGAACATTAATTAACATAATTGCTATTTTAAAACTGAATAACCTATTTGCCATGAATATCATAAACTATAAATAAAAACGAAATTTATAAAATTGACATAAAATAGAATGTTCAAATTACATACATATAATAAATATAATTTTATTTAATTTTTCCTCTTTAAAAATAAAAATTTTATTTGTGGTTATGATTTTAAAATTACTTTCAAGTTATTATTGTTTGACAATTATTAATTAAAATTCTAAAATAAAAACTTTTATTGAGTTTTAGATTATTTTGAAATTAGTTACTGTGGTTAGTTGGAATTATATAGTGATATGTTCAGATATTTTCTGATTTGATTTATTCTACTTATTTTGCTGAAACCAAAAACATATTACTTCGGTCTGAAAGACCAAGTATTACATTCATTAACCAAAAATGAAATTCTTACCCCCACTTTTTTGGCATTTCTCGACGTTTAAGGACCTACTGATTCTAAAAAAGCAAAATGTATGTCCTCCTGCCGTAATTACCTACGAAATCAAGAAAACCGCGGGCGGGATTTCAAAAATTTTTGTTTCTAAAAATAGGTATACTCAATAGACAGGTCCGAAAGGACGCTGTGTTCGATAACTGTACCTGAAGTGTGTCAAAAATAGCAAATTTTCATATTTTTGGCTTAAAAAACGTTCATTTTAAGTGATAATGAGTAGGAACAAAGAATGTGGAGAAATCTTGATGGTTGGGATTGGTATGTGAGATCAAAAACTAGATTATTGCATTAGAATTTTGGCAAAAAAATGTTGTTAAGTGTGTCAAAAGAAAAATTTTTTTTATTGTTTTACCCAATTTTTAGGAAAAAATAAAATTAATTATTTCGAATATTTCTCTAAAAGTAGGAATATTCATATATAAAGATTTTCGCTTACAGTTTGCCAATTTGTTTCAACTCGGGCTTTTTTTATAGAAGGAAACGGGCATAAAAGTTTTTATGTATGCTACAAGTTGGTCAATGATATTTTAACGTTTGATTTTAGTTCATTGCTCTCAATACTCAATTACATGTAGATGTAATACAGCTGTTCAAATTTATTGAGTTTTAGAAAAGTTGTTTGATCAGATGATATATAGAAGTTTAAATGTATATTTTTAAAACGAGAAAGAAACAAGAGAAAAGAAACAAAACACTGAAAGATTTTATATATATTCTCAATCAAATCTATCAAAAGATTATTATGTAAAATAAAATTAAGCAATAAAGTTGTAATCAGTAGTGTATTGTGCCACAAGTGTTTTAAATTTTAATTGTTTTGACTAATTAATTGTTCACATTGAATTTGTAAAATCAATCCAATATTTTTTTGTTTTAAAACTAGTTAAATTTTTGTGGCATTTAAATTAAATTTTGTGTATGAATATTTTCTTTCACAAAATTGACCATGTTTTTCAACATAAAAATTGATTTTTCTCGAAAACGGTAGATTTTAGAGCTTATGACCAGGTGTAAGTTTTTTGTGTAGAAAACATTGGCGGTTCAAATGAGTAACTCAAAACCGTACTTTTTCCAGTAGCGTAGAAGTTGGGGAGAAAAACACCCACTACTCCTCCAAAACCTTCACCAATTAAGACTTAAAAAAAAAACTTTCCTCACAAAAACAGCTTATTATGAGTAAAAAATGCTTACGAAAGCTGTTTTCTGTACGATAAACGGTTCCGGAGATATTCGCAAAAAACGAATTTTTTTTTTCAATTTCAACACCCTGTATCTCGAAAATGGGTAGTAATTAGACTTTAGAGGGTAAGTTAGGAGAAACTTTTTCCATAGTTTTAGAGGAGCTATCACATCCTGAAGTCCTGCGCATATATTATGAAACACCCTGTATATATTTTTAGAATTTTGAAAAAAGTTTCAATTTTTGGTTTTGTTAGAATTTTTGGCATATTTTTAGAATTTTGAAAAATTTTAAATTTTTGATTTTATTATAATTTTTGGCATTTTGAAAAAAGTTTCAATTTTTGATATTGTTATAATTTTTGCTATAATTTTAGAATTTTGGAATTTTTTTAGAATTTTTTCCGGTTTTTAAGGGTAATAAAACCCGGTTTTTCGGTGATGTAAAATAACAAAAAATGGTTTTTCGGATACCGGAAAAATCGGGTTGCAATCACTAGTTGTGGGTGTTGGTTAGAAAGTTGTTGTAACGATATACTTTTTGTTTCATTATTATTGCCGATATATCAGAATTTGTCATTTAATCCTTAAACTAATAACTAATTATCTAACTTGTTTTCCACTTAATTAGTAAGTCGATCGTCGACCGAACCAGATTTTTTCTCGTTTGACAGACTACCGTTAATTTCAGAAAACTTCCAGTTTTTTTTTCTAATTTCAAAATAAAAGTTTTTCATTACGGACCTTACGAGGTAAGACTTTTAAGATATAATCTTAATTCGTTAAAAAAAAGGAGAAGAGTAGCTGTTGAACTAACATTACTTAAACTTGTTAATACCCTCATTGAGGCTAGATTAACTGATTTGGTGTTTAATAGCATCAACAATAGTACAGCGTACTGAAACCCGAAATTCAAAGTCCACGCCGTGCTGCTTTGGTAATGATGATAGAATTAGGTTGGTGTATCGGAGATAAGCAGAGTAAAAACGGCTTAGTCAATGACGCTACATGGCGCCCTAAGACCAATGCGACCTAAGCGTCGGTTCTTTATGTTAAGGGCGATTGGAGTGGGCGTCTGTCTTCTATCAAGCGGCTCGCTATATAAGCATGTTAGAAGGTTATTCTGATGCGTTAACATCAGAACGGACCCCCATTCACAAATTTGGGTTGGACCCAAGGTGACGTGAAAAAGACCAGACTACCGAATCTGAAACTGGAACATGTGGAGCTTGTGTGTAAATGCTGCTGTATTAAGTCTAGAAACAGAGGCTGAGAAGTATGGGATGGATATCATTGCTCTACAAGAAATTGGACAGCGAATAATCGGAAAACAAGTTTGGATTGTCACTCTTTATACTGTAGTGGTTATCCTTCACGAAGAGAGTTTGGAACTGGTTTTCTTGTTGGTGCACGCATACAAAAAGCCGTGATGAAATTCATCCCGGTCAATGAGTGAATCTGCTACCTACGTGTACGCAGTACATACAGCAATATTTCTCTTGTTGCCGTGCAAGCACCTACTGAAGCTAAAACCGTCGACGCGAAGGATACTTTCTACATAGCACTGGAAGAGGTTATGAAACAAACACCAACATGCAATTTCATTATGGTTCTTGGCGACTTTAATTGGTAGGTTTGAAGTCCATCTCTTATGGAAATGTGGTGGGTCCCAACAGCCTGCATGTGAATTCGAATGATAATGGCGAAAGAATGACTGAGTTTGCATTATTAAACAATTTAAGAATTGTCAGCACTTTCTTTTCGCATCGATCGACTCATATCGATCGAATCTATTTTGTTTGTTGGTATATAATTTGAAAATGAATCGATAAATAAAATAAAATAAAAATAAAAATTCCATCAAGTTCTTGCAATAATTTTAGCTTTACCAAAAATTTCTTTTTTAATTTCATAAAAGATATAGTAGTTTTGTATAAGGTTTTCACCCCATTTACTATAGCAATCATCACATTAATTCCAATTCGCTTTGATTTGTAGGTTTTTCTTAACATACATATCAGAACCTTTTTTACGTTTAACTAACTTGCTAGAATTGTTTATGCTTATAATATAACGACCTATAACTTATATCTAGAAAAAGCCCATTGAAAGCGTTGCTCAAAGAAATCCAGTTTCTTCTTTTTTCCTACTATTTGTTTGGGCAGTGGAGCTAAAGGTTTTAAAATTTTACAAACTTTTAATTTTTAAATGTTTAAAAATAAATGTTAAAAATTTATAGATTTCATATAAAAACATGATCATCATATAACAAAAATATATATTTGTATGTGTGTAGACGACGAACAGTTTTATAAAATTTACAATAGATGCAAATTTAGTGCATATGTAACTATTGTGACCTCTCTAAAAAAAATTTATCCTGTGTTTTGAGACGTTAGGAGTAAATGTTGTTGGATGATACACCATCTCTTGGAAAAGGCGATTGCAATTTGATCTACCTTAATTGCCAAAATATCAAAAAAAACTTCTTTACATTGAGTTTATAGTGTAATTATCGTGTTACTATAATTGATAATGCAATTTTGATATTTTAATTCTTATAGAGGTTTGGTTTAAAGCAGAAGAAAACAATTTATTTAATAATAAAATAATAGAATCGATGGTTACGACGAAGTAGCAATTTTAGTCCAATTTCGCTCCCTGTGAAATGCTTAATATAGACAAAGATTACTGTCAGTGCATTCGTATGAAACTGATTGAAAAAAAGCATTAATATAATTTAAATTAAAACAATTATTTATGTTGATAAATTATTGTAAAATAATTTCACAAAACAATCTTTAATAAGTATATAATAATTATTCGACGCGTTTTGAATGTTATACATTCATCTACGGGTACAAAAAATATATAACTATGTATATTTGTATATTATATATATATTATTATTATATTATATATATTATATATATTATATATATTATATATATTATATATATTATATATATTATATATATTATATATATTATATATATTATATATATTATATATATTATATATATTATATATATTATATATATTATATATATTATATATATTATATATATTATATATATTATATGTATTATATATATTATACATATTATATATATTATTATTATTATTCATAACTATATATATTTATATATTATATATTTTTTGTACCCGTAGATGAATGTATAACATTCGAAACGCGTCGAATATATATTATATAGTTATTAAAGATTGTTTTGTGGAATTATTTTACAATAATTTATCAACATAAATTATTGTTTTAATTTAAATTATATAACAACTTGGAGACCAGAATAAAATTTCTTTTATATATTTTTATAATAAATAAAAGTTTATTTAAAATATGTCTATTAATATAATATGCATTTATAGGTCACAAAAAATAAAACAACGATGATTTTGAGAGGCAACAGTAAAAGGATTATAGTTATTGATATAAATAGAAAGCTTATTATACTTGAACCCAGCCAAAGTTTCAAAATACAAAATTATAATAAATTCTCCAAGAAACCTTATTCTCAATAAAATTACATTGTATTTTGTTTTTAGAACAAATCTGCAATAAGGACTATTTTCCACATCATACTATTTATTTCAGTTTTAAATACGACCTGTCAAAACATGCCAAAAAATTGTATAATGCGGAACTATTAAAAAAATATCAATTTTTTTTTTTTTTTTTTTTTTTTATTCTATGTTAGGCATGTTTAGTGTTAACCAATATAGATCAACGTCTCTGAATATCCGAAGATACCATGCTAACTAAGGAACTAGGGCTTGAAAGTATTATTCAATTTTCTTTGAGGAATTTATTAATGTTGATCTTAAAGTTTTGAGGATTAAAATTATCAGGAAAGACCCACGCCGGTAAGGCATTCCAGAGATGAGAAACTCTGTTAAAAAAATCGCGTTGAAAAGCGACAGTTCTACACCTAGTCACTCGAACCGTAAAAGGATGGGCTGATGTTGATGCTCTAGTGAAACGCGCAAAGTTTGCTGGTTCAGGCAAAATCGATTTGATCTCCGCAGACGTCCGTTCGTCCATAATATACTTGTAGAATACCGTCAAATCAGCGACGTCTCTTCTATGTTGCAAGGAATCAAGCTCGTTAGTAAGAGTCGAGTTGCCGATCAATTTAACAGCTCTCCGCTGTACAGAATCAAGACATTTCAAACTACTTATGTAAGCTCCTCCCATATGTGAGAACAATACTCCATGCAGGGACGAATAAATGATTTATATATTAAAAGAAGCTGCTCGCTATTAAAAACCTTACGACAACGACCCAAAAATCCTAATTTTTGAACAGCGTTCTTTGCTAGGCTAAAAATATGAGAATTCCATTTCATACTATTTTCAATCTCAACTCCTAGAAGTTTAATAGATTCTTTCTCTTCAAGATTATTTGAATCAAACTTTAATAAAAATGGATTAGGTGTTGATAACCTAGAAAAATGGCAAACTTGAGTTTTACTTGTGTTGAATTCAACACTGTTAGCAACTCCCCAATCTAAGATGGTTTTTAAATCAATATTTAATGAGTCTATCAAGTTTGATCTAGCGATATTAAGATTTGATGGTGCATACAAATTTGGCATTTCATGTGACGCATGAAGTGTGCTATCATCAGCAAAACTATGGATGGGATTAACTGTTGAACCTAGCAAGTCATTAATATAGAGAAGAAAAAGAGTAGGTGATAAAGCGGAACCTTGAGGAACACCAGCGTTAGTTGAAAAGATATTCGATGAAACACCATCAACATTGACCTGAAATTTGCGCTCGGAAATAAAGCTTTGTAACCAAGAAATAAGTTGCTCATCTAAGCCGTAGCATCTCAATTTGCAAATAAGATTGTTGTGCCATACTTTGTCAAACGCTTTGGCAATATCAAGTGCGACGCCAAAGGTCTCACCATGGTTTTCAAACGACTTGTTCCAGATATGCGTGACAAAAGAGAGTAAATCTCCCGTCGCTCTTCCTTTACGGAATCCGTATTGTCTTTCATTAAGTAATTTTGACGACTCTAAGAAGCTCATAATATTAAAATTAACATATTTCTCAAATACTTTAGAAACAACCGACAAAATTGATATAGGTCTGTAGTTTCTTGGATCCGTTTTAGCGCCCTTCTTTGGAACTGGTTGTACACTAGCCATTTTCCATATATCAGGAAAAATCCCTTTCTTATATGACAAATAGAAAATTTTAGTTAGGATTGGTGCTAACTCTTTAGCAAAAGTTTTAAGGATAATTGGAGGAATTCTATCAGGTCCAGATGCCTTATTAGTATTGATTTGTAAGAGCATTTTCCGAATGACATTTTTACGAAAAATAATCCGCCCCATTTTGTTAGAAACTCTAGGAATTGGTATAGGTAGAAAATTGGGTTCTACTAATGTAGAATTTAACGAAAAACAGTTACCTAATAAATTAGCCTTTTCTTTGGGGTCAATAATAGGTATATCTCTATCAATAAGAGGAGGTATAGAAGACTTACAAAAATTTCCTTGAACAGCCTTGGCGGTTTTATAAAAATTTCGTGAACCAGTAGGGTGCTCAGCAAATTTATTAGCTTTTTTCCTAATAAATAGATGTTTCTCTGCATCTATTAATTTTCTACATAAATTTCTTTCTATTCGGTATAATCTAAGGTTTTCATCAGACTTGTTTTGAATAAACTTTTGAAAAGCCTTTTTTTTAATTTTTATTGCTTTTTTGCATTTACTTGAAAACCATCGATCAACCTTCGGAACAATCAAACTATTTGGAACAAACCTACTCATACCCATTAGTATTATTTTTGAAAAATTAGAAGCAACAATGTTTGGATCTTGGCTGGAAAGACAATTGCGTTTCCAGGGAAACCATTTAAAGAAATCTCTAAGTCCCTGCCAATTTGCAGCTTTATAATCCCAAACAAGACGAGGATTAGCTTTAAACTGTTTAGGTACTTGTATATTTAAATGTGTGGAGATCAAATTATGATCTGATCCACCCAAAGGCTCTGATACTTTAAATTGAACCAACGTAGGGTCATTTATCAAAAACAAATCGAGCAAGTTACTTTTTTGGCCAAGAATGTCAGGAACTCTGGTAGGCTGATCTATTATCTGAGTGAAATTATGATAAAGAGCAAAAAGTTCAGCTTCTTTACCTAATTCATCAGTTTTAGAGCTGTGTGTAAGCCATTCTTTATTATGAACATTGAAATCACCAAGAACTATAATTTTAGCGTTAGGATATACAGTCAACCTATCTATCTTTTCAGATAGGTCATGAAATAAATTTATGTTCTCCGGTGAGTTGGGCGAGCGATACAATCCAAAGACAAAAAGAGTTTGATTAGAGCAGGTAATCTTAAGGGAAACCATATTGTGAAATTTTGAATTTAATTCAAAATTATTTATTCTCACATATGGTACAGAATTTCTAATAAACGCACAAACACCATGCTTAAAGTAGAAAGAAGATTCAAGCTCATAGTTAGGACAAACATATTTAGTTTTGTCCAACGATACAGCTCTCGCGCTGATAATCGTTTCCGTTAAAAAAAGAATATCAGGCTTAAGATTCTCAAGATAAAGGTGAACTGCATTAAGATTGACGTTCAACCCTCTTATATTAGCAAAATTGATAGACAATTTCGACATTTTAAATTATAGTTAAATTTAAAAATAAATCTGAAAACAATCCTCAAAAAAATTCCAACTAAAACCAAACAAAAGATCAAAAATGATATCTAAATTGACAATTCTACCAGCTGGACAACTTGAAACTATGTCTAAGTTTAACTGTCGAAATTGCCAATTCAAACAATGGATAATAAATTAATGGTTCGACATAAGAGATTGAAGCAAACAGATTAAACCAAACCAAAAACAACGATTAAGGATTAAAAGGAGACCGTGAAAGTTCTTATCTCTTAAAAGTAGTATAGTAAGTATAACTGTGAAATTGCAATTGAAGTTTGGGTTAATTTTGTCTTACACTTAACAAATTAAATTTAAAATGAAATACAATGTAAAATAATTGTACCTACAGCACAGTCGTTGCTGTTAATTTAGTATTAACAAAATATTAAAAAAAAAATTACTAAATAAATTGTAAAACTTATCTTAATTTCCTCCTGAACCACCGGTAAGGTAAAAATTTTAGATATATTATCGTTTTTCCTAAATTTTCTTCAAATTTTGTTCTTAAGTTAATTATTTCTAATTTTGTAATTTTCTTACCTAAAAATAAAAAAAGATAAATAGTGTTAATTAGTAAAAATTAAAATTTATTGATATTAAAGTAATAAATATAAAAGAAATAAATATAAAAGAAATTTAATTATTATTTTTTTGCCAAATTTCTTATATTCGAAAATAATACACAGCCGTTTCGTTTGACAGCTGGCCTACTGTTATAATTCAACAACACTCAGGAAACACTTAAAACAATTTTCTTTAATAAATCAGTTCAATCAATCAATAAATCATGAATCAATCATCCGCATGGAGGGATCAGTTTTTATTGTTTTGAAATTTTTTTTTATTTTTGATCTACGGGTGTGAGAACCGCTGTACTCCAGTCCCTGCTATTGACATACGAGTTAACGTGAGATATCACATACCACTGGCAATACCAATGAGATATCACTAGCCAAGGTGACATCTTAGGGGTGGTGGCGGATGAACTGTATTCAGTTCGGTTCAACGGCAGCACCCTCAATCTTAGCTGTAAAATAATCCTTGATGATGAGACGCCATTGCTTCCTTGAAGAAACGAGCCTTCATATAACTATGAGTGGGCGGCTTTAATCTTTAAGAAAGACGGTGCGTCACAGGATCAAGGAATAAGCAACCAGCTGAATTATTGGCAACTACATTTTTGTTTTGTTTCAGCAAATTTTTGTAAAAATTTGCTACTCACTTTTATTTTCTCTATTCTATCATAAAATATTATGTCATATGGCTCAAGTACCACCGATTATTCCTTATACTTGCGAATATTTATAAACACTTTTAATTGCAAAATTAAAACTGATTATCTGATATTTTGTTCGCTTATTTACATTCAAAAACAAATAAGCAGTACCTTCTGGTAACTCACTGTAGTTTCTAGAAATCAATAGGCCACACCTCTTTTTAATTCATTAATGTAAACATTTGTAAACAAATTTAATTTACATTAATTTATGCCAATTGTATTAGTTAAAAGGAGTTAACTTTTAATTCATCTTTATGAATGAGCAAATTAAATTAACCCATTCTGGACGAAGTTTATTACAATATGTTATATTTTGTCAGTGATAGGATTTTTGGTTTAGTTATCCATTCTTTAACAAAAAATATAAAAAAACTAAAAAAGAAAGATTTACGTCCATCAACACCTTTGAACGTATGTTGTTGTGGGACCTTGTTCTTAAAAGGTTTTTATGTGTTATTGTGACACATATTGTAATTCCTACTACACAACACATTTTATTAAAAAAAAAAAAAAAATACTCCCATTCCTATCTACTTATCAGTTATAGGAGCCATTGAACTTTTATAGGACTAAAAAGCGGGATTGAAAATGATTTATCAAACTTGCCCTTTTTCAATAACTATAGCTGTTCTAAAGCTTTTGAAACCATGCTACTGAATCGGCTGGAAAAGTTCTTAGTTGAAAATAATATTATATATAATCTACAATTTGGCTGTCCTAATAAATATACACATATCAAGGGCTAGTTATGCACATAACGAGGGCTTAAGGTAGAAGATTACGCCTGCGGTTGATATTGAAGCCTGACGCGAAGCTAGGGTTTTTATTGGACCAAAGGTGTAATCATCCTTACACCAAAGGTGTAATCAGCCTGAGTTTATGTAAAACAATTAAAGCCAGGCATTCACATACAACAGAAACAGAACAGAATTTCAACAAATTTGACAGGAAAAAATTCTGTTTCTGTAAAATTTGTATGGAATTCTGTTTCTGTTGTATGTAGTTTCAAGCGCTTACGCACATCTGCACAACTTAATTGTAGAATAAATCATTTTTCGAATCTTTTAAACTCGTTACTTTGAAAATTACTAAACATGATATGATTTTCTCTATAAACGTTATATAATAATTTATTTGTTTGTTCTAATTTTATGATTATTTTAATTATTTTACGGGCGATTAATTTACGGGTGGTAAAGTAGAAAAATATACCAACGTTTTATATAGCAACGGGCTTTTATTTTATGGGCGTAAAGTTCAACTTTTTGCCACGATAACTATGTAGGATGTAAAATGTGTTTTAAGATTCATTTGTGCGTAATAGTTATTTACATATCGAGGGCTGAAAGCAGAAGATTACGCCTGCGGTTCATATTGAGGCCCGACGCGAAGCGAGGGCTTTTTTTGGATCAAGGGCGTAATCTTCCTTTCAGCCTGAGTGTATGTAGAACGTTTTACGCACAACTGCACAACTTAATTGTAGAATAAATTAATTTTTGATTTTTTTAAACTCGCTAGACATTTTGAAAATTAGACTAAACAAGCCATGATTTTCTCTACAAACTTCATACAATAATTTAGTTTTCCTACTCCTATCACAGTAAATTATAAATTACATCGCACTATCCATGACATGTAAATTGATTATTTCAAAAAGCGTGCGGTAAGTAAAAAAAAGCGTGCGGTAATGGATTTTCATATATATATTACCGCACGCTTTTAATAAAAAGAAAAATTTTTATTTAAAGAAAAATTTGATTTTTAAAAATTAAATATTTCAATTCATTTTGACACAGAATAATGCAAAGCCTACCACAATTTGTAAACTATTTGCATTTAATTTATAATTAGTAGTTCATTTTTTCAAGTAATTATATGCGTTTGGGCATTAAAACAAAGTCGTAGGAAAATTATATAACAAATCTCGAGTTGTAAAGCATTTTCCATGCTCGTGAAGATACTGCACTCGACGCTACGCGTCTCGTGCGCAAAATTTTCCCTCGCATGTAAAATGCTATTTACAACTCTAGATATGTAATATACTATTTCTACTCCTATCACAGTAAATTATAAATTACATCACACTATCCATGACATGTAAATTGATTATTTCAAATAGCGTGCGGTAAGTAAAAAAAAGCGTGCGGTAATAGATTTTCATATATATATATTCCCGCACGCTTTTAATAAAAAGAAAATTTTTTATTTAAAGAAAAATTTGATTTTTAAAATAGTTATTTACATATCGAGCGCTGAAAGTAGAAGATTACGCCAGCGGTTCATATTGAAGCCCGACGCGAAGCGAGGGCTTTTATTGGACCAATGGCGCAATCTTCCTTTCAGCCTGAGTGTATGTACAACGTTTTACGCACAACTGCACAACTGCATTGTAGTATAAATCAATTTTTGAATATTTTAAACTCGCTAGACATTTTGAAAATTATGCTAAACATGCCATAATTTTCTCTATAAACTTCATACAACAATTTATTTGTTTGTTCTAATTTTATGAATATTTTACGGGTGATTATTTTACGGGTGGTAAAGTAGAAAAATATATTAATATTTCATATAGCAACAGAATTTTATTTTACGGATGTAAAGTTCAACTTTTAGCCACGATAACTAGGATGTAAAATGTGTTTTACGATTCGTTTGTGCGTAAATTAAATATTTCAATTCATTTTGACACAAATAATGCAAATCCTACCACAATTTGTAAACTATTTGCATTCAATTTATAATTAGTAGTTCATTTTTTCAAGTAATTATATGCGTTTGGGCATTAAAACAAAGTCGTAGAAAGAGTATATAAGAAATCTCGAGTTGTAAAGCATTTACCATGCTCGCAAAATTTACCCTCGCATGTAAAATGCTATTTACAACTCTAGATATGTAATATACTATTGTTTGTTCTAATTCTATGAATATCTTACGAGCGATTATTTTACGGGCGGTAAAGTAGAAAAATATACTAATATTTCATATAGCAACGGGTTTTTATTTTACGGGCGTTAAGTTCAACTTTCAGCCATGATAACTAGGTTGTAAAATGTGTTTTACAATTCGTTTGTGCTTAAAAAAATTAAATTCCACTTTCTGCTTATTTATCGCATTTTGGGATAACAAACCTATACATAATATTCATTTTAGTAAATAAATCTATAGTTGTCACGAAGCATATTTGTAATTTGATAATGGAGTCTATTCAGTAAAATCTTCGATCAAAAATTTCTGCTATTCTAGTTTTTGTATGAAATTTAACTAATAACTATAAGATATTCGTTATACAGTAAAATAAAATTTTATATAAAAAAAGAATAGCAGAAATTTTTGATAGAAAATTTTACTAAATAAACTCGAATAACTCAAAATCTCACAATGGATAGTTTATATTTGAAAGCGAAAAATATTTTTTTTAGGAATGCCATAAATTTTTGGTTTACACTTCCATAATGAACTATTTTACGTCGCCTTATGTTTTCGTAAAACACACCTTTTTCAGCCGTAATACTATATGGGATCTATACATCTATCTATACTAGTTTTGTTACTTCACGCCCTATTTTTGTTATAAAGTCTTTATAAGGCGTAAAATTGATAACTTTACACCCTTGGTACATAAATAGCTATATCAGTTGAAACATGAATTGTTTTTATGACAATCTGTGTGCATTATTATGACAACATTAGGTTGTTTATAACGAATTCATTTCTACACTGCTACCTTAAACGAAAACACAAACCATTAATATCGATTTCTAGTTTGTTTTGATTTTAATAAAATAGATAAAAGGAATTACATATAATAGGAATTACAATACTAATAGAAATTAAAATCGTATCACAAGAACCCATAGATACGACTTATGTTCCACAACAACACACCCTCTGAGGATCAACACTTCAGAAGCTCTTAGCTCTTAGCCCTTCTTTGTACATTGAAGTCACTCGAATTTATTTCTACAAATATTACGTTAAGGTAAATGTTAATTTACATTTTATTTTTAATAAAATCAAAATAGTGACAAAAAAACACTCAGTAACCCTATTCCCGAACACATAAATGTGAATTTGGACAATATTGTGAGGTTTGTATTGCATAAAATTAAACGGTAACGGTAACAATTTTACGAAAAATGAATTTCACAATAATGTCTTATACCGCATTCACAGCGACATAGCAAATTAGTAGATAGTATATTATAATTTGCATCTTGGCATATTTAATATGAGTTTAAAACGTAGATTGTAATTTGAATCGTAAGTATTTGAATCGTTTGTAATGTTAGTAAGCCTAGATATGAAATTAGTTGCAAGATTTTAAAATAAAAAGTGTTTACAGCACAGATTTAAATTACATCTACTAATTTGCTATGTCGCTGTGAATGCGGTATTGATTGAATTTAGACGATACAGTGAAATTTGTTTTTCGGAAAATCGTTACCGTTACCGTTTAATGTTATGCAATACAAACTTCACAAGAGTCAAAATTCACATTTAGGTGTTCGGTAATATGGCCCCAGTATTGTAAACCTTTAAAAACAAAACTTTTAAACCAAAAGTTACAGTGCACGAATCGATTATTCAAATATTATTGTTTCAAATTAACACTCTCTCAGAATATATAAATGAATAAAAGCATAAAAATTACACTAACTACTTCTGAGTGTAATTTTATATTCAACCATAAAATTGGAAGCACAAACAAAACTGAAAACGTATGAAATTTTCTAATTAAAAATTATTTCAATTCTCATTTGGGAATCATATAAAAATAAAATGCAGATGAAAAAGCAAAATAACAAAACGCAAATTTTTCATCATTAGAACACAAACAAAATATTAGAGTTTGTCATAATTTTTAAAAATAGGTCCATCAGTGCTTACAGGAACAGATATATTTGTATATCCATTATGGTATTATCTGCGACAGCAAACAAAATTAAAATTTTACGATATATATTTCAAATACTTTTAACTAATTACTTAGATTAATGTACTTTTGAGCACATTTTTGTGTGTGTTTGAAATAAGATGAACAGATGAGTCTTTGTGCTTCTTTGCGCCGTCATCGTTCTAATTATTTTGTAAATTAATTACTCTAATGATTAATCTTAAGGAAATAAGTTTCATTTAAAGAATATAAAAATTAGCTTTCACAAGAAAATAACAAAGCGATAACTATATAGTAGGTCGCTTGTCACAGGGGAATGGGTAGGCAATTTGAAATTGCCACTTTAGTGATTTTTGTATATTAAATATGTTGTATAAATATAATATTTAGGCATTACAATATGTGTTCATACTTAGGTTCCAGATAACTAAACAATAAATCCTACCACACATAAAATATGATAAAGAAGATCAAAATTTCGTGACATAATAGAGGAATTAAAAATAAAACTACAACAGGGAACTACTACAGGGATTGCAATCCCTAGTGTGAGCCTCATCCACTTAAGCTCGCGTTTGAAGTGATACTTCTTTAGATGTAGATGTTGTTAAGATATTGAATATTTTTTATAATATCAAATATATAAAACAGTTGCACTGTTATTTGATGCTGCCTTTTTTTTAATATAGGAAGGAATGTTTTCAATTAAAACGTATGAAATTTTTATAATAATTTTTTATTAAAAGAAATTGTATTTGAAAATGTCCAGATAAAGTTAAGGATATATACTGTCAATGATATGATTCTTATTCATTCATAATCATGGTTTTCCGATTTAAAAAAAGCGGAGTACTTTCAATCATGAAAAATTATATAGGACCACCTCGGCATCTCGGTCACCTCGTGTAGCTATGACAACAAATGATAACAACTATTTTAATTGGATAATGAAATTTTGAATTTAAGGGTTGCTTTGATAAAAAATTTTATTTTTCATAGAATTTAAACAAATACAAATGCTTTTTACTTTGTTGGACGTAGCTATGACAACAAAATAAATAGTTGAAAAGTGATACTTTAAAGCCGCAAATCACAGTAATAAAGTAACACTTTAATATGCAGGCGAATAAAAAGTAGTTTATGTTTTCAAGAATGTATATACATTACACAAAAGTCGTAGAAAAAGTATATAACAAATCTCGAGTTGCAAAGCATTCTCCATGCTCTTGAAGACACTGCACTCACCGCTACGCGTCTCGTGCGCAATATTTTCCCTCGCATGTAAAATGCTGTTTACAACTCTAGATATGTAATATACTAATTTTATGACACTAAGCGTTGTAAAAGAAAATAAAATCTTAAAAATTTTCAAAAATGCAATTGAATCCAATTTAAAGAAATTAAATGCATTGATTTTTTACTTTTTTCTCATAATTGTGACGATTTCATGCTTAAAAAATATATTTGCAAAATCTTTGGTACAATACAACTACAAACGTTGAATATTCAAGAACTGTTGAAAAGGTGGAATGTGAGAACGGTCAAAATATCCGAAAAAATTATCTGAATAAAAATTCATTATAGATTCTTAAGTCATATTATTTAATGTTATAATTAGCTGTAAATAAATTCAGTACTTATTACGAGTCGTACATGTACTAGTTGATGTTCAAAATCACAATATTTAATTTAGAATAAATTATTGAATGTATGGTTGGCGACAAAATGATCATATCGTTTAATTGATGGTTTCACGTTTGTTTTGTTGTTTGCTGTGTTTAATTATAAAATCATTATGAAGTCTGTCTTAAGAATTTAAAAATCATTAGTTTGTATATTTTGATTCGTTTGGTAAATTTGATCAAATTGGGACATCAAAGCTATAGTTGAAGTTGCAACTTACATGAATAAATAAATTTCTTTATGAATCGATTCTTGACCAAAGGTTTTATCATACAAACACATTCTTCTAAGTTTGTCATACTATTAGTTTATCTTAGAATATCTCAAAACGAGTATATATATAGATAGCTTCTCTATGTTTTTGTAAGTGTAATTTTTTACTACACTGAGAAAAAATTGAAGTAATGACAACCGCATACCGAACTCCGAAGTCAAAATTTTATTATTCAAACAGTTGGATGGGACGGGACTGGGACGGAGCAATCACAGTTAAACATTTTCTGACAACAGAATAAAGTCAATAACTATTTCCATGAAAAAAAAATTATATTGCCCTTATATCATGAATTTTTCATTTCAAAACTGAAGTGCATATTTGGAATTAGTTTAACTATATTTAACTTTTACGTAAACGTAACGTGCGGTTGCTGAATCTACACCGCTCTGTACAGCTGTTGAATCAATTTCAGGGTGCGATTCACTATCTTCGCTTTCGAGTTAATTTTATTTATTTTTACCTTATAAGATATTGTTAAATCTCGCAACTTATTGTGAATTGTTGTTGTTAAAACTACGTACCTACTAGTTTTCAAATTTTTCAGAGTTTAAGATTGCTATTTTTATTTAATGATAATGAAGTAATGATTAATATAACATTGTTGTATAACATTGTTTAACGAAATATTTGTTCACACTTTTGTTTTGTAATTACACAATTATTAGCAATTAAAATCAAATAAATAGAACTTAGTCATACATAGCTAGTAATAGTTATATGGCCCAAGTAACAATTTCAGTTTTATATAAGCTCTTCTAGTGCTCTAGAGCTATAATATACAGCTGGTTGCTTTATATTTTGCTGATGCAGCGCTGTCACAGCTCTAGCAGAGCTGTTGTGGTGCTAAATTTGCTACTTTTACAGCATTATTTCCTCTAAAGAAGTTGTTTAATAATATTTAATAGAGCTATATTAGCTGTATAAAGGTTGACTGTTAGAGTTTTTAGAGCTAACATTACTTTTTGAATACAAATACAAGTAATTTTTTCAATGAAACTTTATGTTTACATAAACTTATACATATCGACATGGTTTTAAAATGTTTTGATGTTATGGTTTCTGTCAAATAAATTCTTTCATAAATTAAATGGCAATTTGTTATATTTTAAATAAATAATATATGTAATAACTTTTATTGAAAATATGTATACAAATTTTATGTGCCATTTATTTTTTATGGTGAAGTTGAATACATATTTCGTTGATGTTTGTCCTTACACAGTTCATTATAAATAATAGCTTAAATACGTAAATATTTTATAAAACTATTGAACCCTGACGGTTGAGATACGTATATAATTTTGTATCTGAGTTGCTACTCTAGACGCCTAACTAGACTTAGAAAATCTTTTTTTTGGTAAAAATTTAACGAAATATTTTCCAAAATATGTTTACAAAATACCAAACATATTTGCAACATTAAAATATCAGCCGAGTATAACTCGCTCGGGGGTTGGTAGTCCCCGTTTATTATCCATAGCAGTTTTTAGGTAGATTTCATATAAAAATCTACCTATTGCAATGTGCTTTATCTCGGAATTTCGGAAAAATTTTGGTGCCAAACGACTGTTTGTGAATGTCGAAAGTTTGTAGGATATTTTTACCCCATACAATCCTAATTCACTTGTGTAGTTAATATTGACTGTTTCCAATCAATTTGAAATCAATTTTTTATTACGACAAATGTCAAGTTAAATTGTGAATCATATGAATTTTTCAATTCGAAATCAGTTTTTGGGTTTATATGAATAAACCTTACAGTTATATGTAGATACGAGATATAACGGAATTTGGCGGCCCTCTCACTATCGCATTTTTCGACCTACACCAAAATAATTTTTTGTATATGTTCCAGCAAATAATCACAAGTTCGTGAACTGGCCATATCCGGGTACTGGTTAAGCGGCTAAAGCCTAAAAGTCGAATAATCTAGGGCGTTATAACTGCGGTTTGAATCATAATATTTAAATAAAATTTATAAATATTGAATATTTAAACATATTTCTATCATTTTTATTTAAACGAATACCTTGGGGTTCTAGGTTTCTGGAAAGTCAGCTGTTTTAAAAATTTACTAAACTTTGTTGTTCTTGATCTAGTTGAAAATGGCCACGCTCACATTTGAAAACTTTTGCACACGTAGATACAACATAAATATTTCTAAAATTGAAAAAAAAAATAGTTTATGTCTAAAGGTTGAGACCCTGGGCCTGTTGAAATGAAAACAAACGCAAAAGGCAATGCTTTCATCATTTTTGAGTTTATGTTATTTAAATTCACCTTTACTTTTAAGCAAACTTTTAAACTATAGCCTCAGAAAATTTCAGCTTTCTAACCTAAGAGGTTCCAATTTTTTAAGGATTATACTAAACTTACTGTAACAAGATCTCAAGCCATTTAATACCATAAGAAAATTATTAAATTCTCTTTTGTTTGTATTTTTTTCACTGAGTAAACCGTTTGAAAAAAAATTAAATAAGAACAAAAAAATACAACAACAAAGATGATTTTGAATTGAAATTGTTTGATAATGTTTGATTATAAATTATTTGTGATGGTATGTAGTTGTGACGTAGTTCATTTGATCTTTGGTGGATTTAATATGTTATGACTAATTTTAACCAAATTAAACAAAACAGCTCCGAAATTACATAAAGAAGTTTCCGTTAATGTATTTAATGTGTTTTGTGAAATTTGTTGGATCCGTTTCTACTTAGTTTCATTGGACATCTTGCCGCTCGGACTTTTTGTAGTGAAAACTTTTTTTATTCGTTTAACTTTTAACGGTTTTTTGTTATTAAAAACTATTGTGTTATTTTTATTCTTAAAAAACGGTCTCATTTATTTAAATACGTCAACCCAAAGTTCATGACAAACGATATTTAACGGCGTCCGAAAAAATAGACAGATCGAGCCAAACCTAAATTGTTCTTCGATTTTGACGTTAAGGTATTGAGACAACTTGCAAATAATCGGATGCCGAATCTTGATACCAAATACATATATCATTTATAAATATGTTCGATGTGTTTGTATACGTAACCATTTTTACTTAATTTTAAAAGATAAAGGAGTAGAACAATGCGGAGTTTCTTAAGAGTAATTATGCCCAACACGTTTAAGCTCGTAATTTAAGATAATCATGTATTACTGTTATTGAAAATCATTTTTGGTTTTCTTTTGAAAAACTTTTTAAGAAGAATTTATTTTGGGTAGGATTCGACCCATCATTTTAAATTTAATTATGTGCAGTTTCCAAATATGTGCACAATATGTCCACAACAGATTTTAAAAACTCTCTAAAGAGGTATTTCGTTTTAATTGGTAATATAAATAGGTAAACACAAACACAAAATTTAAAAATACAACGCGTGCAATAATACAGCATTAAGTGCCTTTAGCTTTACATTCAACGTATATAGTTAAACTGGTTCTCTGTTGAGCGAATCAAACATGCGTAAGAACCAGATGTGTTCAGGAAGCCTTACTGTAGTTATAAATATTCATCTATCTTTTTACTACAAGTTTGTGGGTAATCTTATTGGTTAAGATTAAGAGATACTTGCTTAAAACTTACACATTTGAAATTGTGTGTTAGTGCTTTAATTTTAGTTGCATTTTGCTTATACCAATTTTGTGAAAAACGTTTTAATGGCGGGAAACCGTGTAAATATGTTGTCTTAAAATGAATGAAATTTCAACTCAAAATGTAATGAACAATCCTAATTTATTGAAAGAAAAACATCAAACCAACAAAACCACTTTTGTTATATTTTATTTTTTATCAAAATCCTCAACAAGCTTGTTATACAAATTACTCAGTAAACATAAGTTTTCATGATTATCCTAAAATGAAAACTTATTTTAAAAACTTTTTCCGTTTTTCATTTAATGTTTTTTATACTTGTTTAATGCTTTCTTTTTCTGATTTTCCTTTTTTTCTCTAAACCATCATAAACTACCATAAAAAAATGCTAAAAGATAGAAAACAAAAAGATTAATTTATTCTTAAAAACTTAAAAGGAATATAAATACGAAAATAAAATATTTCCAGAGATTTAATCTGTTGAAAAAAATTATTTAAATATATTTATTTTCTGACAAGTTTTTCTCATTGAAAATGATAGCAAGATTAAATTTCAAACGGTTTTAATTTTGCTGTGTTTACTTAAATACCCTAAACATTTTCAGTTTTATGCTATCAGAAATAAACTTTGTTTTGTTAAAACATCAAACCAAACCCGAAAAAAATTGCAATCCGTTACTTCCACATTCAGCTTATTATAAAAAACTAATAATACATATAAATCTTTCAGGTGCTCTTATTTTTCTAACAAAAGATTTCTTTCTTCTAATTTATTTGATTCAAATATCCAAATTTGAAATTTCATTCGATTCAATTAAGTTTTTTTTCTTATGTTCAATAAAATGATAAATGATTCAAACACGTGACTACTTTGGTAACAATATAGATAATTGTAATTCTATTTTATTGGAGTTTTTTCCTTGAAAAATAAATTATAGATATAAAGAAAAAAGTAAGAAGTATAATTGAAGTTGGTGATGACTTTATAAAATAATTAATTCCCACAGTAAAATTTATAGGAAACATTTTATTATTATCGAACGTATAAGTACTGTAATTGAACATAAGTACTACTATTGACATACGAGTTAATAGTATTGATATATCACTGGTCAAGGTGAGATATCACTGGCCAAAATGTCTAAGTACAACTAATGGGTCTTTAACGAAAATCTGATGTAGTGCCAGTTCCTTAAACGTAAACAAATAAAGTTTAGTTTAGATCTTTTGTTTTCATCAGTATTTAAAATTTTTAATTGTTGATGAACTACTTAAAGTGTTATTCTAATAAAAAAATTTTAATCAAAAGACTTCTTATACACTTTAACAATATTTTATTTTTCTTAATATACTTTCTATCTCTAAGAGACCTTCTTCAGAGAATAAATTCTGATTTCTATAATGAAATCAATTTCTAAAATGAAAGGTTAATTGTTTTGGAGAAAAAAATGATTTGATATATGTTTCATTAGTTATCTCTAATAATTTTATTTTTCTATGATAACAAATGAAAAATCTATTTCACTAGTGTAAAAAGAATAACAAATTGAAGTTGCTATGGTTTTTCATATACATAATTTTACAAAGTATTTTAAACAACGTAACCATGAAAAAATAGAATATGAATTTTGAATGTTTTGCTGTCGATTTCTAACTTTATAATTTATAGTAAATATCGATTATATATGCTTTCATAGAAAAAATTGCTTTTCCTATGCGAGATAAAAACGTTTTCCGTTCGTAAACATGTCTCACTCGACGCTAGCGCGTCTCGTGAACAAATGTTTACTCACGAAAAAAAACAATGTGTTCATCTCTTGTAGGAAAATATACTATTATTTATTTTCTTTGTTTCCTTTAATTATTTTTTCTTCTTTAAATATTAACTATAACAAATTACAAGTAATAACTAATTATATTATACATTGTTTTACTTGATAGTAATTTGTTGTTATTGTTATTATTCTTATTATTATTTTTTGTAATTGTTATTTTTCTCACACAACGCTATTAGAATTGTCTTTGTATTTCTATTTAATTTTTGTATACAGTCCCCAAGAATCTACAGGTTCAAGGTAACTTATATAAATAAATTTATTTTTTATATTTCTCAAAATCAGCTTGATTATAGATTATTTATTATTTTAAAAAGTATATTTATTCCAATATTTCGACCTCATTAAGGGCTACATATATTAAATTATATTTAATATTACCTACAAAACAATTATTTAAAAATTTTTTTTTTAAACGGCGTTCATGCTCCATGTTTGAGCGTTGCCAGACTAATCAGCTTTGAATACTCACCACGGTCATTCGCAACAGCGACAAAATTACCATGGCAGCCGATTTTTTTAAGGTCGTTTATTACGTCGGTCTCCCATTGTAGTCGTGGTCTACCTCGCGGTTACCCACTCTCTGGGGTACTAACGTACATTTTTCTTATCATTCCAGACTGTGAATCAGCTATTCCCAAACCAAGCAATCCTATTAGAACGGATACAACTTATTATATCAGGACCCTCAAGAAGGTCCCTGATCTCAAAGTTATACCGGATTCTATACTCTCCATCGTCTGCCTTAAGTGGACCAAAAATGTACTGTAGGATCGTACGCTCAAATACAGATAAATGCGATTCGTCATTTTGTGTAAGGGTCCACGTGCCCAACTAGCAAATTTACTTCTCAATTTTGAATTATGCAAGTTCTAGCTTCAATAAAGCTTCGCTAAAGCTTCTAAGTGGAAGCTAGTTATATTTTACTTCTATAAGGTTTCGATACAACTTCCACAGAGAAGTTCTCCCCACCACCGGAATGCAAGCTTCTAAAATACTTCTATATTTAATATTAGAAGCTTTACCGAAACTTATCTACAGATCACTAAATAGAGCTTCCAAAAAAAGGTTATAAAAGTTATAGCTGTCATGAGGATTGTATTTGTTTCGGTTGTAACTGTTTACAGATCTTAAAGAAGCACAGCTGTCATAGTCTAAAAATTGCTTCATTATCTGAAACGAAATATGTCAAATTGACGGAAGCTATTGGTTCTATTATTTCAACTAAATTTAGATGTGGAAAATATAGTTTAGTTCAGGGGCTTTCTTTTTATGGAAAAAGATATGTGACATGTAATTCCAATGGGTTTATACGAAATTGAAGCTTATACGAAATTGAAATCGTTTCGTTTTTGTCAAAAAAGTATTGTGCATAAGGTGGTTTTTGTTTTTTAATCTATTATTTAGACTTATTTTGCACAATATAAAATATTATTGAAATTATATTTGAGAAAAAACACACTAATTTTTGATATCTATATAATACCTAATAATAATAATTTTGATATCTATATAATATTATATAGATATCAAAAATTAGTGTGTTTTTTCTCAAATATAATTTCAATATTATTTTGGTGATATCTAGTGCTCAAAAAACAATATTAGTTATATAAAATATTCTTTATTAAGAGTCTTCAAATAGACAAAAAAATCAATTAACATCATAATTAACTATACTAGAGAATCAGAATTAAAAATCAACTAGAGTGGAATAGAGAAAATTTAAAGTTTTATAAATAATGGTATATGAATTTTCTTTACATTTCTGAGAGCCAAACTCATCAGGAAGAACTGAGGCGATACAGAGTTTCATAATTTTCTTGTGAATTTATTCCAACATCTGGTATTTCTCAAGGGAATCCATTAAGTTCTACATTATTTTTCATCGCTATTAACGATCTACCTTCAACTGTACCAGAAGTTGGCATACTGCTTTTTGCGGATGATGTAAAATTGTTTAAAAGTATTGGAAGTATTCGTGATTCGATTTGTCTTCAACGTGCTATTGATAATGTGTTACACTTGTGCGATGTCAACTGTATGTCATTGAACATCCGAAAATGTAAAACAATGAGTATATCTAAGTCAAAGTCGCCTATAACAACATCATATAAAATAATGAATGAACACATTGAATGATTAACCGAATACTCTGATTTGGGCGGATTATTTACAACATCTTTAAAATTTAATAAGCACATCGAAATGATCATTTCAAAGGGGATGATTACTTTAGGTTTTATTCGACGCCTATGTAAAACATTTTCCCCGAATACCCTTAAATTATTATATACATCGATACTGCTACCAGTAGTGTTTCCAATCCGGTTTAAGCCGGATTGGGATTATCCGGATAATGCGTCAAAATCTTGCTATCCGATATCCGGTTAATTCACAAAAAGAATCTGGATAACTAAATCAAAGCAAAAAAAGTCCAAGCGGCACGTATATCCGCTAGAAATAGGTAGATTTCGAGATCAGACAGTTTTGTGTGCCAGTAGAATCTGATTTATCAGATTAGTTTAAACAAAACAAACTAATTTAAAACAGATATCGAACAAATTTTAAAAAGAAAATTAGCTACCTACAAGCAAAATTATATGTATCCAATTTTGCAACAAACAAATATCAAATCTACCACAGAACATGTGTGTGACAATTTATGACACAAACCTATTCTATATCATATGTCGTGCAATTACTGCAAAATATCAAAATAATTTATTTCTAAGAAAAAAAAATTAATTTCTTCTATTAAAATCTTTTATTTTTTTGACTGTTATAAGGTTGACATTGACTGTTATAAGGTTTTTGGAAATTGTAGTTTGGGATTGTTGCAAACTTTTTTGTTGAAGCCAACAAGTCAAAAACCTCTATTTGCACAGGTTTATATTTATAAGAAACGGGTTAAAATGTTTCCACAAATTCTAAATTTATGAAGATTTAAAAAATATTAGTATCCAAACGGCCGTTATAACGGATTAAAAAAACCACTTTTTTTCTAGTATAAAGCCTATAGTTCCTTAACCATGTGTCAGATTTTTCTGATTTACGAACTTGTCCAAGATATTATTAAAACACACATTTCTAAGAAAGGTTTTTTGATCTGGTTCCACAAATGCAACCGTGAGAGTGCCGGTTGATTCAAACGCATTTTGTGTTTTACAAGCTTTTTTGTTGGAGCCGCTCACTCAGAAACGTCCAACTGCAGAGGTCTTTTTTTTGAACGAAACTGATTAAAAAGGCTTCAAAGATTCTAAATTTATGAAGTTTTTAAAAATATTAGAATCCAAACGGCCGTTATAACGGATCTAAAAAGAGTTTTTTTCTAGTATAAAGCTTCTAGTTTCTTAACCATGTGTTGGATTGGGCTGATTTACGAACTTGTCCAAGATATTAATAAAACGCACATTTTTAGAAAAGGTTTTTTGATCTGGCCTTATAAATGCGACCGTGAGAGTGCCGGTTGTTTAAAAAAAAATTTTTTTTTGCAAACTTTTTTGTTGGAGCCACTCACTCAGGAACCTCTAACTGAAGAGGTCTATTTTTAAAACAAATTGATAACAAAGATTCCAAAGATTCTAAATTTGTTAAATTTTTTGAAATATTAGTATCCGAACGGCCGTTATAACGGTTTTAAAAAATCAATTTTTTTTCAGAAAAAAGCCTCTAGTTTCTTAACCACGTGTCGGATTTTGCTGATTCACGAACTTGTTCAAGATATTATTAGAACACACAAGTACAGAAAATTTTTTTGATCTACCTCAACAAATGCGACCGTGAGAGTGCCGGTCGTTTTCGTACATATATATATATATATATATATATATATATATATATATATATATATATATATATATATATATATATATATATATATATATATATATATATATATATATATATATATATTATATATATATATATATATATATATATATATATATATATATATATATATATATACATATATACAGGGTGAGTTTTTTAAAAAATGCCAGGCTTTTATCTCGAGAACCATGCGAGATGGGACAAAATAACCCAAGGTGATATTTGTTAAGCGTCGAGGGGGACATCTCGAGGGGGACATCAGGAAAAAATCTTGCTCCGGAGCGGGTTCAGGGTTCGGGTTCGGTTTGGGTTCGAAACTCTGAGTTAAATATATAATATTCATATATTCTATTTAAATAGTATGATAAAAAACAGTTGGTGTTAAGATATCTTAAAAAAATATTATTTCACCTATTTATTTAACAAAAATGAAAAATAATTTAGGTTATGTTAAAATATATCAAGAATTTACGTAACGCCATACCCATTCAAAAACTAAATCAAAACTGATATTTTTATTTTAGAAATAAGAAATCTGAATTTGATTTTGTTTATGACAAAGTACAAACCGTCTTTAGTTATAAGCCTACTAGACGCGAAATTCAAAAAACATTAAACCCTTCAAAGATGTGTTATATAATGATTTTAAGAACTTTATAGAGTAAATAGAATAATAATATAGGATTTCGTAGTGTAAATAGAATAAAAATACAACATCATGAATAACTATATGCGTATGGATATGTAAAAAATTCACGAAAAAAACAATAAGGCTTGTAATTAAATACAGCTATGTTTATGACATAAAAATTGAATAATTTATTCATATCGAGTCATCTATTTTTTAATAGCAGAAATATAAATACACATATACAAATTTAATTTGTAACAGTGTATGTTTTAAAATGTGAATTGTATGTAATTATAAATGAAAATGTTTAATAATTAACAATAATTTTTAAAAAAGTAGTAGAAAAAGTACAGTCTTCTACTCGCCGAAAATCATATTTTGAATCTCGCGACCATTACCAACCTCGGCTATCGCCTCGGCTGGTAAACTGTCCTCTCGTTTCCAAATATTTTGTTTTCGGCTTCGTTGAAGAATATACTATTACTATTTTGTGTAAATATATGTATTTTTATTTATGCAAATAATACAGAATCTTACTCGTACAAAAAATCTTGTATGCAATTCAGGCATAAAGTATCTTTTTTGCTTTCGAGTGATTGTTTTTCTCGGCTAACGCATCGAGCAACTATTTCACCCTCAAGCGGAAAAGACATACTTTATGCCTTTAATACATAAATAGCTATTTAATGTATTTGATATTTTTGTCCTATAAAAGAATTACAATTCCAAGATGAAAAAATAAATTTAAGTTTTTCAGATATTTGTGGAACATAAGAAAGTGAACCAAAAACCTTTTTAGTTAGTAGTAATTGTTCTGTAGAATGCAGATGGTTTAGGTTTAATTTTATAAGTAAACAGAACTTTACTTATTAATTTATTTATTAGTCGAAAAGGAAATTATTTTTTAATAAAATTTTGGTCACTAAATCTGTTTTCTTTGTCTAAAAGAACTGTCACTTAATTAAAGAACTCTTCTATTAAAAGAATAGACTACATTAGATTTCATTTTATAAGGATGATTTAAAAAGAAATTAAGAAATCGGTTAGAAGCTATATCTTTAGAATACCAATCAGTTATGAATTTTTTATTATTACGAGTCATAAACAACCTTCTTTTTCATATTCTATAGTAATAGTCCAGTAACTTTGTCGCCTGAGTGTATGGGGTAGTATGCGTCAAATCCGGTAGTTCTGATTTTTTGCAGATTTGTTTATGATGTTGGCCTAATGAATAATCGAAGTTTGTGACCTCGAGCGCTGAACGCAACTTTGTCAAAAATCGAAAAATCGAAAAAACCGCGAAAAAATCTTTTTTTTTTTTTTTTCAAATTTTGGCGATTATAACCCCAAAGGACTAGTTTTTTCTTTTGCGGTTTTTGCGATTTTTGACGAAGTTGCGTTCGGCGCTCGAGGTCACAAACTTGGATTATTCATTAGGCCAACGTCATCAACAAGTCTGCAAAAAATCAGAACTACCGGATTTGACGCATACGGTAATGTATAAAGTTACTGGACTATAAACTGTATTTTATTATTAAAAGTCTCAAAAATATTTTTTGGACCATTAACAAAATGTCTTGGAATTGCTAATAACAAATCATCAACATATTTATAAATAATAGTAGGTTTTCTTAATAACTCAGGCACTTTTTCTGACACCAGTTTTTCTAAGACAATGACAAACATAAATTAATTTATGTTTCAAGTAATACATTTTAGGAAACCTGAAACTGAATCTTAAAATTAGGTATGATCCTTAATAATTGATTTTTTCTCTATCCGGATAAAAAATTGCACTTTTTGTGTGGGTATATTTTACAATAGTTATTTAGTATCAAGGGCAGTAACAGTATCAAGGGCAGTAATAGTATCAAGGGCAGTAACAGTATTTTACCGATTGAGGATATAACTTTTGAGATCGAGACGAAGTCGAGATCGCTAATATATCCGAAATCGGTAATACTCCTAATGCCCAAAATGCTTATTACATTTTTTGCAAGATCAATAAAAATTCAATTAAAATTATTTAAATAATAAAATTCATTCACAAAATTCAAGTTTTAATGTTTTAAAGGAAATTTCTTAAAATGTCATTTCAAAACAGTAAGCTTTGCGGTTTCATCATAATTCTATAGGTTTTTTGTTGCTAAACTTAATTTCATCGAATATTTTTTCAAAATAAATTGCTTTTAAATCTTTTAATTGCAATATTTTAAAAAGAATATTATTTAAATTTGAAGCTAGTTTAATAGACGTACACAATTATTTAACAAAAAATCGTTTTTATTTACACCCTGAGGTCTTCCTTACCGGTATAGGTAAGTAATTACTTACCGACCTGTGATTTGTAAACGAAACTTACTATGTTTATTTACGAATCAGTAAACATGCAAAATTACCTGATGGTGCAAAAAAAATATGTCATTTGTGTCCTAGGACAAAAAATGAACGAATCTATATTTTAATAGTACATTATGATGCAAGGACGTAAAGCTAAAGATTTTGGACGTATGTGGAGTTTGCAAATCGAGGCCCTAGCATTAAGTCCAAAATAGCTTACGTCCGTGCGTCATATATTATTTTTTATTCGTCGCAAGCCAAATATTTGAAGAAAAAAAATTTTATTCTAAATTAAAATTATAAATTTGCCTAAATTTTGAAATAAAAATATGTGGAACAAGTTACCATTGACAAAATATTTGTTATTTTTTCCAAATTATTCTATAGCTATGACAACAAATGATAACAACTATTTTAATTGGATAATGAAATTTTGAATTTAAGGGTTGCTTTGATAAAAATTTCTACTTTTTATAGAATTTAAACAAATACAAATGTTTTTTGCTTTTTTGGACGTAGCTATGACAACAAAATATATGGTTAAAAAGTTACGCTTTAAGGCCGCAAATCACAGTAATAAAGTAACACTTTATTACAAAGGCGAATAAAAAAATAAATTCGATAGATTTTACCGCTGGTACTTGGCGAAACATGATAATACTTTTTACACACTTTTATTTAACTTGACTCTTGAGAGCTTTGATGGGTGGAATTTTGTGATTCATTTTTCAGTAACTTCCCATTATGTGATTGATCCCAAATTTTTTTTTTTTGATTTTGATTTCTTTATTATGCTCAATTCAAAATTTGTTTTAAGAGCTATACACAAATTGAAAAGACAAGTTTGCTGAAGCAGTCAGTACGTATTTCTAAAACTTTTAAAGCAAAAAACTTTATAAATCTGAAGAAAAAAAAATCAAATTTTTCTTCATTCTGAAAGACCTTAAAGAATTGCACTGAAATCCTCATCCTCTGGTTGACTTATTTTAAGCGAAGGAATTTTGGTAATACTGTGTATATCATTATAATCATAGACATCATACATGTTTGTGTCATTTCATATGGATAAAAGGCCTTACATTATAAATAATGAACACAAAAAAAAAATAAAAGTATAACATTTCGTTCAAAACTTATAGACCTTTTTTCTTAAAGTTCAAATCGTTATTTTGGTGTATTTGACAGATTACATTCAGCAATGATAATTAAAAATCAGTTAGTATGTATGAAAATATGAAAATCCATAAGATCTGAATGCCCGTTTACCGCGCTGAAATTTTGCTCATACTGAGTATCTCATTATAATAGAGGACATATTACACATTTTTGTCATTTTTATATGAAAAAATAGCCTTAAATTGTAAATAATGAGTGATTTATATTTCGAAAATTTTAAATAATTGTTATTTCTTCTAAATCCAGATTTGTTTTGTGTTCTCGTTAAGTTTTTTTTTACTATAGTTGCATAATTATTATTTTTTCAATACATTTTAATACATAATTAATGATTTTTAATTATCATTGCTGTATGTAATCTGTCAATTACATACAGTAATATAACGATTCGAATTTTAAGGAAAAAGCTCTATAGTACAGACCTTTTTTCCGAGAAAAACTTGACATTTGGGCGAAATCTCATATTTAATAATTTATGTACAACTTAAAATTAATACAATGAGCAAAGAAACGTACTAAAATTTTACACTGGATGTTTAAATAACGTTATAGTGCAATTAACCTTATTAAAATTACTTTAAATTTCAAATAATATTAAATTTTCGGATTTAATTGCTAGTTTTACTTATGGTGTATTTTCTGTGAAATAATGTGGTTAACATATTTGTAGGTAAAATTATATAACTAAAAACTCTAAAATAAAAAAATAAAAAAAAAAATTTAAAAAAAAAATAAATAAAAAAAATTTAAAAAACACACTTTTTGAAAAACGAACTAAAAAGTAGAAAATAAATTTTGCATTAACACCAGCGTTATGTCTTTTATAATTATATTTCCTTTGAAATTGTAAGAAGAAAAAATATTTAAATGGTATTTAACACATCTTAGCATAGATGCAAATATTAAATTTTTGACTAATTTAAAATGCTAATTTTCGATTGACAAACAGTTTTCCGTTCCCATTTGTTACATAAAATAAAAGTGGGTGGCACATACATTAATATAGAAAAGGAACAAATGTATTCTATGTTAATCTCTAACAAGAGAGACTACCAACGTTTATTCCCTTTCCTTTCTGAATGGCGCCACCCACTTTTATTTTATGTAACAAATGGGAACGGAAAACTGTTTGTCAATCGAAAATTAGCATTTTAAATTAGTCAAAAATTTAATATTTGCATCTATGCTAAGATGTGTTAAATACCATTTAAATATTTTTTCTTCTAACAATTTCAAAGGAAATATAATTATAAAAGACATAACGCTGGTGTTAATGAAAAATTTATTTTCTACTTTTTAGTTCGTTTTTCAAAAAGTGTGTTTTTTAAATTTTTTTTATTTTTTGTAAATAAAATTCTTTGTTGTCATTTCGCAGAGTTTTTATTATTAATAAATTAACTATTTAGTTATATTTAATTTATACGCTCGATCTGATTTCGACTTTTACATCATCTTCAGGAGCTTACAAAAGACTATATATTTCTATGAAAAACAAAAATAAAAGTTTGAATAGGAAATTTATTATTATTTGACAAAAAAATTGAAATGGTTCCTTGGATTTAGTTTGAGATGTAAATTAAATATAATTTAAATGTTGAATATTTTCAAATTTTATCAAATAATAGATTAAATAACGGTTGGAGAAAAAATTTAATGATTTACTCGGACTAAAAATGGATTTTGGAACTCGCAAAAACTTTTTTGCTCGTCCCAAAACCCATCATTTTTTGTCCTAGTGAAACAAATAACTATTCATAAATCTTAAACAAACATTGTATGACTACCTATAAATGAAAAATCCCAACCACGTCGTTCTATAATTCGTGTCAAACCCCCCATTAAAAATTCAATCAATTTTCTTATTTAATTTCCATTGACATCGATTACACCACGTTTATCATAAACAAACAGAAATGATTCCAATAATTCCATTGAAAAAAATCAATTAAGTTTCATTTATAAATAATTTTATTGAATTTTCTTATTATTTCAAGAAATTAGATATCCGGAATAAACATTATCCTAATTTTGAATTGAATATGTTGATCACGTACTATAGTCGTTTGAATGTGCAATCCTGTATTTTGCTATTCAAAAAATTTCTAAAGAATCTTAGTTTTTGTTGATTTGACTAATGAAAATTTTTTAAGAATATGTAGAATTAGTTGTAGAGATTTGTTTATTCTAATTTTATTTCTGATTTACATTTTACAATAACAATTACATTAGTAAAAGAACGGACATAGGGTTAAACATTTCAATTAACTAAAAAAATGATTTAATGGTTTTAGCTCATGCATTGATTTGCTTTGATCAGAATTATATTATTTCAGAGGGAGAAATATTTGAAAAGAGAAAAAATTACCGAAATGACATTATGATGATTATTCGGGATGATTATAATAACAGCTCGAAAATTTGTACATTATGTACATAAATAAAATACAATTTGTCAGATAGAACGTATAGTGTCAGAAATATGAAATAAAAAGTGTTAAATTTGTTGTAATAAAACACATGGGCTAATTAATTAACATAATCATGTCGAAAATATATTGAAAGAGAATATTGAAAAACTAAAAATTATAAACTAGCTGACAGAGGCTAAGCGTTTCCTAGTTAAAAAACCCGCTGAAAGCGTATTTTTCATGCTACCCTTATTCTAAATGTATTTATTTATTTAGTTTAGGTATATTATTTATCTAGTTGAGATAATAAATGCTTATTATTGATATTTACAAATTGCCTTCTGAGAGAGAAGAGACTTCTGAGAGACTTGAGACTTCTCATATGGCTGCAAATCTTTGGAAACTTGAAGGCTCTGGAAACAAAATGTTCTGGAAATATTGTGAACTAATATTTATTTACTTATTTATTTACATCAAATGGATGATTTTGAAATAAATAAATAGCAAGGAATTTCCACAAATTTATACGTATAAAATAATTTTAAAATTTAATTTTAACTATACAATAGTTTGTAAAATAAACAATTTTAGCACGGCGGCAAATTCATGTAAAAATATATAAAAACTTAAAATACTAAAATATAGTTGATGAAAAGGTTAAGACAACATGTTAAACTTTAATATTTATTTTAATATTTAAACTTTAAACTTTAATATTTAGCTTAAAAAATCTCTAATCGCCGACGCGAGTGAACAAATTTTTAAGAAATTGTGAAAAACTGTGAATCGTGAAATACAAGTTTAGTTTAAAACAACGTGTTTTCAAAAAAAAAAATTGCATATTTTTCTTAAAACAAATTCAAAAATAAATTATGTATTTGTTTGTAAAGTGAACTTACTAACAAATATATAATTTATTACATGCAAACAGTGAAATCAAAAACAAATATCATAAAAAAAAATAAACAGCAAAAAGCTGTTAAAGTAAAAAAAGTCAGACAAGTGCGAATAAAATTCGCTCGTCAAGGGTTCCGTGAATGTAAACACACATAAAAAATAAATGGTTTATCGTAAATATCAATAGTAAATGTCAATCTCATCTAAATTGATCGAAATGATATAAAAATATTACTTTACGTTAAATTTTATCCATAGCTGTTTATGGTAGCTAAGGAACGACTCAATTCTGTTAATCAACGACGAAATTTAGGGGTTGAGTGGTGTTAACACTAAAAATAGGACTTTTTTTTTGACAATAATTCAAAAACTGTGCACCGCAAGATTCTAAAAAAATTGTAATGTTTCTTAATTTTGGTGTCCTTTCAAATGACACCCCACTCATGCGAACCAAAAAACCTTTTTTCACCCTTTCCCATTTCCATCCCCTAAACACATAGAAATAAAACCACTTGAGACTTCGCTATATTTTTCGTTAAGGGTTTATCGAAGTTCCTATCTCCGTGAATTTTTTCAAATTTTTCTGTCAATCAACGAAGAAAAGTATAGGGGGGGACCAGCTTTTTGTTGCACTTTTTTGAGAATAATTCAAAAACGGTGCATCGCAAAATTCTAAAAAAAATTGTAATGTTTCTTAATTTTGGTGCTCTTTCAAATGACACCCCACTCATTCGAGCCAAAAAACCTCTTTTTCACCCTTCCCCACCCCCATCCCCTAAACACATAGAAATAAAATCACTTGAAGCTTCGCTATATTTTTCGTTAAGGGTTTATCGAAGTTCCTATCTCCGTGAATTTTTTCAAATTTTTCTGTCAATCAACGAAGAAACGTATTGGGGCGGACCAACTTTTTGTTCCACTTTTTTGAGAATAATTCAAAAACAGTGCATCGCAAAATTCTAAACAAAATTGTAATATTTCTTAAGTTTGGTGCTCTTACAAATGACACCCCACTCATGCGAGCGAAAAAATATTTTTTTCACCCTTCCCCACTCCCATCCCCTAAGGCCTAAACACATAGAAATAAAATCACTTGAAGCTTCGCTATATTTTTCGTTAAGCGTTTATCAAATTTCCTATCTGAATTTTTTCAAATGTTTCTGTCAATCAACGAAGAAACGTAATGGGGGGGGGGCAACTTTTTGTTGCACTTTTTTGAGAATAATTCAAAAACGGTGCATCGCAAAATTCTAAAAAGAAATGTAATGTTTCTTAATTTTGGTGCTCTTTCAAATGACACCCCATTCATGCGAGCCAAAATCATTTTTTTCACCCTTCCCCACTCCCATCCCCTAAACACATAGAAATAAAATCACTTGAAGCTTCGCTATATTTTTTCTTCTACTTAGGTGATCTTATTATAGGGCTATTATTTTGAAAACGTACATCGAAAAAAAAACAACTATTTTTTAAAAATCTGAAATTTTGATATTTTGTTGGTATTGACGAAAGGAAAAAAGTAATTTCTGCTTTTATTTTTTGTGTACTCTGAATCGGAGTTATGCGCGGTTGAATTTTGAGGCTTTTTCACGTAGTTTTTGGTAATGGTGGCAATGTTTTATGAATAGGTGCCACAAATTTCATCCGACTTACGTATATTTTTGCAAGTAAAAAGGAAAATAATTGAATAATTGAAATAAGTAAGTTTAAAATTAATAACTTTTCTCTTTTCCGCTAGGCGGCGCGTAAAACCTTGTTTTACTTCAAAGCTCATATCTCAAAAAGTAGGCTTTTTTTTTTTTTGTTTTTCACAAATTTTAAAGTAAACATATGCAGCTATGAAATTAAGAAATAAAAAGTCAGCAATTCAATATGGATTTTTTCTTACGATTTTTTAAAGTTTGGTATATGAAAAATTCACATGTGTTTTTTTATTAAGTTAATAATCCTGTACTAAATGTGGATCTAATAAATTAAACATTTCAAATTTTAACACCTGCAATAAATTTGAACCATTTTGTGTGTATTTCTGATTGAGAAACAGGTTTTTATTCAGAATAAGAATCGGAGATCCCAATGATCGAAGATTTCGTTATAATTTCAACATCACCAACACTAACATTAGAAAAAAACATTAAAAAAATATTTTTCCTATAAACATTATAATTTAATCAATATTATAAATAAATACATTAAAAAATTAATTTATATATTTTTTTTTGCCTTTAAATTGAAATATTTATGATCATCAGAAAAAGAAAACATTTTGGCAATTATTTTATCGGGTGTAGTGTTATCCGGTAAAAAACAGTGGAATCTTTGAGTTCTTTGTTTTCTTCCAAGAACATTTCGTAGATGTCGGTGAGGGTCCATAACACCAACCGCTTTGATTTCTTAATTTTTGTCGATCCTTCTGTAATAGTAACAACATCTTTAAGGCCAGGCATTGTTCTACTAATTTCCTCTGATAAGAAGTATGTTTGAATTTGTTTTACTATATTTTGTGACAAACTGTGCACTTGTTTGCTTTGAGGCCAACTGTAAGGACCTACTGTTTCCAACAGATCCATGGCGAATTCTACCAGTCGTCTTGATGCATTAAATTCATCCTGGATACGTTGATTTGACCAAAATTTACGTGGTAGAGTTGTCAACAAAAACACTTGTTTTGATTTACAGCTGGCACCTTTAAACTCTTTTTTAAGGTTCATAAGCCATGATGTATATTCACATTCCTCGTTTGGTGATAACACTTTAACTGAATCTACTTGAAATATTCTTTGACTTATTGCCGATGTGACACTTGCAATTTTTTTATAACTTCCTGTTGTAATATGATTTTGTTTGATAGGAGATTCGGCTAACCTTCCAAGAACATTGTTAATATCTTCTAAAATGCCATTAAGTAGTTCAGGAACTGGTGGAGATATAGTATCAACCGAAACTGGTGATGGATCTAAAGATGCTGGAGGTATTTGAATATTTTCGTTCGTTGGAATTCTGATTTATAGAAATAAATTCACTATCGATAGTTTCCGAACATGAAAGCTGCTGTATAGAAAATATTAGTTGCATATGAATTTTTATTCATTTGAATAAAACAATTCAATTTACCTTATTTTTATAGATATAAGTGCGACATGTTTCACATATAAACTGGTCATCACGCAAAGTAAAATTTAGGGTCGCAGCTTTTTGAATAACAGCTGGTGTGACCAGTTTCACATTTTTTGATGTCCGCTGATGATTTTTGAGACCGTACAAGTTACAGCACAATTTGAAAGGCATTTCTATTATTATCTTTTCTAAACGTTATGTATTCTAAATATTTTGGAATATAATTGATTATAAGGCAATCCAATCAATATATATATACCCTTGAAATAGTTTTGACATAGGTAGAATCAGGTAAAATTAGGTAGGTACAATTTAATATATTTTGATTGGATGCAAGTATAATTTGGTCAAAAGCCGTTTGTGGGCGTCATTAGAAATTTTAAATGTTAAAATTATAAGCCTCTAATGAGATTTTAATTAGTAAAAAGGGGCTGAATAGACATTTTTTAAAATGAATAAACATTTTACACACCCTTTTAATAATTTAAATTCCTTTATTTTACCACTTAACTTAAATTAATTTTTAATAAGTTTTTAACCATTTAACCGCACAGAAAATGGTTCAAATTTATTGCAGGTGTTAAAATATGAAATGTTTAATTTATTAGATCCACATTTAGTACAGGATTATTAACTTAATAAAAAAACACATGTGAATTTTTCATATACCAAACTTTAAAAAATCGTAAGAAAAAATCCATATTGAATTGCTGACTTTTTATTTCTTAATTTCATAGCTGCATATGTTTACTTTAAAATTTGTGAAAAACAAAAAAAAAAAAAGCCTACTTTGTGAGATATGAGCTTTGAAGTAAACCAAGGTTTTACGCGCCGCCTAGCGGAAAAGAGAAAAGTTATTAATTTTAAACTTACTTATTTCAATTATTCAATTATTTTCCTTTTTACTTGCAAAAATATACGTAAGTCGGATGAAATTTGTGGCACCTATTCACAAAACATTGCCACCATTACCAAAAACTACGTGAAAAAGCCTCAAAATTCAACCGCGCATAACTCCGATTCAGAGTACACAAAAAATAAAAGCAGAAATTACTTTTTTCCTTTCGTCAATGCCAACAATATATCAAAATTTCAGATTTTTTAAAAATCAAAAATTTAAAAATCAACAAAAAAATGTACGTTTTCAAAATAATAGCCCTATAATAAATAAACATTAATACTAAAAACTATATTATAAGTAACAATTTATAATTTAGTCCTTTTAGAAAAAACCCTTTAAGAAAAAACGCAGCTTTTTCATCAGTTTGTGTTGAGTGTGGCCAAGTCACTTTCCTAAAACGTTTTCATTTCGATGAAGAAATTCTATTTTTTCTATGATAGCATATGAAACGTCTATTTTCATCACGCTTAATGCCCTGTGAAAATGGGTTCTTTTTCCACTAGTGTAAAAAGAATAACAAATTGTAGGTGCTATGGTTTTTCATATAATTTTACAAAGTTTTTGAAACAACGCAATCACGGAAAAATAGAATATAAATTTTTTATGTTATGTTGTCGATTTCTAATTTTATAGTTTATAATAAATATCGATTATATATATGCTATCATAGAAAAAATTGAATTTCCTACGCGAGATAAAAACGTTTTTCGTTCGTAAACATGTCGCACTCGACGCTAGTGCGTCTCGTGAACAAATGTTCATCTTTTGTAGGAAAATATACTATTTTCTCTTATAGATAACGAATCGATAGTAGTTATAAATGATTATTATTAAAAACTGCAACATTAGCGATTTTTCATAGTTGCTTTGATTAAAAAGTTAAAACCTTTGTGAAAATTCATCCTTTAAAAAATTTAAAGATTTTATTCTCAACATTGAAAAATTGTTAAAACACTTAAAGCAGAAAGCGGAAAGGCATTTATACACGATCTGGATTTGAATCTTTGTAATGAGGTTTTAGTTGAAAAATGAGTTGTTTTTATTTGTAAATTTTTTTGAAGTGAAAACTTCTTTAGGCGCGTTGGGCAATTTTGTATGGGGAAAAATTTATATATTCGAGTTATCATTTTCACGCATCACGCATGTTGTTTTTAAATATAAAAATATGAAGAGCAAAGGCTCTCAAGGCTCTGATATATAAACACTTCGGTCTGGGTTAAGGATTTTGATATAGTTTTCGGCAAAAAACTTTTATGAGGATGTTCTGCTTTTCTTGAATTGTTTAAACCTTTTTTTCTTTTTATAGAAAAACGCTTTCATTTTTTTTTAATTTTTTGTTATATATATATTTTTTTTTAAAGACAAACCCTTTCAACAAGATAGCTCACTATATGTAAACCAAAGGTCACTTAACAATTATTTATTTTCATTATTATGAGATTATTTCAATATTATTATATATCCTTTTACACTTAACTGCTCAGCAGCCAAATTCTGTAATTGTGAAGCGGTGAAGTGATAAGTTTTTTAATGAAAAGAAACGAAGAAATTTTTATCACTTCACCGCGTCACAGTTACAGAATTTGGCTGCAGTACATGGTTTTCAGTTTTGGGCAGCGATGCTTATCAAACATAACTGTTTGTAAAAGTACATGTATTTTTTATCTCTGCTTAGAAATTTATTACAAAACTAACACGAAACATCAATACGTTGCCGGAAAATTATAACAGATTATAAACTAACATAATTTAGTGAAAAGATGATACAATCAGCAAACTACTCAAAAACCTCTCCATTTAGCGTTTCGAAAAAATATTACAAAATCACAAATTCCTATATCTTTCAAAATTCCAAAAATATTGTATAAATTAAATAAAATCAAACTTTTTTTAAAATTCTAAAAATATTCCAAAAATTATTACAAAATCAAAGATTAAAACTTTTTTCAAAAATTCTAAAAATATGTATTGCAAAATATAAAACAAAATAAAAAATTGAAACTTTTTTCGAAATTCCAAAAATATTCCAAAAATTAGAATAAAATCAAATATTTAAACCTTTTCTAAATTCTAGTAATATTCCAAAAATTCTTAAAATTCAAAACTTCAAACTTTTTCCAAAATTCTAAAAATATTGCCATAATTATAACAATATCAAAAATACAACCTTTTTTCAAACTTCCAAAAATTATAATAAAATAACTAATAAAATTTCAAAATTTTTCAAGAATTCTAAAAATATTACAAAAATTCTTACAAAATCAAAAATTGAAAGTTTTTCAAAATTCTAAAAATATATATATAAAAAATTCAAAAATTGAAACTTTTTTAAAAATTCTAAAAATATTGCAAAGCTTATAACAAAATCAAAAATTAAAACTTTTCCAAAATACTAAAAATTTTGCAAAAATTATTACAAAATCAAAAATGCAAACTTTTTTCAAAATTTAAAAAATATTTCAACAACTATAACAAATTCAAAAATTTCCATGTTCAATTACATCTACGTAATATTCCAAAAATTAGAATAAAATCAAATATTTAAACATTTTCTAAATTCTAATAATATTCCAAGAATTCCTAAAAATTAAAAAATTCAAACTCTTACTTAAATTCTAAAAGTTCTAAAAATATTGCAAAAATTAGAACAGTATCAAAAATTAAAACTTTTTTCAAATCAAATATTTAAAATTTTTCAAAATACTAAAAATATTCCAATAATTCTTACAAAATCAACAATTGAAACTTTTTTCAAAATTCTAATAATATATAGCAGAGGTGGCCAAGCTTCACTACACGTGGAGCCGCAGTACAATAATCTCTCGTTACGAGAGCCAACATAAAAAATAGAAAATTTCAAAAGTATCAGTTGTTTGGAAATATTTATTTTATTAATAAAACAAATATGTACTTATGGTTATAAATACATACAAATACATATTTAAATTTTGTTACATGACATGCTTGCTGGTAGATGGCATGTTTGTTTGTAGCTTGGCCGTGAATTTTCTGAAATCTGGTTCATAGTTTGTTAGCGCAGTACGAATTAATTCCGTTAAATGCTCATTTGTAACTTGGTTAGATTCGGTGGTTTGATTTTATAAACTTCATTGTTAAAAAAAGTGATTCACAACAATATGTTGTATTGTACCGAATATGGACAGTAATCTGGCAGCAGCTTTTTTCAAATTGAGGTACTTTGATTGAGACACTAGTTTCCAAAACTCATTTGATTTCTTCTTGAAAACTCATCTGATCATTGATCTTCCTGTAGCTCTAGTAATTCCGTTTCTCCTGAGGCACTGTCAAATTCAAAATATAACAAGGAATCGATAAGCCCTCGTTTAATAATGTCAATCTCGAATAGATTTACAAGTAAATTAAGAGAAATATTTAAATTATTCAGGTCATTAAATCACAAGTAAAAGACTTTTAATAATTCTGTTAATTTACTGAATTCTGTTGATTTACTGTTAATTCACTCAGTTTGTTATCATAACTTTTAGAGAGTCTGTTCTTCAGACGAGGAAAGTGGTTGAACACTTTTGTTGTTAAATCTCGTTGAAAAAGTTGAATTTTTTTAATAAAACTCAGAATCGTTTGAATAAGATCAGTAAAAACTTTATCTTTTCCTTGTAATGCTAGGTTGAGAGATTGCAGATGCTCCATTATATCAGTCAAAAACATACAGTCATTAATCCATTCATCATCCTTTAATGCCAGATAGTGTTTTCTTTTTCTTTGAGGAAATGTCTGATAGGTTCCATTAAATCAACAAATCGGCTTAGAACATTATAACCATCGCACAAGGCAGTAAAATGTTATATCTTAAGGATGATCTTCAAGGACCAGTGATTCGATAAAGTTCTTGAATTGGCGATGGGTTTTTGAATTCGTCCGAATATAGTTCACAATTTGTAGCACAGTTTTCATTACGTTTTCGTATTTAAAAATATTTTGCAACTAAATGTTCACGATGAACAATGCAATGAAGTGGCAAAAATTCGGGTATTCTTGGATCATTTTTAATAGACCAATAAAGCCTACATTTTTTTCTAACACTGCAGGTGCTCCGTCAGTTGCTACACTTACCAAGTTATTCAGTGGAATACCTGTATTGACAATATATTATCAAGGGCACTCTTAATATCAATACCACGAGTAGTATTTTTAAGTGCTACCAAATCCAATGGTTTCTTCCTTTACGATTAAAGATTCGGAAACGTATCGGATAAATACAGCTAACTGTGGGGTGTCTTGTGTATCGATTGATTTGTCAAGGGCTAAGCTGAAAGTTACACTATTTTTTACATATATTTGTAACCGCTGTTTAATATCTTTACTTATTTCCGTAATACGTCGCTCAGTGGTATGACGTGATACTGGAACATTGCTAATTAATCTGTGAAATTTAATATTTAAAGGATCCAGCATTTTAAAGGATCAATCATAGAAAAACAAACGAATCCAAAAGGAAAGACTTTTGATTTTGAGAAAGATTTTTGTGCATTAACTTGAGACAAATACGAAGTAACGTAGTATCAAACTAAAACAAAGCCGCAAAAACCGCCAATAGTAGTAACTTCGACAGGACGGACCTAAATATAATAATATGATTGTATTAAATAATATTATATTAAAAAGCATTATAAATTATGTGTATTACTTCTAATTTTGTTATACAGTTTTTATGAATTATTTAATTTTTTTATTTCTTTTCGAGAGCCGGATTTATTCTTTCAAAGAGCCGCATGCGGCTCGCGAGCCGCGGTTTGGCCATGTGTGATATATAGTATTCACAAATTCAAAAATTCTATATTTTTTCCAAAATTCTGAAAATATTGCAAATATTATAACAAAATCAAAAATTGAATCTTTTTCAAAATTCCAAAACTATTCCAAAAATTAGAATAAAATCAAATATTTAAACTGTTTCTAAATTCTAATAATATTCCAAAAATTCTTAAAAATTCAAAACGTCTAACTTTTTCCAAAATTCTGAAAATTCTAAAAATATTGCAAAAATTATAACAATATCAAAATAGAAACTTTTTTCAAAATTCCAAAAATTATAATAAAATCAAAAATTTTAAATTTTTCAAAATTCTAAAAATATTTCAAAAATTCTTACAAAATTCAAAATTGAAACTTTTTTCAAAATTCTAAAATTATATATATAAAATTCACAAATTCAAAAATTCTATTTTTGTCTCAAAATTCTAAAAATATTGCACCAATTATAACAAAATCAAAAATTAAAACTTGTTTGTTTTCCAAAAATTGACCAAAAAAATAAATGAAATCATTTTTTTGACACACTTGACAATATTTTTTTGAAAAATTTATAATGCAATAAAATTCTCAATAATAACACTAGTTTACAAG
>OY856186.1:136438778-136516026 GCA_963693315.1 Diogma glabrata
AACTCTGTCTAGAACACGTTTTTCATAATTTAGAAAACGGCAAACATTTTATTTACTTTAACACTTCTGTAGCCTGAAAAAACAAGATAAATTGTAATGTGTAAACGTGATATATTTTACACAATCAAAAGTTTTTGCTTAAATTTATCTTGACACGCTTAAATCGTATTCTGTAAAAAAAATTGTGTCCAAGATAAAATTATTGTCAGCAAGATATTTTAATGTCAAAATTATTTGTGAAAGTGATAGAAAAATTCTATGTGCGATAGAAATTTTGCCTGTTGAAATAAATAGTAGATTCTTGTATGAGCTTAGAATGAAGGCAATTCTTCACGAGGATGAAGTTTCCCGAAACGAGCGTAGCGAGTGGAGGGAATCATCCGAGTGAAGAATTGCCATCATCCTAAGCGAATATAAGATGCTATTTTATCCACGACTGTAAAATATTTCGTTTAATTTCCAGTTTTCATGCAAAAATTTGTATCGCCATATTGAAATAAAAACATCAAAGATAGCGAAAAACAAAACAAGTTTGTTGTTTAATTTGTTAGGGGTATATTTAATAAACTTATTTAATATTTAATAAAGAATTTTAATCAAATTCACTAGTTGTGGAATGAATACAATTACAACGGAAGACATACGCATGGAAAGTATATATTCTTTAGTAGTCGTGGATAAAATAATTTAGTGATTAATAAACGGCAAATTGCCTTGTTAAAATGTTGCGAGAAATTAAAAAACTAAATCGAAGTTTTGATTCGAGAGAAAAGATGTCGAAATTCGCGATTAAGAACAAAACAAACCCCGTTTAATTTAATGTATCAGCCCAAAAGCTATTTTTGTTTACCAAAATTGGTGGTTCATAGTTTAATATATGAATTGCGGCCGTTTTTGCAATAGTCGCACGAAATAACGGCATTCCTAATTATTTACAGGTGCTTTCGTTTTTAAAGGTAGCAGCTACTGGTTCGTTATTTCTGAAATTTTTTGCAAAATATAAAGAAATCACCGTTTATTCGACATACATTTCTTTTAGTTTTTATCCTACAAATTGTTCTTTGAATTCAATAAATTGATGAAGGGTAAATTTATTTTACCAACAACTTTTAACGAGTCGTTTGTAAATTTGAAAGACATGTCTGTTGATTATTACGAAAAAACAACAACGAAACTGTTAAAATAACGGAGTTTGTTAATTTATGATGTTTAATTTAATCCATTTGTTGGTTTTAACAGACAAATTTATAAAATGTATGGCAATTTCTTTGTTACAATGGCAAACAAATACAAATAGATTAGTTTGTTATAAACACTAAATTTAAACATATGCGGCATTCCACGTGAACGGGAACAACTAACAATTTTTTTTCTCCAAATTTTGAGGATTGATAGTACTCCATCAGAAAACAATGTTGGAATTTGTTTAGATTTTTTGACCAAGTAGACAATTTAACTAGTATAAAATTTAAAAAAAATATTAGATCGTTAGCATTTTCACTGTAAAATACGATAAAAAAATTTTAAGGATAGTTCTTTCCTTTGTTTTTTGGGTTTTAATGTTTAAAATCAATTTTTCGAAATGTATGACACGTGTTTTTTAAAAATTTTTTTGGATTTATTTCAAAATATGTACTTTTAAATAATTCGTATCGCGTAGTGTCCATGTGAGCGCTAGAGGGCGCTGAAGGTTAAAAACCATATCCGAACAAGTTTTCACGTTATATCTTGTTTTGTAAAACGGAAATTAAGGCTCAAAGAATGTATTATAAGATGACCATGGTCCTGATTTCAAATTATTAATATTCAAAATGGCTGCTAATATTTTTTAAATTGACGAGTTTTTTAAATCGAAAAATATATTTGTAATCTACGTAAAATTCTAAGTAAAAATTACTATATGCAAAATTTTCCTATACATGATGCTATTTTCGTGAAAAAAATCATAAACTTTTAGAACAACGTGAAAACTGTGTTTTTTTACTTCCAGCGCCCTCTAGCGTTCACATCGATACAACTTCCATAACGCGGTAAAACTATTTGAAAGTGCATATTTTAAACTAAATTAAAAAAAAATTTAAAAAACCGTGTCAAACGTTTCGAAAAATTGATTTTAAACTTTAAAACGGGGATATTACTTCTACTTAGGCGACAAGATTTTTTTATTTGATATCACTGAAGCGAATAAAAGCAAAATGAGTTGTATATCAGCCCCGGGGTCCAAGATACAGGCCTTTGAAAAAAGCGAAATCCATACAAAATTATACTGTTTTTACAAGAGTTTTTTCTGTTTTTTTAATTTTTGCTTTATTTCCTATGTGCTTATAAGATAAACAGATCAAAACTGTCCCTTTTACTAAATTTTCTTAATTTACGATTAAAATAATAAACAAAAAATCCACTTGCGCCTAAGTTCAAGTAATCTTGCCCTTAAAACCTTTAAATAAGCGAGGAAACTACCCTTAAAGTTTTTAAAAATATTTTTATTGTAGTTTCCGGGAAAAATGCTAAGGATGTAATATTTTTAAAAAATTTTATTCTAGTTAAATTGCCTACAAATAAAGACGTTTCTCGTTCATTTCAAATTTGGGATTGTCACTGACGGCAAAGAAGTTGGCCAGACAATCTAAAAACATTTCAAAACTGTTTTCTGATGGAGTACTATAAATCCCCAAAATTTGAAGAAACACTTTTTTTGGTTGTTCCCGTTCACGTGCAATGATATATAACCAAAATAACCAAAAATTTCTATGTTTTATTCTTCATTTTCACTTAATTTTTATTTATTCTTTATAAGTAAGCAAAAATTCTTTTTATTTATATCGATATTAATTTTATTAAACAAAACAATTTACAATAATTCACAAAAAAGTACATACTAACAATAGTTTGTGTTAATTTATCTCAAGATAAAATAATTGGGTAAAGTTTTGTCGTACATTTATCTTGAGGGTTTACATTTTATCTTGAAAAAAATTACGGAATTCGAATACTCAAAAACAGCAAGATAGTTTAACGTTTACACGTTTACACTCTATCTTACCGCTTAGAGAATCAGGCTACTGATAACTGTAGCATACTTTCAATTCCTATAACTTAAATTATTTGAGGTATTCGAACGAAGATTAAATCACAGTAATTTGTGGGTTATCTTGAAAATTCATATATTTTCATTAAAGAACAACAAAGAATAATTTTTTAATTCAAAAATATCCTTAACTATCAAACCAATAAAACACATTTCACCTCAATTTAAAAAGGTGTAATAACAATAATTAATAACTAAAGAACATAATCTATTTAATCCACTTTAAAACTTCCACACTTTTCTGAGTTCTTGGTAATAATAACAGAATTCTTATTTTTTTTTCTAATATAAAATTAAACTTTTAACACAAAATCAACTTACAGAAAAATCAAAACACACGATCAAGTTTGATCGGATTACGTTGATTAAATTTTGTACTTAAATAAATTTTTTTCTCTCCCTTTTTCTTTGTGTTTGTTACCTAAATTTTGTTATTATTTTATACTTAAGTTTTTATTATTTTTAAAATAATTTGTTTTTTATAACCGTCTTTCATCCTTCTTCGATTCCTTGATATACATATAAAAACAATGGTTTGGTGTTTTTATATAAATCTAATAGGTTTTCTTTCTCGATATGATTTTTTAGTTTCTTGTTTTTATTGTTATGATTGTTTTTTCCTGTTTATTTTGTTTCAGTACATTGTGGCAAATTTTAGATAATATTATGTGTGGGCTGTTTAGGTAGTATTACCGTTAGTATTAGTCAGTATTGGGTACATATTTAGTCAAACCATTTCCCACTGTTTGCTGAAAACTGACAGAACAAATTCCTGTATGGTAGAAGTGTAGCACTGTTGATAACCATCAAATCTCACAGGTGACAGGACTATTCTAATTTTGCCTCTATCTTGGCAAAATAGTTGATTTAGTTCTGAACAATCCCCGTTTTCTTATGTTTTCTCTTCACAGACAGACTAGTTTATCCTGAGAGGGACTTCTTTGGAACGGGAAACTTTGGAAAACTTTGGAGGGAACTTCTTTGTTAAACAAGATAAATCTTAGGTCTTTAAATAATCAATCATTGTTTGCCAGTCAGTTGAATTTTTTAAATTCACTTTTGGTATAAAAAGTAATTGCAAAATTAAAAATAATTGTAATTAAATTAGGGTAGGGCTAGGGTAGGGACATAACGTCAATCTCTTGTTACTTTAGTTATATTTTGTAGTTAAATTGGCAGACCAGAGCCAGTTTTGAAACAAATAAAATTTTTAGCAGTGCTGGGATGGAAAATTTAGGGTAAATTATAAGTAAATTGAGGAAAACCATCTTAACTCGGCAAAAGTCCCGGAAAGGTGAGAGGGGGGTAGCTAAATATACGGTTTGATGTTGGTTTTATACGATTTGTAACTGTAATGTAAAATACATTTCTTTTTAAATTTTCAGAAACAAAGCTAAAATTGGGTTACTAACTATCCTAGTGCTAGAAGCTTATACCAAGATCATGTAACGCATTGTTTTCCTCAATTCAGCATATATAATAGTTATATGGAAGCTCATTTCTTCGAGCAAGCACAAAAGTTCATTCCTAAAAACAAATATAAAAAAATTGCGTCCATCAATACCTTAGAAGCATGTCAAAGAATATTCCATTACTAAAACTAAGGGTGCTATCGTGGATTTAAAACCACCAGCACCCCTAAAATATCACTTATGACCTTATATCAGTGACATCTTACTGCCATTGCCAGTGGTATACGATATCTCACGTTAAGTGATTTACCAATAGCAGGTACTAAAATACGCGGGTGGTCACACCCATAGATCCAAAATTTAAAATTTTACATATGTTCCCGAACATATATTAAATTCATTGGTATTAATGCATTGTTACCGTTTCCAAATCACCATTTTTAATTAGTTTTTTCATCATGATCCATCAGTGTTTGATTATACATAAGCTATGCTTCTTTGTATAGTATTTGTGCGATTTCATTTTGTAACTTGGAGCTTTGGAGCACATTTAACGATAAAATGTTTTTCTATGATGTTTATGGTGCATTTCGTTTTGTATCAAAGTATTAGTAAGAATATTTATTACACTGAAAAAAAGATGTTCTGTTTCCAATCGAAATTCATTTCGCCGAGATGGCAAATATGGCGGATTGATTCAACAGCTGTACAGCTACAGAACGATGCAGTTACAGAACCACACGAAAAGTTTATGCGTAACTTTTTACATGGAAAAAGTTACTACCGTTTGATTCAACTACTGTTATATTGCGTTTAACCTTTTATATTTTGAATAAACCTCATTCTATTATCAGGAAAATGTTTACGTGTAACTGTCCCAATCACCGTGAAATTGTTTGCAATTATGTTTTCTTTGTTTGAATACTAAACTGTTTTTTTTTCCTTTATTTTAGTCAAAGTTTAAATTGTTCAATTTAAGCTCTATATTATGTTATGGTATATTGTATCTAAAGAGCCCTAGCTCAAATAAGATTATAATTTAGTTAAATTTTATTTATGAAATTTGAGCTTAATTATTCATTCATTGATTCAGTTCAGAGTTGGTTTTTTTTAAACACGTTTGTTTTAAACACTGTTTAAAACAGTGTTTAAAACAAATTGTTTAAAAAAAAAAATGTTTTAAACAAAAAATGTTTTTTTAAATAATGCAATGCTGCTTATTTGCTATACAATAGAATTGTTGTACGATGTCGTGTCTTACTGTTTTTAATACATTTGACCACCTTGAAGCACCTTTTGGCACCCTAAGGGTCATTAAGATTTTTAAAATTTTTAAAAATTTTCGTGTTTTTTATTGTTAATAAAATGCGTTCTAAGGTGTTGATGAACGCAAATTTTTATACTTTTTGTGTTTTTTTTTAAAGAAGAAATAACTAAACAATAAATTCTATCACATATATGACATAACCAAATATTGATAGGATACAAAAAACAAAAATAAAATAAGAGATAAAAAGAAGATGTCTTTTAAAAAATTGCAGTAACAGTTGCAGGGGGGGTGGACGGTCTGGAATTTACACATTTTTTAGAATAATTCAAAAACTGTGTACCGCAAAATTATAAAAACAATTGCAATGTTTCTGAAATTTGGTGCTCTTTCAAATGACACCCCACTCGCTTGGGTCAAAAAAAGTTCTTTTTTACCCTCCTTACAGGAAGTTTCCTGTCTCTATGAAATTTTCCAATTTTTTCTGTCAATCAGTGTCGCAACGTAGGGGGGATGGACGGTCTGGAATTTGCTCATTTTTTAGAAGAACTCCAAAACTGTGTACCGCAAAATTCTAAAAACAATTGCAATGTTTCTGAAATTTGGTGCTCTTTTAAATGACACCCCGCTCGCTAGGGTCAAAAAACTTTTTTTTACCATCCTTACAACCATCCCCTAAACACACAGAAATATAATTATTTGGGAGTTCGCTATAATTTTCGTACTCCCTGTCTTTATGAATGTTTTCAATTTTTTCTGTCAATCAGTGTCGAAACGTAGGGGGAGGGGACGGTCTGGAATTTGCACAATTTTTAGAATAAATCAAAAACTGTGTACCGCAAAATTCTAAAAAAATTGCAATGTCTTGGAAATTTAGTGCTCTTTCAAATCGCTTGGGCCAAAAAAAGTTTTTTTTACCCATCTTACACCCATCCCCTAAACACACAGAAATATAATTATTTGTGAGTTCGCTATAATTTTCGTTCAAAATATAGCAAACTTCCTGTCTCTATGAATGTTTTCAATTTTTTCTGTCAATCAGGGTCGAAACGTAGGGGGGAGGGACGGTCTGGAATGACTCAAAAACTGTCTACCACAAAATTCTAAAAAAATTGCAAAGTTTCTGAAATTCGGTGCTCTTTCAAATGACACCCCACTCGCTTGGGTCAAAAAAGTTTTTTTTTCACCCCTCCGACCCCAATCCCTTAAAAGCACAAAAATATAATTATTTGAGAGTTCGCTATATTTTTCGTTCAGAGTTTATCAAACTTCCTGTCTCTGTGAATTTTTTCAAATTTTTCTGTTAATGAGGCTCGAAATGCAAGGGGGGACCAACTTTTTGTGTCACTTTATTGATAATAATTCAAAAACTATGCATTGCAAAATTCTAAAAAAAATGGCAATATTTCTAAAATCAAGTGCTCTTTCAAATGACAGCCCACATGACCTGGTTTTAAATGATGTTTTTAACCCTTAACATTCCCACCCCTTTAATAAATATAGTTATGAGTATCTGCCACTTTTCTATATTTTTCATTAAAAACCTACTCAATTTTCTATCATTTTCCAAATATTTTTCAAGATTTTCGATGAAGTAGGGTCGGAGTTAATCGGGGCAATAAAACATCCAGAAAACGTCATTTGTCAAAATTATACAAAAAATGGTGAGGTGTAAAATTCCGAAATATATTTTAAAATAATGCTGAAATGAAGCCCTTTCATATGATACCCTACTCGTCTCGATAAAAAAATGTATGTTTTAAAAAATGTATGTACGATGTAAAGGCTTTACATCTTACCTCTTTAAAACAAACAAACACAACTTTATTTATTTTTTAACCCACCATCTTGTGTGGATAGGTTAGTTTTATAAGCACCTCAAATTTTAAGTTCATCGGATTAATGGATCACGAGATAATCGAAATAATGTGAAAAACATGTTGTACTCTCACCAATAGTGTTCCGTATAAAAAACGGAACCCTAAAAGTCGGACAAGTGCGAATAAAATTCGCTCGCCAAGCGTTCCGTAAATGTAAAAGAACACAATATCAAAAATAAATGACATAAAGTTATGTTGTAAAGTCTTTATATCGCCAGACTATGGACGCATAACAGAATAAATGTTTAATCGTAAACGTCAATAGTAAATGTCAATCACATCTACATTGATCAAAAATGTTACTTAAGGTTAAATCTTATCCATAACTGTTTATGTTAGCTAAAGAAAGATTTAACCAGTATTTTAATGGTCTAAATTGGGAATATTTGTTCTTTAAATCAGTGTCGAAATATAGGGTGGTATACATACGCTTAAAATAGCACTTTTTTTTATCAATAACTAAAAATCTGTGCATCGCAAAATTCTAAAAAATGTTGCAATGTTTCTTAAATTAAGTGTTCTTTCAAATGACACCCCACTCGTTTGGTTCCAAAAAAGTTTTTTTTTAACCTCCCCACACCCATTCCCTCAACACACAGAAATATAATTATTTGAGAGTTCGCTATAATTTTCGTTCAAAATATAGCAAAATTCCTGTCTCCATGAATTTTTAAATTTTTTCTGTCAATCAGGGTCGAAACGGAGGGGGGGGCAATCTGGAATTTACACATTTTTTAGAATAACTCAAAAACTGTGTACCGCAAAATTCTAAAAACAATTGCAATGTTTTGGAAATTTAGTGCTCTTTCAAATGATACCCCACTCGCTTGGGTCAATAAAAGTTTTTCTTTACCCTCCTTACACCCTTCCCCTAAACACACAGAAATATAATTATTTGAGACTTCGCTATAATTTTCGTTCAAAATATAGCAAACTTCCTGTCTCTATGAAGTTTTTCAATTTTTTCTGTCAATCAGTAGGAGGGAAACGGTCTGGAATTTGCACATTTTTTAGAATAACTCAAAAACTGTGTACCGCAAAATTCTAAAGAAAATTGCAAAGTTTCTGAAACTTGGTGCTCTTTCAAATGACACCCCACTCGCTTGGGTCAAAAAAGTTTTTTTCACCCTTCCCACCCCAATCCCTTAAAAGCACAAAAAAAAAATTTGAAAGTTCGCTATATTTTTCGTTCAGAGTTTATCAAACTTCCTGTCTCTGTGAATTTTTTCAAATTTTTCTGTTAATGAGGCTCGAAATGCAAGGGGGGGACCAAATTTTTGTGTCACTTTATTGATAATAATTCAAAAACTATGATTGCAAAATTCTAAAAAAAATGGCAATATTTCTAAAATCAAGTCTTTCAAATGACAGCCCACATGACCTGGTTTTAAATGATGTTTTTAACCCTTAACATTCCCACCCCTTTAATAAATATAGTTATGAGTATCTGCCACTTTTTTATATTTTTCATTAAAAACCTACTCAATTTTCTATCATTTTCCAAATATATTTCAAGATTTTCGATGAAGTAGGGTCGGAGTTAATCGGGGCAATAAAACATCCACAAAACGTCATTTTTCAAAATTATACAAAAAATGGTGAGGTGTAAAATTCCGAAACATATTTTTAAATAATGCTGAAATGAAGCCCTTTCATATGATACCCTACTCGTCTCGATAAAAAAATGTATGTTTTCAAAGTCTTTACATCGTCCCTCTTTAAAACAAACGAACACAACTTTATTTATTTTTTAACCCACCATCGTGTGGATAGGTTAGTTTTATAAGCACCTCAAATTTTAAGTTCATCGGATTAATGGATCACGAGATAATCGAAATAATATGAAAAACACGTTGTACTCTCACCAATAGTGTTCCGTATAAAAAACGGCACCCTAAAAACCGATTTTTTTAAAAAAAACAGTGTTTTTAACCAACGCTGATTCAATTATCTACTTATTCTCAAAAATTAGATGCAAAACAAAAACAGAGAAAAAAAAAGATAATTATTAATAATTATCATTATAATTATTATTATCATTTGATCATTTAAGTGCTATTTAAATTATTTCAAAATTGTAAAATTTTTATTTCTTGAACATGTGAAATAAAACATGTTATGAAAAATCATCCAAGTTATTTTCAAAACATTAGGAAATTTATTTTAAATTAATTATTATAAAATTATTATTCATTAATTGATATAGTTATTTACATTACAGAGAGAAGACTAAACTATTTTCAGCTATCACTATCACACAAAGGTACACCACCCTCGAAACATCCAATTATTTATTGACCTCTTTCTTCCTTCAAGATTTATTGGCATCATTGAAGTTTTGCTTTCAAGAGTTATTGGCATTGCTGCAAGTCAGTTCTAAACATAAAATCTTTTAATACTTTTTTGAACGAGGATATTATTTGAATTTGTTTGATTGACTCGGGTAGTTTATTAAATAAATTCAGTCCATAACAAAAAAGCTTGAGCCACGAGCTTGAGCCACGAACTGTTCTTGGAGCATTAATATAGAAATCATCACGTTGTCTGGTTACATAGTTGTGTAATTGACCTACTTGAGTTATTTTGGTTAGATTTTTTAGTAAATTATGCTTGATTTTGAATACGAATAGAAGTATGTTATATGATGCAAGCATAGATATTTTTTTTTTTTTTTTAATAAAATGTGTTGTGTAATAGGGTTTAGAATATGTGTCACAACAACACATAAATACCTTTTAAGACCTAGGTCTAGACCTGGGTCCCACAACAACTGGCGTTCTGAGGTGTAGATTAACGCTTTTTTTAAACATCTGTGGGTTGAAGCCACCTGAGACTAAGTGTTCCGGCAAACCATTCCATTTGTACGCAGTTCGGACAAAGAAGTCTCTCTGCGATCTGCCAGTATGACAGCGCGGGATCTTTACCGTTTCACTGGTTGCGGCAGCCGACTGCCGAGTGGAACGGGGGTAAGAATAAGTTTGAGGCATGATGCCGCTGATTTCATCTGAGCACTGCTGATGACGATACTTGTAAAAAACAACGAGGTCAGCAACAGTGCGACGATGTTGTAGGGAATCAAGTTTTGATGTCAAAGTTCGATCACCTACAATTCGTATAGCTCGCTTTTGAACAGAGTCCAAGAGGGCCAAGATAAAAACAGAGGCAGCACCCCAAACTTGACAGCAGTACTCCATACAGGGACAAATATAGGACTTATAAACATGGAGCAATTGGTATGGAGTGAAAAATTTTTTGCATCTATTTAGGAGGCCGAGTTTTTTAGACGCGCTTTTTGCCATCTTATTATCGTATAGTATACCAAACTTATTATCGTATAGTAAGCCAGATGAGGTTCTTGGTGGTAGGGTAAAAAAATAAAATAAATAAATTGGTATAAATTGTTTTTATGATACGGTTTTGCAAGACTTGAAGCTCTTGCAACTTGTATTTAGGTCCTCTCGCCCAAATAATATTCATATAAGTAACATGAGGAAGAAAATGGCATTGATAAAGATCCCATTTTGCATTTTCCGACAAGCACTTGGAAGTTATTTTAATAATAAACGATAGAGAACAGATTTTGTTTTTAATTGAATCAATGTGTAAATGCCACTTCAGTTTGTCGTTCTATAGATATTCCATTTGACGACACATTAATTATGAGATCGTTAGGTTTGGGTTTCATATTAAAGATCATATATACGGTTTTCTTTAGATTAATTTGAAGGAGGTTACACTTAAGTCAATTATCTAGCATATCAATATCATGTTGCATCTTTTGTTCAATACCAATTAAACTATCATCTTCATACAGGATTGCAATATCATCTGTGTACAGAAATATAGTATCAAGAAAGGGCAGATAACAAATTTCGTTTATAAAAAAGTTGAATAGTATTGGTCCCAGTATGTAGCATTGTGGAACTCCGGTTTTTACAGTTTTAACTGAACTTTTTACATTTCCGATTTGGACAAATTGTTTCCTTCCATTTAAGTAAGATTTAAAAAGCTTATGATTATTTCCATTAATGCCCATCATTGCCAGCTTTATTAGAAGGAGACAATGATTTATGCTATCAATAGCTTTTCGTAAATCGACAAACAGTGCATCTACATATCGTTTGTGCTCCAGATTATTTTGAATATAATTTACTAATCTATTAATACTCATCATTGCCAGCTTTATTAGAAAAAAACAATGATTTATGCTATCAAAAGCTTTTCGTAAATCGACAAACAGTGCACCTACATATCGTTTGTGGTCCAGATTACTTTGAATATAATTTACTACATTAACACAAGCTGTGGTGGTATTTGAGCCTTCAACAAAGCCAAACTGCTTTTCATTTATTACTTTGTTGTCATTTAAACATTTTTTTAAGGGATAAAGAATGAGGGACTCACATAGTTTTGATGCTGATGGTAGAACTGAGATTGGTCGGTAGTTTTCGCATCGTAAGGAATCACCAGATTTAAAATTAGGCGTTACCTTCAGGAAAATCTCCAGTTAGTAGAATTTTGTTTACAATTTCAGCTAATTTTGAAGCAAGAACATTTGAAAATTTTTTTAAGACTTTCGCAGGAATATTGTCAAAACCGTTTGCTGAGTTCATCTTCATCTTATTAATTGTTTCCAGTAAGGTATAAGATATCATAAGGCAGATCAGAAACATCAAACATGGTCGAATTCGCTGGGTGTTTATCTGCCACCACGTTAACAAAATATTGATTCTTTTGATCAACTATAATTTTAGTATATGTGTTATTATGGTTTTCCATATTATAATTTTAGGATTTGTTATACTTTGCTCATTTATTGCTAAACAGTTAATTGGTATTTTGATACAATTGGACTTGTTAAAAATTATTTCGTTAACAATAGAAAAGTATTTTTTACTATAATTACGAGCGTCTGAGAACAATTTAGCATAATAAGCCTGTTTGGTTTTGCTAATAACGTAGTGTGCTTTATTTCTAAATATTTTAAATTGCTGGAGGTTAAATGTATTGCCAGGAAAAGTCTTATGGAGCTTATAAAAGCGGTCCCGCTTTTTCAGTTATATTCTGATTTCCTGTGTCAGCAATTTTTTTGATGATGTATGTTTCATTTCAATCGTTTTGGTATTTTTTTCGGTAGAGTTTGATAAAACTGCAACAAATTCAGACATATTCCCCACATTAAACAGTGAGGCATGTTATTCAAGGGACCATAAATTTTTGTAATTAAGATTATTTATTGAAGTTTTTGAATTATTATTGGTAACTTTTAGGTTAAATTCAATAAGAGAAGCCGATGGTCTGAGAAAGAGCAGTCGTCAATTAACAGACTGTATGAATAAATAAACTTGTCTGTTAAAATGTGATCTAGCGTAGTTGAGCTTGTGCTTGAACTCTAGTGCTGAATTCATCTGAGGTATTGTTGATATAAGTAAAACCAGTTGAATGAACCGCATTGATATAGTTCGTGGCTGGATTTGTTCCCAGTTTTTAAATATTGATATCTATGTTCACGTCACCAAAGATTAAAGAGTTTTTATAAGTAGAATGAAGATTTTCGAGGTAATCTATAAGGGTGTCGTGATTTGTATTACTCGAGGAATTACAGATTCCAAATAAGTTTAGATTTTGGTTACGAAGCTTTACTCCAAGTATGTTATTTAATGAAATAGTTTCTTGAAAAATTAGGTTTGAAGGTATTGTGTTCAAAGCGTAGATACAAGTGTCACCTCCAATTTGATTGATTCTATTTGAAAAGTATGCGCTATAGTTTTGGATATTATAAAATTTCGGTCTACTGTCATCCAGCCACGTTTCGGTTAATATGATAACATGAATCGGTTTTTCGAAAGATTTGATAAGTAACTCTAACATTTCTTTACAACTGCAAGATGAGGTTGTCATTACTTTTATTTTTTTTCAGTGTATGGTTGATAAAAAATTTAGCAGGAAAACTGGAAATTGTAGAAAATATTTTGCAGTCGTTGATAAAATAGCATCTTGGTATTCACATAGGACTATGGTAATTCTTCACATTTGGATGCTTTACTCTACTCGCTTCGCTCGGTCCTTTAACCGATAATATCCTCATGATTATAAACTTCTCTCACACAGAACATTTTCTCAAATATCGATGAATTTTTTTTAACCTTTTCATAAAACGCAGAATTTATTATGTTTCGCCGAGTCTCCATTTTGCACTACGGTTACGGTAGAAGTTTCCTATTCCTTAAGATATTATTTCTCAATCATTTAGAACTTTAAACTGACTGACAGAATATGTCTCCGCCAACAAGTCCTTCTAAAGGCAATACAATTTATATTATTTCAGAATGTAACACATTTTTGAAAAAAAAAATTAAAATAAACTGAATAAAGGTTACAGTATATATAATAACAACACATACATACCTTAAGGGTAGAGATGGAAAAAACTGCTACTTTTCAGTCACTGTTACAAACTGTTACTGCTACTTTCAAATCACTGTGAAAAATAACAGCGACTTTAGCAACAGGTGTGATTTTAAAAAAATAAAGAAAATAGTCCAAAGTAATGCATGTAATATCGGGTGAAATGCATAAAAATTACTATGTTTTTTAAGTGTTTTCTAGGTTTTTAGGGTTCCGTACTTTAAAAAAGTAAAAACGGTACCCTATTGGTGAGACTTCGGTGTCCGTCCGAATTTCTACATAATCAATTTACTCACAAACTATAAGTGCTATCAACTTGAAATTTTCTACAGTTTTTAAACGTGTTTTTCCACGCCTACTGATAACAAAAAAATTCAAATATTTGTTTTAATCTATATTTTATGAACATAGATAAGGAGATAGTAAAACAAAAGTTTTTTGTAAGGAATCGAGTTTGGTCTAGAAAAATCGAGAAAGTTCAAAATATTTCAAAAAAAAATTTCAATGATTTTTCGACTGCTTAGTTTTTTTGATATTGCCATAAACGGGTATTGTCTTTCCTGTCCCCCCCCTTTAACTTCGAACATTAGAAAAGAAAAAATTTGGAAAAATTCATGGTTATGGTCAATGTTGTAAAGATTGAATCAAAACTATAGCGGTCGGGTCATCATTTCAAATGTGATTCTGAGGGGGTTGAGAGTGGAAATTTTGAAAAAAAATTATTTTTGACCTCAGTGAGTGGGGTGTCATATGAAAGGTGATTTTTTTTTTAGTCCAAGCCAATTTTTTTTGCAATTTTTAAAAGCGCAGTTTTTGAGTTATGTTAAAAAATGTGACAAAAATTTCCTGTCCCCCCCTCTTAACTTCGAACATTACAAAAGAAAAAATTTGAAAAAATTCATAATTATGGTCAATGTTGTAAAGATTGAATCAAAACTATAGCAGTCGGCTCATCATTTCAAATGTGATTCTGAGGGGGTTGAGAGTGGAAATATTGAAGAAAAATTATTTACGACCTTGTTGAGTGGGGTGTCATATGAAAGGTGATTTTTTTTCAAGTATAAATCAATTTTTTTTGCAATTTTCAAAAGCGAAGTTTTTGAGTTATGTTAAAAAATGTGACAAAAATTTCCTGTCCCCCCCTCTTAACTTCGAACATTACAAAAGAAAAAATTTGACAAAATTCATGGTTATGGAAAATGTTGTAAAGATTGAATGAAAACTATAGCGGTCAGCTCATCATTTCAAATGTTATCTTGAGGGGGTTGAGGGTGGAAATTTTGAAAAAAAAATATTTTTGACCAAGTTGATTGGGGTGTCATATGAAAGATTGATTTTTTTCTAGTCCAAAACAATTTTTTATGTAATTTTAAAAAGCGCAGTTTTTGAGTTATGTAAAAAAACGTGAAAAAAATTTCCTGTCCCCCCCCCTTAACTTCGAACATTACAAAAGAAAAAATTTGGAAAAATTCATGGTTATGGGAAATGTTGTAAAGATTGAATGAAAACTATAGCGGTTGGCTCATCATTTCTAATGTTATTTTGATGGGGTTGAGGGTGGAAATTTTGAAAAAAAATTATTTTTCACCTTGTTGAGTGGGGTATCATATGAAAGGTTGATTTTGTTCTAGTCCAAAACAATTTTTTATGTAATTTTCAAAAGCGCAGTTTTTGAGTTATATTAAAAAATGTGAAAAAAAATTCCTGTCCTCCCCCTTAACTTCGAACATTACAAAAGAAAAATATTTGAAAATATTCATGGTTATGGGCAATGTTGTAAAGATTGAATGAAAACTATAGCGGTCGGATCATCATTTCAAATGTTATTTTGAGGGGGTTGAGAGTGGAAATTTTGACAAAAAATAATTTTTGACCCCCACTCGGCATATGAAAGGTGAATTTTTTTCTAGTCCAAAACAATTTTTTTGTAGTTTTCGTTTTTTTCGGTTTTGATTCATTTGATTAAAATTCTAAAATTGTGTTTTGTGAAGGACTATTCACGTAAAATAATCGTAGAAGAGGATAAATTTTACTACGTTGTAGGAAATGTATATTATAGTAAATATTGAGTGAAACGAAGTAAAGAAATGAACAAACAAGATCAGATTAGATCAACACAGTTTAACAAGTCAGATGAACTAAACTTCAGGCGAAAGGCGTTAGGTTGAAAAATTATGCAATAACATACCAGATACCTGTTTGCTATTCGATAGATTATCATTTAATATAGTTGCATTGCAAATGTTCTCTGTGAAGTTGATCACTAATTACAAACATTTTTGAAATTTTTGAACTATTGAACTACTGTTGAACTAGAAAATTGTTACAGTCAAGTTAATCGAGGTTGGGGATCTGTTCTTTTCATTAAGTCTGATACAGTACCACCAGTGCAGAAAAATAGTAGCCACCATCACTTTGAGTTTAGCTCTGCTGGCAGTCATTGTGAATGTTCAACTAGCAGAAGTACAAATCCTGTTGGTATACTATACCGATCTCCCCAATGTTCTGTAGACAAATCACTCGACTGTGTTAACAATGCACTCGTTGCAAATAATTTGACGACACTTTTTCTCCGTTTTTTTCCGTTGGTTTCAATAAAAATCCTCAAAACTGGCTCTCAAACTATTTTCTACAAAAAAATTTACAAAGAAAAATTCATGAACCAACAACAGTTGAGGCTACCACAATTGATAATGTATTTTCCAATATAAATAATTTAGAAGCTGGCGTTATTGAAGCTTTCTTTAGCCACCATAAACAGCTTTGGGTAAGATTCAACCCAACTTGAAACTATACTTACAAAAACTGTTTTTTTCTCATATTATATACACGGAACCCTCAGCGAGCGAATTATATTCGCACTTGCCTGACTTTTTATATATAAATATAATAAAACTAGTAAACACTTAAAAAAACCTAGCAACTAGGTTTTATGCATTCCGCCCATTATCAAATAACGTTTTTGTATGTATTTAAATATCTTTAAATAAAATAAAATTCATCATATATACATTCAATGTATTTTTAATTTTTTTATTCTATTGATTTTAATTGACAAATCCTACAAAACAAACACAAAACAAGTATAACCATCACAACTGTTACAGTTTTTCAGCCAAAAAAATAAAAATAATAAAGAAAAATACTTAAACTTAGAATTTAGATAGCCCTTTTGAATATTAATTCAAATACAATACTAGCGACTTTGTTTGTGTAAATTTTTTTTTTTAATTTGGTCAATCACTTAGGTTAAAAACCTCTAATGTTTATGTACGTATTAACGATAGGAAAGGAAATTTAAAAGGTTAAAATTTAAGGACTTGGGATCGGACTGGAGGGATAGTGTTGGTGTACTGCTGATTTAAAAGCTTGGGAATTGCATGTAGCGGAGAAAACATTTTTTGGCAATCGATTCCACCAGTATACGGAACGTGAAAAGAAGGAGTTATTATAGCTAGATTTTCTCACATATGAGACCTCTAAGGTATGCGTATGGGAATGCAACGATTGTCGAGTGGCTCGTGGAGATCTACGTAATGGTGGTATTTAATCATTAACTTTTTTCGAGCATTTACCGTAATGGTATCTGTAGAATAGTGTAAGAGCTCCAACCACTCGTCTATGATGCAGAGAATCCATATCCGAAGTTATTTTTGGATCATCAATCAGTTTCAAAGCACGTCTGTGGACTCCGTCAACAAAATTTAAAGAGGTATCTGGTGCTGCAGCCCATAAATGAGAGTCGAATTTAAGGATCTGTCGTATATAAATATCCCTTATAGATTGTAGCCAAGTTTCAGGAAAATCAAAAATGAAATTTTTATGCCAAGTTTCAGGAAAATTAAAAATGGTCAAGTTTTCACAACCCGGTCTAGATTCTAGAACACGTCTTTCTTCAATATTAGTTAAAAAGGTAAAACTCCTGTTGTCTGATAAAAATATTCCACTGTTCTAAGCTCCACCACTTACAAATATTTTGTTTATTTTTTGTTTTTCTCAACAAAAAAATTCATTATACTAAAACGTTTTCTTAAATAAATAAGGTAAAAACATTTTTTAATCATAATAAAACCATGAAACGAAACATACCAAAATTATGATCTGAAATTACAAGAAATAAATTTTATATATTTATAAATAAAAAAAAATTAAATCTTACCCGAATGATTAATAATACTATTTAGATAGGAGTGTTTCTATTATTTATTAAAATACTTCCATATTTCTTATATTATCTTCTTCAAGATTTTATTTTCAAAAGAGAAATAATCATACATAAACCAAAATAATAATAATAATAACGAAAAAAACATTTATTCTCATTTTCTTCTATGTATTATTATTTATTTTATATTAAGAAATGAGATAATATACCGCCACTTCTTTACCTTTATGATAAAAATTTTCTGTTTTTAAGAATACATATAATAAACGAATTTTGCTCATCTTGTTGTTGTTGTTGTTGAGTTACGTTGAGGATATTTTCTTCATAGAATTTGTTGGATAACATTTGTATGTAATAAAAAAAAATAGTAGTAATACTGATAAAATAAGTTTTGGTTCATTGAATAGATATGATCGTTTTGTTTTGTTGTACTCAGATATCAGTGTTGCTTACCCTGAAAAAAAAAGTTATGATATGTATTAAAAATTTAATTAAATCTACGAATTTTTTAATGAGTTGGAGCTAATAAACGCCATTTATTAATCTTATAAATAAGAGTTTATGAAGTGATAAACAAAGTTATCAATTGATAACTATATATTTATAATATCCACGAATTGATTTATAAATTTTGTTTGAAAATTTTATACTCCTGTTTATACTTTCAGAAATAATTTAATAAAATACATAAACTTACAAAAAATATACGATTATATTTTAATAAACGCTGGTTTATAGTATACATTAACGAGTTATCAAACGATAAACAGAAGTTATAAATAGTTCTTATTATTTGTGTAAAAATTTATAGATTTCATAAATAATTTGGTTATAAGATTCAACAGCGTTATAAACAATTTTCATTAATTTTTTTTTGAGTGTATGTAATGATAAAGTTATTGACTTATGTTAGACAAAATACTTGACAATTACGTAGTAATAGTTGATAGGGGTTGGTATGGTATGGTTATAGTGTTTACATACTGTTCATTTCGTTTCAAAAATTTTAGTAACAATTTACGCAATTTCGCAGCATGGAGCTGAGTTTTAGTTTCTGCTTATTTGTAAATTGTTTGTTAATTATTGATCTACGTGTGTTCTCTCCCGTGTACTACAGTCCCTCCTATTAATAAAATTTCTCTCACTGAAGCAAAGTTGTGATAAATGCATTTTATACCTTAGTTCTTACACTGCACGTTTTCAGATTACTTTATTCTATATGGAATCAAATACCATGACTATACGATTATTCTTAAAGTGTACTGAAAAAAAGATTGATGTAATATCAATCTCACAGCAATGTTAGCAGTTTATTATTCAAAAAATACTGTCAAACAATTTCACGGTAATTGAGACATATAAATTTGTCCTGAAAGCAGAATCAGGTTGATTAAAAACATAAATTGTTATATAATAATATAACGGAAGTTGAATGAAGTGAATAACTATTGCCGTGGAAACTTCGATGTTAAATCATCAATGTTTTATTTCAAAACAAAGGTATTCAAAATTGATTGAACTAAATTTAGTTTTCACACGAACATAACGTGTCGTTTAAACTACACATTATGTCCTATACAGCTGTTGCAGCAATCCCGCGACGAGGTTGAGACAACCTTTTATCGATTATTTTTTCAGTGTATATTTTATTATTGATAAATTAGATTCTTAAACAATTTTTTTTGACTAAGTGTAATGTTTGTGTTTGTGGTATATTTTTATCGTTAGTTTTGTTAGTAGTAAACATTTTATTAATCAACATATTACATATAACATATTTCTTTAAATTATTCGAGACTTTAAGCAGGCTTTTATTCAGTAAATCTATGTCAGTTTATTGTTATTTTCCTTAAAATAAAGAAAAAGCTGTTCGTGACTCGTGTTAAACATTTTTATTTTATTTTTATTGGAATCCGACCAAACTCTATCCTTTTTAAAGTAAACTCAAATAAATTAAATAATTGCTTACCTAATGTTTTCTTCTTAAATATAATAATCTAAATCTTAATTTATATTAAACTTATTTTAAAACATTACCTTGACTACACCAAATCTTTTATACAGTACAAAAAAGTATCTACTCTGCTTTGAAGAAATTCGTAGAGAAAACACAAAAAAATCATAAGAAAAAACCCAAAAATTAAGTTAAATAATGTTATGTTTCATTATAATAGAAATAGGAAAAGTATTCTGAAATAAATTAAATTTAATCAATTTTCAATTATTAAGAAATGAAAATATTTTTTTTAATTTTCAAATGTAATCGAAGAACTTGTTGAGATTTTTTTTAAATGGGATTCAGATTAAGTAGGTATGTACTTTAAATTAAATGAATCGATAAAACCTTTTTAATAAATAGATTGGAAACAATCCCACTGATAAATGTTCATAATAAATAGAGTTATTACTGTACAATAATTGATAATGGATTTTCATCAGGATGTAAATTATGGTAACACAAAATGCAACCACCCAACTTTAGCAAAAGTATGGTTTTTTACTTTATAAAATGAAAGCAATAATTGCATACTTTCAGTTACAATCAACAAGTTACAAAACGATTTTTGTATATTTTAAGAACATACAACTTAAAATGAGTATAATTAAAGCTTACACAAAAAACAATATTTGATACTTTTGAAGTTTATATTAACATCTCAAAGACTTAAACGTATTTATGTGTTGTTGACACAAATTCTAATCCTACGACACATTTTATTTAAAAAACAATCTTCGACTGTTGTTTTTAATTTTTACATTTTGTGACCAACATTTTGATATAGAGACCCTAAAAACCGCCTATTTAATGAATAGAATTCATTCATTTTCGAGGGATATTTAGGTTTTTTTTCAACATTATAGGGTCATTCCATTTTAAAGTCAACCTTCAAGCTAAATTTTTTTTCTTCATAAAACTGTAACTGTGACCTATAATTTTTTTTTCATATATTTTACTATAAGATATGGCAACAACTGTGAAAATTCCAATATTGTTATTTTGTTTACAATGCAATTAAGCGCATGGTTGTGGAAAAGGCTTAATATACGAATTAACATATATCTAAAAAAAGAATTTAGCATAGCACAAACATAATAAACCGAATTGTTTTAGACTTTTTATTTTCTGTAAGTTAAAGTTTGGAGTGTCTGAATTGATTTGCTTTGCTTTCCAAATAAATGAGGTAAGCATTCTAAATACATGAATTCTTTTGTGTTACGTTAGTCACGTTACGTTAGTCACACATCATTTAAATCAAAAGCGTCAATTTATGAAAAACTAACATATTTTTTAAAAAGTTATTGGCTTTTTTAAAAAATATATTGATTACATTGAAGAAACTTATCAATAAATTTTATGTACATTTTCAACATCTAGAGAATTTCGGTTCATAATTTAGGTGTTAATTTAATGGTATAAAAAATGTTACGTTAGTCACATTTAAATTTTTATTTGAAAAATATCTAAAAAATTTAATTTAATTAAAAAAGCTTTCTGATTTAGATAAATAAACTCGATTTACATTTTAAAAAGTCAACAATTGTGCTTTAAATAATCTTTACTTTTTTAGTTATAAGGAAACAAAGTTGTGAATTTCGGTATAAATGTTACGTTAGTCACTTTGGAATGACCCTATATTACAAACAAAATTAGCATTAGGTCAAAATTGGTTCATGCTAGAAAGAGCAGCATCGGCAAATTATGATTTGAAAAATCATGAAAAAGGTAATGCAAAATATTTCTCTAACAGTTCCCCTGCGGCGGGCATCGTGAGTTTTAATAAATTTGGAAATTTGAAAAGCAGCTAGCAAACCACTGTGCACTTTATTTACACAGTATTTAAAACCGTTAAGTTTTTGCTATGTATGGTAATAAACACAAGTACATATATAAAATACATAGTACATGAAATAAGTTTGCTTATTTAATTAAACTTCAGAAATATTATATCAATTAATATCGTCGTGTGTGCATTTGACATTTATCCTTTTATGCATCGATGCATCTTCTGTTTTAGTTAATTGTATGGTTTTCAGATACTGTCAAACTGATTTGAAATATATAATTTACCTAAAACATTTCAAGATTAAAAGTATGAACGTTACTACGTAAGTTAAAAAAAATTGGTTCAAATTTTGTATCAAATCAAAAACTAATTTTGAAAAAGAAAAAAAATTTCCATCTAACTTTCTTTTTCTTGATAAATTCAAAGCGTTTTGAAACACATTAAATAATAGTATATTCTTCAACGATACCGAAAACAACATATTTTGAAACGAGAGGACAGTTTACCAGCCGAGGCGATAGCCGAGGTTGGTAATGGTCGCGAGATTCAAAATATGATTTTCGGCGAGTAGAAGGCTGTACTTTTTCTACTACTTTTTTAAAAATTATTATTAATTATTAAACATTTTCATTTATAATTACATACAATTCACATTTTAAAACATACACTGTTACAAATTAAAATTGTATATGTGTATTTATATATCTGCTATTGAAAAATAGATGACTCAATATGAATAAATTATCGAGTCATAAACATAGCTGTCTTTAATTACAAACCTTATTGTTTTTTTCGTGAATTTTTTTACATATCCATACATATAGAGTTATTCATGATGTTATATTTTTATTCTATTTACACTACAAAATCCTATATTATTATTCTATTTGGGCCATTTTCACCAAATGCTTACATTTCAGATTTAAAATTAAAAAAAAAAATTAATATTTCTTTTAAAAATAATTACAGGTGCTAAGACCAAGGTTGGGACTATATAGAGAAGTAGATAGTCGTACACTTTTTTGTATAATTTAGCATGTAGATGCTGTCGCAACTTGGGCTATATAGCAAATTGTCAAGTCCGTTACCATACACAAATCGTAAAAATTCTCACATTAAAAAAAACTTTAATTTTCAAAATCAACTTGGTTTAAGGTGATTTATATTCCCAAAGTTGAAAACAGGCAATGGATCAGTTTTGCTTTTTTTAAATTAAAATTAGAGGCAAAAATTACCCTAGAATTTTAAAATATTAAATTATTTTGAAGAACTTTTCTTAATAAAGCAAGTATATATTTATTTAAAGTATTTACTTTCATTTGGATTATATTTTTCTTTCTTGGTTGAAAGAGAATTGGCAATTTAAAAGATAAAAAAAAGATAATTCATATACGAATACCCTTCAAAACTATTCGGTAACGGATTTGACATTTGGTAACGGATTTGACTAAAACCTTTACCAAATGTCAAAATCGTTACTAATGTATTTTAATAATATTTTTCAAGTCAATACTTACATGCTGTTATACCGATCTTCGAAAAAAAAACTGCGAGCTATTTTGAGTTTTCCTTATTTCAACCGCGTTTATGTATTTTTCCTTTTTTTGTGCCGTATCGTCAAAAATATTTTACAAGCTCAGTCGTTCTCAAACATCAGTTAAGAATTCTTTTAAAATAGTAAAGTGTGAAGTTAAATTTATTTGAATGGCGTCTCAAGAATTTTCAAGTGTAAAATAGTCCAATTTCATTTTGTTTTATTTGTGGAATTTGCATAATACATTTGCATAATGCCAAAAAAATCACTTCATATTTGAGAATTGCATACCTTCATTACTTCATAAAATTGAATAAAGATAAACACCGTGGATGCCAAAAAATAGTTATGTCAACTGCAACTTAACACATTTTAGATGGTACAATAGAGAAAATGTTCATTTAACGTTATAACGTTGTGTGACCACCAGGTTTTGACCATAACTTGCAATTTTAACTCGAAAATCTGTATAACGACTTATAAATAAATCACATATGTTGCAGAATTTAAATTATTCTAAGTAAACATTTTTTTTTCAAATTTTTAGTTTTGACTTTTTTTGGGAAAACCTGAATAACTTGGTGCATCCTGCACCAAAATTCGTGTTTTTTAACTTAAAAGAAAGAATATTGCCTATTAACTGTAGGCTTTAAGAAATTAAAATTATTTACAATCATTGTTTGTTCACAATTTTTGGCGTTGAATATGGAAAATTTTTAAAAAAACATAAATTTTTGATTTTTTTTCAACTTTTTTCGAGTGTAACTTCCAGAGTCCTTGATGGAATTTTTAAAAAAATAGCTCAAAATGTTTGTTAGTATTTTAACTTTGCATTTGTATCATTAGTATATTATATTTGTTTGTTTTGTAAAATATGCGATCCAAAAACCGGAATAACCTGTTCAAAGAAAAAATTGGTTTTCCGCGAATATCTAAAAAACAAGAGCTTATCTAAAAAAATTAATATAATATCCGTGTTCAGCAGATCAAAATCTATAAGAAAAGTTGGGTTTTATTTAGGGATATTTTTCTTGTAAACTAGTGATAATATATTTGTCAGTTTGTTATATTCTGTCAATTCCGTTACCAACCACATGGTAACGGACTTGACATTAACACTAAAACATTAAAAAAAAGCCAGATCTGCAAAAAATAATTATTAGCGAAAAATAGAATCACCTTCAAAACCTATTTAATAAATAATATCTAACTGAAAAAGTATAAAAAATACTGCGTTAGTTTAAAAAATAATGGTAACAGACTTGACAAAGAATAAAAATACCAGCATTGAAGAAATGCAAAATGGCTAAAAAAGATGCTTGACTAGTTTAGCAATAATTATGTATATGTGTCTTATTATGTGTCTTCTGGTGATAAAAATTTGAACTTTTTGTTGTCAAATTAATTACATGGTAACGGACTTGACAAAAAGTGGGAGACATCCTTTTTTTGTAATATCATTAAATACAAAATCATTTAATTAATTTTTTACTAAAAATGTTCAATATATATATAGATTATATTTAAAATAAACAAAACTGTTTATTGTAAAAAGCTGAATTATCTAACAAAAACAAGAGTCAAATTTAATAAAACTTGAAGGGGACAAGCATTCTTCCAAATTTTTACATTTAAAACCTTTTATTTCTTAAAACATTTTAATATTTTTTTTATTTTTTTAGGCTACAAATATTTAACACAGTCTCCTCTATGTAAAACAGTACTTTAATTTAAGTTTAAAGTTTAATTTATGTTAAACATTTCTATTTTTACCTCTGGGACAGCAAATATAAGCAAATTTTGAAAATGGCCCATTTACTCTATAAAGTTCTTAAAATCATTAAATAACACATCTTTGAAGGTTGATTGTTTTTTGAATTTCGGCGTCTAGTAGGCTTATAACCAAAGACGGTTTGTACTTTGTCATAAACAAAATCAAATTCAGATTTCTTATTTCTAAAATATAAATATCAGTTTTGATTTAGTTTTTGAATGGGTATGACGTTACGTAAATTCTTGATATATTTTAACACAACCTTAATTATTTTACGTAAAATAAATATTTTTTTTTTCATTTTTGTTAAATAAATAGGTGAAATAATATTTTTGAAAAATATCTTAACACCAACTGTTTTTTATCATACTATTTAAAAAGAATATATGCATATTATATATTTAACTATTATTATTTTTACAATTTTAATGTATATTGTCCGTAAATAATCCAAAAATAAATTAACATCATCCTCCAAACAGAGACAAATTAACACTAACAAAATTATTTCATTCAATCAATCGATTCGCTTAACGGGTATTGTAGCATATTTCATTCTAATTAAGAAATTAGAAAATAGATGGCTTTTAAAAAATTGCTTTCGTCACTAGGTACGAAAGTAATTCGTATAGGTTTTTTTATCACCGGTGACGAAAAAGAAGTTTTCGATTCAATGAACAAACATTGAAAGTAGATTTTTTGTAGAAAAAACTTTTTTTATAACAAAAAGAAAATTTTAATAAACAAATTTTCTTTCTGTTTTTGTAGTACACACAATGAACACATTTTAACTTTCATTTTAATCAGATTACCGACATATAGCAAAGTAAAAAATAAAAATATTGTGATAAAGACAAAACCAAATTTTTGGTTTTTGTTTCTTTAAATCTCTTTAAAAGCTTTACGATTTGAGGAAGTTTCATTTAAATCTTATATCATCAAAATTATAATTGCAGTAACCATCATCTTTCATAACGTTTTAAATATATAAGGTTTGGTAATTTAATTTTTGGTGTTTAACAAAAAAATATGTAAAATTGAAAAATAAATAACTTGTTACCGAAGCAAAGAGTAAACAAATAATTTAATCTACCTTGAAATATATTGTATTTTCTACAAATGCACACCAATCAAAGTAATTCGGCTAAAATAGTTACCATAGGAATTTAATATTTTTTCCTGAAATTTAATAATGTTTTGTTTAACGTTCAGTTGGAAGAGATTAATACAAGAAAATGGAAGAAAATTTCTAAATTAATTTGATATGGAAGAAAAAACTAAAGAAATTTGAAGTGTTTGTTACGACATTAATAAATTACAATTATATAAAAATATTGTCTTTGTCTTCACACTTTTAAATTTACATTCTTCGAGAATATAACTGCTTAAGAATATGATGGTTGTGGTAGAAATTCTTTGTTCCTTAGTTTTGTAGAAAGAATTTCTTTGAATAAAGATATCTGAAAAAAGTCTTATTTGATTAAAATATATAGTTTTTTTGTATTTTTTTTCAAATTAAGAACAATATTAAGTAATATTTATAAACAAATCTCAAATTATCTTTTATATTAAAAAATCTTCAACCAATCGAAAGTTTAAACGAAATGTGTCAAAAGGCATTATGGAACGCAAGGTTCAAGATTGAAAGAAATCTAAATCTTATTTGAAAAACTAGAAAAAATGTATATATGAAGCAACCACACACCATCTGATTAATTACGTCCGAATCGAATAAAACACAAATGGTTCAAAAACCGAAACGGATAAAGAAGCAGGAATATATGGCATAAGAACTTGGTCCTCTAATTTCTACTACTAACTCCTAGTTTTTTGTTGGCTAAGAAATTGTAGCACATTTACGCGTGGAGTCACAAAAACTGTGTTGATTTGTGAATTATTTTTTAATGTTTTTAGGGTTCGTTCGGTTTTTTATAACGAACCCTATTGGTGAAAGTAAAACGTGTTTTTGCCATTATATCGATTATCTCGTAAACTATAAATCCTATGGAACTGAAATTTGATATGCGTATGAAACTAACCTATCCAGAGAAGATAACAGGCTAAAAAATTAATAAATATTTTTTTCGCTTGTTGTACAGGTGTGAGATCTTTGCGAAAATAAATTTTTTTTCGGCAAACGGCTGTAAAGTTTAACTTTACTGCCGCTAGGGAGTTAGCTAAAGTCTTACTTTTTAGCCTGACAGCAAAAGTAACGTCTAGCGACAGCAAAAGTAACGCCATTTTTATTTTATATTACGGAGGCTGTAAAGTGGCATTTGTTATTTGTTAGTTTGTTATTTTTTCAAACATATTGTATAACCATGACAACAAAAAATAAGTTGATTCTCATATTATGAAATTTTGAAAAGGCTGCTTTGATAAAAAAATTTTATTCATACAAATTTAAATGTTTTTTTCACTTTTTTGGAAGTAATTATGACGATACAAATTCATATTTATAAAAAATTTGATGTATTAATTTCATATTTATAAAAAATTTAAACGTTTGCCGAAAAAATAGTGTATTTAATTCGGAGCTAAAGTGACTTTTTGTGTTTCGTCTATAATTGTAATTGTTAAACTATAGACTCAACACAAAAAGTATCACTTTAGCTCCTAATTAAATAATGTACTATTATCGTTTCAAGTAGAAAGTAGAATGTCAAAATAATGCACTTTTCGTTTCTAATTTTTCCTTAGAAAAAGAACAAAGTTATTTTAAAGATTATGCGTAGAGAATATTGGCTTTCTAGCACAAGCTTATATTTTAATTGCCAGTAGCATACACTAGTACCATTCGATATTCGTTAAATAAAAACTATTTCTCAGTACAAATTTTTCTTTCAAAACCTTTTTTGTAATTAATTTTCAATTCCCATTAATAAATTTTGCACGAATATAACTGAATAAAATAGGTCAACCAATTTCGGAAGAAAACACAATAAGTTCAAAAAATATTTTATATTAAAAACCATTTAACGAACATGTTATTTGTGAAATCAATTTCTATTTACACAAAAATCGTGATCACAATTTAATTTAACAATGTATGTAGTTGAATTAAATTTAGTTTAATGATGATTGTATTTATTATTGATTTAATTACACACTTTTATTTAACTTGAGTTTTGACAGTTGTGTTGGTTACTCTTTTGTGATCAATTTTTCAGTAACTTCCCATTATGTGATTAGTCCCAAATTTAAAAGACAAATTTGTTGAAGCAGTCAGTACGTATTTCTAAAAATTTTAAAGCAAAAACTTTATAAAACTGAAGAAAAAAATTCAAATTTTTCTTCACTCTAAAAGACCTTAAACAATAGCACTGAAATCCTCATAATCTGGTTGACCCATTTTGAGCGTAAGTGATAATTACCATAATTACTGTGTATATCATTATTATCATAGTAGTAATACTGTGTATATCATTATTATCATAGACATCATACATGTTTGTGTCATTTTTATATGGATAAAAAGCCTTACATTATAAATAAAGAATATAAAAAAAATCAAAGTATGACATTTCGTTGTAATTTCAAAGCTTATATAGACCTTTTTTTAATCTTCAAATCGTTATATTGGTGTATGTATTTGACAGATTACATACAGCAATTATAATTAAAAATCAGTAATTATGTATTAAGTTTTATTGCAAAAATGATAATAAAACAATTAGAAATCAGTAATTATGTATAAAATTTTATTGCAAAAATGATAATAAAGCAACTGTAGTAAAAACAACACAAAACAATATTGGTTTGAAAGAAATAACAATTATTTAAAGTTTTACAAATCAGCTGATCACAATTCTCATGTTTTTTTGGGGAAAAAAGTCTTTCATTCACAATTCGTTTGAGTAATAATCGTTATTTATTAAATCATTTTATCTAATACGAAAATAAAATAAAAACTACACAGTCTATGATAGAGTAGCTAAATTAACAAATTAAAAATTGTAGATTTCTCAACTAGGTGCGATGTTTCGAAGATTGTGCTATGTTTTTTGCTATTTAATTTTTGACTAGCATAAAAAAGGTTGCGTTGCCGATAGATTAGTTCAAAATAAACGATACAGTTAGTTGAACATTAACGGTAACATAAGTTATTGATAATATAGCAGTGATACGGTATAATTATATGAGACAGTCATAAATAATTTACACAATGTGAAAAAAATAATAGTAAACTGATTAAGAAAGAGGAATAAGATAAATGGACGAATAATATTTATAACGTAAAGAAAATCCATTGTTTAAGTTTATTAAATCTAGAAGTCGAACCGAATATAAGCAATGGTCGAGTTGCTCTACGTTACAATATAATAAAGATTATTAAAAAAAATTATGAATAAATGTGAAAATAAAAATAACATTAATATGCAAGAAGTGTAGTAAAAACAACACAAAACAATATTGGTTTGAAAGAAATAACAATTATTTAAAGTTTTACAAATCAGCTGATCACAATTCTCATGTTTTTTTGGGGAAAAAAGTCTTTCATTCACAATTCGTTTGAGTAATAATCGTTATTTATATCTATTCTTTAAATCTTTATAATATCGTTATTTATATCTTTATATATATCTTTATAAATAGAATGCGCTGCAGCAAATTAAAAGAAAACTTGTATTGTATATGTCAAAACCCTCATAATGCCTGATTGTTTTTTAGCACAGTAAGACCGTGAACCATAAACAATATACAATAGTAAATAAATTTAGAGATTCAGTATATGGAAGGTTCATTGTATTTTGCATATGGGGTCAACAATCAGGCTTGAGAGTTTTGATACTTATATAGAAAGAATTTAATCCATCGCAAACATTGCAAATTTTTGGAACTTCAACAAATGCTAACAAACATTTGTTTTTAGAAAATGTTTGGTTAGTGGAGACTGATTGTTAGTAAACGTAAGCAAACATTAAAATTTATAGCAAACGTTTCTTGCTTGTGTTTATGCAGTAAAACAAGTACGGCATATTTTATAAGAATTTATTAAATTTGAAAAGAAGGTTAAATTTTAGGTAAGTGATTTAATTACTGGTTTTACTTAAGATGTGTTTACTGTGATATTAAAGTGGTAAGCTTATTTTTAGGTAAAATAAAATTCAAAAAATTGACTCAGAAAAGGATATGGCTAAAAACTATAAAATAAAAAAAATAAAAAAATTTTTTAAAAACACACTTTTATTGAAAACGAACTAAAAACTAAAAAATAAATTTTGCTTTGACACAACACGTTGTTCCAAAGAAACAAAGGTTATATTCAAACGTTAAATCTATTATTAATAACTATGTTTGCTTTCAAACTGTAATAAGGGAATAAATATTTAAATATCTTTTTAAACAATTTAACACAGATGACAAAATTAGATGTACAGACTAAAATACTATTTAACTAGAAGTTTTCTTAGATAAATAATTTTTCAGTTTTTTACAAAAAATAAAAGTGGGTGGCGTAGTCAGTGCCAAATTAATTTATATTGTAAGATAATATATTCAAAAATCAATGCAATACATACTTCTTTAATACGAAGTGTTGTGTAATAGAAATTAGAATATGTTTCACTGTCACACCAACACATAGATAGCTTTTAAGATCTAGACCCCATAACACCATGCGTTCAAGTATTAAATAATTGGATCAGGATCGGATCAGGATTGGATCAGGATAATTGGATCTTTTTATAATTGGATCAACATTTTCTTTTATGGTTTTTCAAATGTTGGATATTGAAACAATAAATCTTATTATATAATAAAATACGATATATGCCAAAATTTCATAATAACATGTGGAAAATATAAACTAAATAAAAAATTTTTTTTTTTTTAAATTTGAAAAATATAATTAAAACTAGGTTACTAATAATCTAGCTGATGGAATACTCCTCATTCATGTGACGTGCTCCCGTGGTCAATGCTTAAAGTTCACAAATAGAGATAGGTATATATAGAGGCATATCTTCGAGCAAACAATCGCATAGTAAATAAAAATTTATTTTAATAAATAAAAAATGTTATACGAATATTGTAACGATTATGGAGTGCGATGTAAAAACATCTATTGATAGTTTTCTTACTGGAAAATGGTTCTGCTAACGCAATACAAACTGAATAACACCTAAATAAGTTTCTGAAGATAAAAACAGAATTAAATCATTTTATCTAATACGAAAATAAAATAAAAACTACACAGTCTATGATAGAGTAGCTAAATTAACAAATTAAAAATTGTAGATTTCTCAACTAGGTGCGATGTTTCGAAGATTGTGCTATGTTTTTTGCTATTTAATTTTTGACTAGCATAAAAAAGGTTGCGTTGCCGATAGATTAGTTCAAAATAAACGATACAGTTAGTTGAACATTAACGGTAACATAAGTTATTGATAATATAGCAGTGATACGGTATAATTATATGAGACAGTCATAAATAATTTACACAATGTGAAAAAAATAATAGTAAACTGATTAAGAAAGAGGAATAAGATAAATGGACGAATAATATTTATAACGTAAAGAAAATCCATTGTTTAAGTTTATTAAATCTAGAAGTCGAACCGAATATAAGCAATGGTCGAGTTGCTCTACGTTACAATATAATAAAGATTATTAAAAAAAATTATGAATAAATGTGAAAATAAAAATAACATTAATATGCAAGAAAGAATAATTATAATATGAAAATCAAAAATACTATAACATTCATATATACAAATAAAATTGTATTAAATAAAGCTCACTAGTCACTTCACTTTTATGGCTTTATTTTCAGAAAACTCTTTTATTGCCGGTTCGAATTTTCATAAATAAGAAATTTCAGATTCAATTGATATAACCTCTCCCGGCACATGCTCCATCACCTGGTGTAATTTAGAAAAGCTCCTTTCAGCGGGAGCTACTGTTAATGGAAGTATCTTGGCTTTAAATAAATTCGGAAAATATCTTGCATGTTTTGCAAATATAGAAGGTGTAAAATTTTCTATAGAAGTTTCAAATACTTTAAAAGCTAATCTCTATCTTAGTTTTTTAATTAAAATTTGTTATATAAAAAGCCATATCTATCATTGTGCACTGGTCATCCGTAAGAATAAATCATTCTAATGAATTAATAGCAATATCAATAGAAGAAATAACTTTGAGATCAGAAACCTTCTTGAGGGTCCTGATATAATAGGTTGTATCCGTTCTAATAGGATTGCTTGGTTTGGGCATGTTCGACGAGCCGATTCACAGTCTGGAATGATTAGAAAAATGAATGTTAATACCCCAGTTTGACGTAATAAACGACCTTAAAAAAATCGGCTGCCATGGTAATTATGTCGTTGTTGCGAATGATCGCGGTGAATATTCAAAGCTGATTAGCCTGGCAACGCTCCTACATGGAGCATGAACGCCGTTAAAAAAAATCAATAGAAGAAAAAGAAAGTTTGTGAAGGATCCTGGATCTTATATTATATTATCTTGTGTTTCATTTTCAAAACTCTTTCTTGTACGATGAATCCGTATTTGATTTGGATGCAAAATATTCGAATTGCTCTCTATGAAACCCGTCAGCTTTTACATACATTCAATTACATTCAAGTTCAGACTTTGTATCATTTTAGAAACAACATTAAGTTTTGAGAGTAGCTCGTTTCACAAAATTAAACTGCAAAGATATTTAAGGCAGCATTATCTTCGCTAGCAGCATTATCTTTTGCTCCAAATTGTGTTATATAGTTTTGCGTGTCTGGTCTAAAGGAATTTCAATTACAGTGTTTTAAAATTCTACGGTTTAAAATCTAAGAGGTCTCACAGCTGATTTTCAGTTTTCCCAACAAGTTTCATTTCTATGGCCTTAAACTAAGCTTTTCGTTTGCTGCCTAAAAATATCAAAATCCAAAACCACGACAAACGGATTTCGAAAAAATATGCTTATATGTAAAAAATTAAATATAGTTGAAAAAAATTAAGAGTTTCTCCAGAAGATGACGCCGCATAATTTATAACAATAATTTATAGAAAAAGACAAACTGCAGAAAAAGGAAAACTGCATATAAAATTAAGAGTACTGGTGGATGAATAGAGTTCATTCGACAGCTCCCGTATGATATCACCTTGGCTGGGAATATGTCACTGTTATTGCCAGTGGTATCTAATATTTTACGTTGAATCGTATGTCAATAGCAGCGACAAGAGTACACGGGGCTGTCACGCTCGTAGATCAAAAATTAAAACAAATATACAAATAGTTATTTATTTATCTAGAACGAAAAGTGAAACTTTAAAGTACGAGCTAGTTGTTCGAGCCGAAATTACTAGTGAGTACCTTTAAAAACACTTTTCGTTTGAGGTTAATACAAATTTTATTTCATACTGGAAATTTATTAAAATAAAAAGAAATGAGTTTCAAGTTTTACTCAAAAAGTTGAACTTTAACGCCCTAGGACTGTATAAAATTTTATAAAGTCCTAGGACATTAAAGTTCAACTTTTTGTACCATAAATAATCCGAAAAATTTCGTTTTAGATATCAGTATGAAATAAAATAAATTGTTGGTTTTTATATAGAAAAATAAATTTTAATTTGCCAATTTTTTTTATTAAAAACCAAAACGAAAAAGTAATCGAATTTAAAACAAAACTCGATTTTGGCGCCTTTTGTGTTGGCGCCGGGTGCGGTCGCTCCCTTGCCTCCCATGGTAGATCCGGCCCTGGGCGTAGTCAATATAGAAAGGCAATAAATATGTAGAAAATGTGCTAACTCTAAATCTAAATTAAGTAATAAGTATAAATACTAAAACTTTATTCAACTATTTTAAAGTCAATAAAAGTCAATAAAAGTGTGTTTTTAAAAATTTAATTTTTATAACTATGTAGTTAAAATTATTTTCTTCTTGTCGGTCGGTAAACATAGAACATTTAGAATTTTCTAATTTATATTTTGAATATTGGGTAATCAATATACAACGAATCAAAATATCTTAATTGCTTTTGTTGTTCAATTAAAATAGAATCAATATGGAATTTGGATACAATTTTATTAAAAAAAAAAGCAATGAAAATACTTTTTAACATTAAAATTCATTCCTATTATAAACCAATTGTCGTGATGTGAACAAAAAACTTTAATGAATTTTTATTGAACAAAAACCAGATTGTCACGATTTGTTGTATTTAAGTTATTAGTTCGTAGCAAAACTTTTAACATCAGTTTGTTTTTATTTTTATTCAAAATTGATAGGATTCAAATAAAGAAATTCAATAAAGATATATAAATGAAATAAAAAACTTAGAACTGATTGAGAGATGTTATTCGTTTATTTATTCCATTAAACGAATTTATTTTGAAAACGTAACGAAATGGTTGGATGAGAAATATTAATTTTTCAGATAGGTAAAAACTTAAACCACGAAGCGAGTGTTTAGAGAAAAATTGAAATAAGTAATAAAAATTGAAAATAAGTATAAAAAGTTCTAAATTTTCGATAAAACTAAGGAATTATATCTTGGAAAGTGAAAAATTAAAATAATTAATTATTTTAATTAAATTTAGAACAACGAAAAAAAATGGAGAATGTTTAGTTGGAAAACTAAAAAAAAATTTAATAGCCTCTGTTTCATTTGTCGTTTTCACAAATTTTAATTATTTCTTTTTTAAAACTTTTGAAAATTTATTTCTCTATTGTATTTACTATTCCGATTTTAAAATTTGTGTTTGATTTGATTGTTTGATTGTTTATATTTTCTTGTTTAGCTTTTAAATATTAAAGTTTGTGTATTTAGTATTTTATCTGCATAATAGTATTATGATATTATATTACTTAATTAATAATAATTTTATTATTTTTATTCAACTCACCCAACCGAAACTGGACGTTACGTTACCTTAGCGTTACTGTAAATTTTAAAACAATCGAATCAAATTATAATAATTATTCGAAAAATCTTTTTTGTCGCTTTTAAAATTATAAGTTTTTTCTTCATTTTAAATAATTTGGCACACCTCATGTATCTGTAATTTCAATTATTTTTTCTTTCATTTTTTTTTTCTAAAATTAACCTAATTTTAGTTATTTTCCTACAATTTTTTCGGAAAATCTGCTTCTTTATTTTATTTTTATAGCCTTTATCCTAACGTTAAATATTGATCATCCAATATAATCCGTTCAATAAATACTGGAAGTCCATTTTAGATTAATCTTCTCGAAAATAATACCAGTTTCTTCAAATCATAAAAAAGTATTCTGTTATGATGGCACAATTTGCACACTGAACATTCATTAATTCCGTTCCTTTTAAACAATTCAACAGTTCATAGAATATTGACGATTTTTTTTGTTGTTACAGGTTAAAAATAGACAACAATGGTGGTGCATGGTGTCCCAAACATATCGTTGCACGTGGATTAAAAGAATACTTACAAGTTGATTTACTCCAAATGCATGTAATTACAGCAATCAAAACTCAAGGTAGATTTGGTAAAGGGCAAGGACAAGAATTTACCGAATCATATGTAATAGAATATTGGCGTCCAGGTTTCTCAAAGTGGATACGGTGGAAAAATATTCAAGGAAAAGAGGTATGAATTATAGTTAATTTTTTTACTAACTTTACTTAGTTTGAAACATCACAAACAAAAACATTTGGTTTTGACATACTTTATGTATATATTGTAGAGAAAATATAGATAAGCTGATGCCTATCATCACATAAAATCATGAACTTTTCGATTAGAAATTTAGGGTGAAAACTGAAAGCACAATGTATAAATCTAATATAAGGAATATAGTTGAAGATTAATATCTCATGTTTTGTGGATTTAAATGGTATTACTTGACGAATTTTGTTTTACATTTAAGTTTGATTGAAATTAATGTTTTGATTAAAGTATTATGTTCAAAGATTGACAGTACATAATTGTAGAAGCAATGTTTTCATAAGGGAAAATTACTATTCTGGGAAATAAATTATGATTTAATGTTGTATGTTAACATTTTGATGTAAAATTTTATCATAAATCTAAAGTAGATACGAATATTAGACGTTTTAAGAGAACAATAGCTATGTATAACTTTTTTGGTTCTCCTGAGTTTTTAAATATTCTACTTAAAGTTATATACATATATTTTATCGTAGTGGAAATTTATGTTTTACTGGTAAAAATTTGGTACTTCGGTTCTTCTAGCACTTTTAATCCAATAAACAAAGTAACTATCTCAGCCTCAATAATTAAGTGTAAAGTCCAGTCATTCATAAAACTTTTCTTGGGGGCAATCGCTTTCAGTTCACCCCATGTCTTGCCGATTTGTTTTGCTTCAGCTAGCACCGTTTTCTTCCATGTCATGGGTGGTCTTCTAACTCTCCTTTTGCCTTGTGGATTCCACTCTAGGGGCATCCTTGTTATATCTTTAGCTGATTTCTTCAGTTTTTTGTCCTATCCATCTCCATTTCCTTTGTTTTATCTCGGTCTCAATGTCTAGCTGCTCTGTCTGCCGTAGAAGTTCCGGGTTACTGATGGTGTTCGACCAGAAGCATTTAATCAATCTTCTCAGGCAATTGTTCACAAACACCTGTAGTTGACTTGTGATCTTCCTTGTATGTTTCCAGGTTTCACACCCATACAGCAGTACTGACTTGACACATGCATTGAACATTCGTAGCTTTGTCTAACTTGACAGGACGGATGCATTCCAGATCTTGTGAAGCATATTGAACGTATTTCTGGCTTTGTTAATACGCTGAATGATATCTTCTTCAGTCACGCCTTTTTTTGCTACAGCTACAACCATGTTACACAAATTTGTCAACTTCATCCACTTGTGTATTGTTGATGGTAATTGGTGTTATCGTTTTGGTGTTCAATCTCATAGCCTTTGTTTTCCTGATATTAATTTTTCTTGGTATTAATGAGACCGACTTCATGTGCAATGGTTGATAGCTTCTGTATTTTCTGCTGCATGTCCGTATGTGTGTGTGTAAGGAGACAGATGTAATCTGCGTAGTCTAGATCATTGAACCGGCTTGTTGTGTGCCACTGGATTCCATTTGGACTTGCATAATCGAGCTTTCTCATGATGCTATCTAGTACTATTAGGAATAGTAGCGGGGATAGTACACAGCCTGGAACGCCCATTTCACAAAGTGTCTTCCATATCGCGCTTCTGTTGATTGAGTCGAAGGCGCGTTCAAAGTCCACGAACAGGAGATACAATGGTGAATTCCATTCGTTTGATTGCTCTATGATGATACGGACTGTGTTGCTATGATCGGTACAGCTTCTTCTTGGTCTAAAGCCGGCTTGTTCATTTCTTAGTTTCATGTTAATTGATGGAGATATTCTTTTGAGAATGATCATCGCTAGTATTTTCATTGTTGTGGTGAGCAGAGATATACCTCTCCAATTTTTGCATTCTCTTAGATCACCTTTCTTTGGAATTGTTATGGTTAAACCTTCTTTCCATTTGGCTGGTATTTTACCTTTGTTCCATACATCAGCTAATAGACGTGTTAGAGCTTCTGCTGTTGTGTTTACATCTGCTTTGAATAATTCTTTGAATAATTCTGATATATTATCGGTACCGGCAGATTTGTTATTCTTGAGTTTCTGTATAGCATCCAACCAATACACTAACAATTATAATTTTTTTTGCGTTTTCTTTCAAATTTTGTTTTTTTATAAATTTTGTTTTCCCTCGTTTGTGTTTTCTTTTCTTCATCCTATCATGAAATATTGGCCTATGTCGTATTTCATTATATGATAGGATTTATGGTTTAGATATTTTATATATTTTATTTTAAAAAAAAATTAAAATTATGTCAAAAAAACATTGCTTTTTTGACAAAAAAATTAAAACTACAAATTCAAAATATTTGTGGATTAAACGCCAACCGTGACACCGTGCAACATCATCTCGAGTATGATAAACCGCATATTCTTTTTTTACAGAAACACAAGTTTCTGAAATCTATCCCTATGATTGAACACTAAATCCCAATTATAGGCTTGAATCAGCTTTTAAGCTTCATCAATGTGTATGTGCATACATTCAGGAGAGTGTTGCACATAAACGCATTCCAAATTATGAGCTACATGGTGATGGCCATTAACACAGTAGTATTAAAAGTTTGTCTACCTGAATTTTTTTTTCACAATAGCTTTATATCGGTCCCCAATTAGACATAATCCCAATTTTTTAAATTCCTGACTAATGTTGTGGACGAAATTAGAGCAAAATTTCCTAATTGCGAAGTTATCGTTATCGGTGACTTCAACGTCAACAACAAATCGTGGTTAGAATTTTTTAAGACGACCGACGACTACAACAATGGAAGGCAGGCAGAAATATTTACCGCATCACAGAATCTGACGCAAATTGTAAAACGCCCAACTTACACTCCTGGTAATGGTAATTTTTAAAAAAGTTTTCTTCCCGATCGCTATCTAACATCAATGCCAAATATTACGAGCGTCAATGTCGATTAGTGTTGTGTTGGAAATTCTGACCGCTATCTATTCACATCAGTTATCAAAACTGATTTACTAAAAACTAGACTTCCCAAATCACGAAAACGGTTCCATTTCTCAAAAATGGACATCAATGGTCTCCGAAATTTTTTTCAAACTTTTCCTTTTGATCGTCATTGTATTTATACTGACGATGTTAATGTTTCCTCCCAAAACTTTACTTTACTGATACAAAAGGTATTTCGGTATCCATCGATGGCTTTTCTTCCGAGTCTAAATTAATTAATGCTGGTGTACTTCAAGGCTCAGTTTTATCCCTCACCCTATTTTTGATTTATACCAACGAAGTGTTGAAAATCACCAGTAATCCGATAAATAGTTTTGTAGATGATAGTAAACTGCACAAGTCATTCGTTCCCTTATCTTGAAAGAGTAAAATGCACGAACGAATGAATCCCACCCGGAGAGAAGTTGCTATAAGTGTAAACGAAGACCTAGAAAAAGTAGCCGATTGAGGTGGCAAAAATTTGGTCAATTTTAATTCGACCAAAACACAGCTATTGATTGTTTCCAGATCAAAGACCGAGTTCCCCAATGATATTTCAATCAGCATGTGTGACAAACAAATAGACGAATGTGAAATCGTTCGTTTATTGGGAGTCACAATTTCCAATGACCTACTCTGGAACAATCATATAATGGCGAAGGCAAAAAGCGCGTCAAAATAACTCAGTATCCTCAATAGATGTAAAAAATATTTCACTTCGTACCTATTATTCCACATTTATAAGTCCTATATTCATCTCTGCATGGAGTATTGTTATTGCGCTGTTTGGGGCGCTGCATCTTCTACCATCCTGGACTCAAAAGCGTGCTATGCAAATTGTGAGTCATTGAAATTTAACATCAAATTTTGACTCCCTACGGCCTACAAAATCGTCGCGCTGTTGCTGATCTCGTTGTTTCTTATAAAATCGGCATCAGCAGTGCTCGGATGAAATCGGGTCCATCATGCCTCAACCATATTCTTTTTCCCGTTTTACACGTCAATCGGTTTATGCCAAAATTCACACTGTTGAGATCACTCACTTTCATAGTGACAGAATGCAGAGAGATTTCTTTGTCCGTACCTCGTACAAATGGAATGCTTTGCCCGAATCAATAGTCTTGGGGGCGTTCAATCAACAAAGGTTTAAAAAAAATGTACATCAACACCTCAGAGCGTATGTTGTTGTGGGACCTAGGTCTTAAAAGGTATCTATGTGTTGTTGTGACTTGTGACACATATTGTGATTCCTGTAACACAACACTTATTATTAAAAAAAAAGAAAATGTCGATATATAATCAAATACTAACTTTTAGTTTTTTATAACTTACGTAATGCTGTACATATTAGTGATTTAGAATTGATATTTTTATTAATGAATAATTATAATTATGCAAGGAAATAATATTTAGTAAAGCAAAAAAAGAAGAAAAACTAATTATTTGCCGTAAAAACGTTTATTCTTCTTCTTACGTTTCGTAAATTGCATCGATATGAATCCTTTAATATTAAAAAGGAGCACGTAAAGATTATACATATCAACCTGCAGTCAAAAACATAACCAACTTTTAAAATCTATAACAATTTATTAATTGCAAACAACTTAATACATATCCCCTTATTTGTTTAACTAACAAATAAATTCTTTTGTTTAACTTTTTGTACCACTTTGCTACATTTGTATCAAACAGAAAACAGTACCTTCAACTATTAAGTTGACTAAACAAATTTTTTTATTCTTGCAAATGACATGACAAAATGTTTAAAAATATTGTAAATTAAAATAACTTTTTCTGAAAAAAAAAAGTTATTAGTATTTAAAAAAAATATATGAAACAGACCGTTGAAAATCGCTAATTTGTAGCACAACAAGAGTACAAACAAGTTAAATAAAAAAAAATATACTACATTACAAGCAACCTAATTAAAATTCTTTTCTTGACGCGAAAAACATGAAAGCGCTATAGAAAAGAATTATATATACTATTTAATTTTTTTTTTTCTAATTTTGTTATGTTTATAATATAAACGTTAATGTAAGCTAAGAATAAAAAAATATGCAAAATCATTCTTTCGCGAAATATAATAAAAAAATAAATAAAATAAAAATTGAAATATAAATTAATTTTCACTTTTCATTTTTGAATTTTTGTATTTTTCAGACTTTAACCGGAAACATAAATACTTATAGTGAAGTGGAAAATATTTTACAACCAATTATATTTGCCTCGAAAATTCGTTTATATCCATATAGTTTATATGATAGGACTGTTTGCTTAAGAGCGGAGGTTGTGGGATGTGTTTGGGAAGGTAAGTGAAAAATTATGTCATTATAACTGAAAATTTAGGAAAACATATTTCTGGTGTCTTAAGATTTAAAGATTTCAAATAATGCCACTTATGCGTTTTTTAGATACTTACAATATCATACATGTCAAATTTCTAATATAAAATGTACAACCTTATAAACTATTTTCGTATTTTAAACACACTATATATACAGTGGGCTTCTAATTAATTATCTCTAAACTAAAGTAAATTTTTCCCTATGACTTTCATAAAACACACACTTAGAAATTTCATTTTTCATATTAAATATTTCGTTCATACTCATTCATTTCATTTTTTTCAACTCTATAACCCCAGCACAAAACGAACAAATATATGTATATAAATATAATATAAAAACAATCTCTAGCCAATATAATGTCCTCCTATTAATAACTTAACAAAAAATTTGTTCTGTTATCAAGCCATTTAACTTTGTAACTCAAATTGAAACTTAACGTATAACTCAAACTTTGTTTTGTTTTCGTTTTCATTTTTCTTATTTCTTATCAAACATGAGAAAAATGTGAAAAAGAAAATAGAAACATTTTCTAATTTCATTCCTAATATTTTTTATCTTAATTATGGTTTGTTCGTTTATTCTTATTGTTGTTTTATGTTTTTGGCAAGGGCATATTGTGTTTTTGATATAAAAAAAATTACAAGCAAATGGAAAATTTAAACCAAAGAAAAATAAGATTTTCCGCTATTGATTTTTAACAATTTTTATAATGGGTGCTATATTATGAATATTTGCAAACCATTGAGTAGTTATTTATCTTGACAAAAAATTTATGCGTATGGTTAAACGAAAAATACTCTTACCAAACGCAGAGAACATAAAAACTGCGTTTGCCGAAATAAAACTTGCCTTAAACCTCCAGAAAAACAATCTTTTGTGTTCTACTCTTGAATTGAATCAATTACATTAATAGATTGATTTCCAAACGAGAGTATAGTTTGCAGCACGAGCGAACGACCCGAGCTTAAGGGCTTAAATAGGGCCCTGATCAGATATGCCCAAGCACGGATCAGGAGTCTGACTGGGCTCTGATCATAAGTGTAACGCTTTTTCCCAATCAGGTCCTATTTGGGTTATTTGGATCTGGCCCTGATTGGGATAACCGGTTCAGGCCCTGATTAGGATAGCTGGACCTTTTTTTTTTTTAATAAAATGTGTTGTGTAGTAGGAATTACAATATGTGTCACAACAACAAATAAAATCCTTTTAAGACCAAGGTCCAAGGTCCAATACGTTCAAAGGTGTTGATGGACGTAAATCTTTCTTTTTTTGTTTTTTTATATTTTTTGTTAAAGAATGGATAACTAAAAAAAATCCTGTCATTGACAAAATATGACATAGGCCAATATTTTATGATAGAATAGAGAAAATAAAAGTAAATTAAAAAGTAAATAGCAAATTTTTACAAAAATTTGCTGAAACAAAACAAAAATGTAGTTGCAAATAATCCAGCCGGTTGCATATTCCTAGATCCAAAGACGCACCGTCTTCCTTGAAGATCCAATCTTACACATAGTTATATGAAGGCTCGTTTCTTCAAGGAAACAATAGCGTCCCGTCATCAAGGATTATTTCACAGCTAAGATTGAGGGTGCTACCGTTGACTGAATACAGTTCATCCGCCACCACCCCTAAGATGTCACCTTGGCTAGTGATATCTCACCGCTATTGCCAGCAGTATGTGATATCTCACGTTAACTCGTATGCTAATAGCAGGGACTGGAGTACGCGGGGTTGTCACACCCGTAAATCAAAAATAAAAAAAATTTTCGAAACAATAAAAACTGATCTCTCCATGCGGATATTAAATAAATAAATTAAATACACTAAACTACATTATAATTACAAAAAACCCCTTCAAATTAAAATTTCCCTAAAGTAGTCTATATATCCTAACCAAAAATATAGCAATAAATTGACCTTGCGTCAGATATTAGTTTCGCATTGATTGACACCAATCAATAATGACTTTACACTCGTAACTTAAGATGTTGATTAGAATGTTGGCTTAAGATGTTGACGAAATATTCTCTCATCCTATGAATTCATACATAATATAGTAATGTCTAGAAATTTAATACAAAAATTCCCAACTAAATTTTATTGTTTTATTTTTACTTTTGAGCTAGTTAAAGTGTGTTTTTTTTTTAACTTGAAGAACTTTTTGAAGTTTTAATGAAAACTAAGTCTATATTACTTTAATATTTTGATTTTATTTTTTCAAATATATTTTCAATCTCTAAAGGATCTTCTTCAGGAAAGAAGATTCTACAAAGCTGACAGTTAATAGAAACTTCTTTCGTGAAGATCTCTTAGAGATGGAAAATATAATTGGAAAAATAGAATCAAAATATTAAAGTGATAACGAGTTAGTTTTCAGTAGTAATTTCCCAGGGGGGCGGTGATAATTCGAAATTATTTTTGGCGAAAATTTGAAAATATTTGAACTCAAATAGTTTGTAGACTGTTTCTGGGTGCTAATGTTTTTGATTAAATTACAAACAAAACCAACATTTTGTACTATATTGTACATATTGTATTTTATGTACAGTAATATATACCGTTTTATATGTTGCGTATAAATATATTTCAATATTTTTTATTTTTATATTATTCACACTTAAACACAAAATTCTTTAATTTTAATCACTTGTTTTTTAATAACATAAAATCTCTCTCTCGATGTTATCTCATTAAAAACTAAATGACAGTTTACAACACGTGTTATGTACAATAATATTTATTTTTCTATTGTTTCAATAAATTACAATACTGATACTCGCAATATTTTACATGAAATATACTTTAAATTTAAGTCCAAAATCAAAACTTCAAGAAATGGTGTGCAATTTTTTGCTCTTTTCGACAAATTTTAAATTATAGTTGAAACATACACGATTACACAATTTTACATGAAAAAGAAATTAAAAATGTTAATATTTGAAATTTTTAGAGTTCCAAATTAAGTTTCCGCGAAATATCTTACAACAATTTTGTTGAAAATTCAATTTTTTTTCAACCATGACAACAAAAAATAAGAAATAATCTGATTGGAAGAACTGAATCTAAAAAATTATGGTGCTTATTATGAAACTTTTTGCATTGTTGCCAGTTTTTGAAAAAATTTTAGAATCTGTTGCAAAAGAACAGTTAGTAAAATTTAGTGAATGAAATCAAATTATCATTAACGAACAATCTGGATTTAAAAAGTACCATGCATGTGAAACAGCTCTGAATCTCGTTTTAAATAATTGGAAAAACCAAACTGAACAGAATATGATTAACCTAGCTGTATTTTTGGATCTGAAAAGAGCATTTGAAACAATTGATAGAACAATCTTATTAACTAAACTTGAATCTTATGGAATCAGAGGTTTACCACTGAAGTGGTTTGCAAGTTTTTTAAGCAACCGCATGCAGAGAACGAAAATCGATGATGTTTTTTCTGATACTGAATTTGTAAATATAGGAGTACCTCAAGGTTCTGTTCTGGTTCCCATTTTATTTATAATTTACATAAATGATATTGTAACTGCAATAAAACATTCGAATATAAATCTATTTGCTGATGATACTTTAATTTCCATTTCTGCAGCCAAATTCTGTAATTGTGAAGCGGTGAAGTGATAAGTTTTTTAATGAAAAGAAACGAAGAAATTTTTATCACTTCACCGCTTCACAGTTACAGAATTTGGCTGCTGGCCATAATATAGTAAATCTTCAAAATAAATTAAATCATGATCTTTGCAGTCTTGAAAAATGGTTAAAATATTATAAACTTAAATTAAATGTTAACAAAACGAAAGCTTTAGTCATTGGCAATAGAAAGGGTTCGTTTGTTCAAATAAAGATGGAAGATGAGCAAATAACCATAGTGGATGATATAAAATATTTGGGAGTTTTGATTGATAATAAATTAAATTTCAAAAAAAATACGCAATTTATAATAAAAAAAGTATCAAAGAAAATTGGATTCTTTACTATAGAATTAACAAAACATTAACTAAAAAAGCCAAAATTACTCTTTATAAAACAATTATATCACCACATTTTGACTACTGTGCCTCTATTTTATATTAGGCCAATGAGGAAGATATAAAAGTTTTACAAGTACTTCAAAATCGAGTTATGAGGTTGATTCTTAGAAGTGATAGAAGGACTCCAATCAACAATATGTTAAAATCTCTTGATTGGTTGTCTATTAAGAAGCGAATAATTTATAATACAATGATTTTGAATTTTAAAATTAAAAATAATATGGTACCTTCTTATCCTACCTCAAAATTAAAATATAGAGGTGAATCAAATTCTTATGAGTTGAGAAACAATGACAATTTCTGCTTACCACTGTACTTGAAGTCGACATCACAAAACCAACTGCTATATAAAGGATTAAAAGAATTTAATCAGTTGCCGAATGACATACAATGTGAAACCGGTTTAAAAAACTTTAAGAAAAAACTGTACAATTTTGTAAAAATTGAGTAATTTGATGTTGTGTCAATTTGTTTTGTAATTTATATCATTAATTGATAAATAAATATCTATCTATCTATCTAATCCATACAATTTTCAACCGATCTAGTTTCGACCCAATGAGAAAATTTTAAACTTTAAAAAAAGTTTATCATTCTCATCAGGGCTAGCCGACTAGATAAACTACCAAAAAAAGTCAGCGCTAATATAAATTTCAGTTCTTATATTATTCTTGATGTGAGATTTTCCATCAGAGTGATGTTATATTACATAGTAGATTCTTGTATGAGCTTAAAATGAAGGCAATTCTTCACGAGGATGAAGTTTCACGGAACGAGCGTAGCGAGTGGAGTAACTAGCAATAACTCAAGTAATAGCATCTACTATTTTGTAACAAATGCACAAACTTCAATGAATATATTGTTGATTATATAAATTCTTTACGAAATTTATAAAAATTTAAGAAATTTAAATCAAAACTCGAGTACACCAAAACTAGAGTCAAACTTTGTACTTAAAATTATTACTAACACTAGATTCCATTAGCTGCTAAATAAAAGTTGACTAACAATTGATAAATGAAGCTTATTATAATTAGGCATCAATGGAACACAGTCATAGCAATATATTAATACAAATATTACTATGAAGATGGAGTCTATAGTTCAGTCTCTATAGTTTAGATTTAAATTTTTTTATAATGTTTTTGATGTGTAAAATTGTGTTTTTATGTAAAATAAATATTTTCAGTATTATTGATTGTTTTCTAACATGTAGCAAAATAAACGTAAACTATTGCATTATGAAAATTTTCCTATAAAAATTGTCATTATTCGATGAGTTATGAGTTTATTAATCAAATGTTTTGATTGTATTAAAATTATTTTTAAAAATAACAATCACATAACCTTTTATATTTTTCGTTCTCAAAAATCAAATTTTAAGTTAAATTCTCTTATTTTTTTAGTTGAATGTAGTTCATTGTATGGAATAGAATGAAATGTACTGAATTCTATAAAAAAAATATCGTAAACAAGAAAACTAAGTTTTTGGCAAACGGCTGTAAAGTTTACTTTTACTGCCGCTAGGAAGAAGGTTAAAGTCTTACTTTTAAGACGTATAAATAATCCAAGCGGCTGCAAAGTAACGCCATTTTTAAATTTTTTACGGCAAGACCTGAGCAGTTCTTGAGATGACACCATTCCTTACAACTGTTACACTGTAAGGATGTAGTGTTTGCCCTTAAAATGTTTTTACATATTGTACAGTGCCATATTTTAGTTGGTCCAGGGCTTCTTTCAATACCAGCCATGACAAGGAGAGTTTGAAGCAGTGAGGCCAGTGACAACTGCTTCTTTATCCAAAAAATGGAGCGGCGGAGTTGCACCTTTCGTCGAAATTGTTGCGATGGTCCTTGGTCAGAATTGTGTTTCGAGAACTTCTGGGGCGTAGACCCGTCCATCTTGAGAAGCAGAATATTAGATCGTATGCTTTAATTTGACCATAAAGAAGTGTATTCTTCATATATTTATTGCACTACCAATTCTCGTTAATTTTTTTGCAAAAATCACATTTTGGTAATCATTTGAAAACTTTGAAGCTTGATATCTCCAAACATACACCTTTCAAGATATCTCATTGTTGTTCTATGCCAGCGACATGTTTAAACCAGTAAAGATTTAAAGATCCAATTTATGATTACCTTTAATTATATATATTGTAACGACTCTTCGTCGGTTCTTTTAGATTATTGAACAAACACGACAGTAAAAGACAGATCTTTAGTTAACAGAATCTCAAACTTTATTTGTCATCAAATTACAGCAGCTTCCGTTTTTCCTTACAATAAATTCCAGGGTCTCCAATTTATGTACACTAAACTTCACCGCTTTTCCACAATTTGGATCAATAATATTCGGAATGGTAAAATCTGTATTTACTATTCCACTAAGTTCAGATTCTTTCTCTATTAGTACCCAGGCTCAGATACCACCGATTATTCCTTAAACTTGCGAATATTTATAAACACTTTTAATTGCAAAAGTAAAACTGACTATCTGATATTTTTGTTTGCTTATTTATATCGAAAAATAAATAAATCGAAACTTCTATAATCCACTAGAAATCAATACTACGTAGTCCGTACATCTGAAATAGGCCACACCTGTTTTCATTCATACTTGCATTTGTATTAGCGAACTCAAATTTAATTTATGCAAAATGTATTAGGTAACTCCTTTCAATCCAGTAATGTAAACATTTGTATAACAAATTTAATTTACATTAATTTATGCAATACAATTTGCAATACAAGTAAAAGATTGAAAAAGGAGTTAACTTTTAATTAATGAATGAGTAAATAAAATTAACCCATTCTGGACGAAGTTTATTACATTGCCCTCCATTTAGTTTTGTTCGTCCCGAACAATATCAGAGATCGCATTGGTGCTGTTACCTTGGTACGGTGCCAACCTTTGCAGATGTATCACTTTCATCTTGGTACGGGGTCCCTTTTGTATGCGGTAGATGACATCATTAATTCGTTTGATTATTTTATATGGGCCTTCCCAATCTGGCTGCAGCTTGGGTGATCTTCCCTTAGTTCTTCCGGGGTTGTATAGCCATACCAATTCTCCTTCTTGAAAACCGCCACTATTTGCATTTATGTCGTACCTGGTTTTCATTTTGTCACTGGCAATCTTAATGTGGTCTCGAACCTGTTGATGGATTTTATTCATCTTCTCCCTTAGTTGTCCCACATAATCTGTTTTCGTAGATACCAGACCTCCAGGGATGCCAAACTCGATGTCACTAGGAAGATGTAGTTCTCTTCCGAACATGATATTCGCTGGCGTTTCACTTGTCGTATCGTGCACTGCGCTACGATAGGCCATCAAGATTAACGGAAGATCCTTGTCCCAATTTCTTTGGTTGGCTTCTACTACCTTTGACAAATGTTCTTCCATGGTTCGGTTGAATCGTTCTACCATGCCATCCGACTGCGGGTTCATAGGTGTAGTTCGTTTTTTTCTAATGTCGAGTGTTCTGCACAGCTCTTTCATCAATAGTGAATCGAAATTCCTTCCCTGGTCCGTATGCAACTCGAGCGGTGTTCCATATCTGCAAATCCATTCATTGACTAATGTTTCAGCGACCGTAACTGCTTCCTGGTTCGGTATTGCATATGCTTCCGGCCATTTTGTAAAGTAATCAATGACCACCATGATGTATTTGTTACCTTTTGTAGTTTCCGGAAATGGCCCCGCGATGTCTATAGCAATTCTCTTCATTGGGCCGCCCACATTGTACTGTTGCATCTCTCCTCGAGTTCTAGTTTTTGGTCCTTTGCTCGCTGCACAAGTATCGCATCGCCGACACCATTGCTCCACGTCTGTTCGATACCTTACCCAATAAAACCTCTCCCTTACTTTGGCTAGGGTTTTATTGACTCCCAGGTGTCCTCCAGAAATACTTCCATGCAGCTTTCCCAGTACCTCTTCCACTCGACTTGATGGCAACACCAGTTGTTCTGACACTTTCTTTCCATCAGCGGACTCCCATTTTCTTTTAAGTATCCCGTTGTCCATAAATAGTGAGTCCCATTGCGCCCAGTAGCATTTCACCTCCGTACTTAAAGGTGCTACCTCTTTTAATTGCCTCAGTACACCAATCGTCAGGAGTTTGGAACTTAATTTGCTTCACTGTCATTGCCTCTTTTCCCTCAGTTCTGCTATATGACTTGCGCTCCTCAACACAGGGTCTTCTTGAAAGATCTTCAGCGTTACCGTGTATCCTTCTCTTCCGGTGTTCAACGCGGCAATCTCCTTCCTTTTTGACATTTGCCTCCTTTCTCTCAGTCCTGCTATATGACTTGCGCTCCTCAACACAGGGTGTTCTTGAAAGATCTTCAGCGTTACCGTGTATCCTTCTCTTACGGTGTTCAACGCGGCAATCTCCTTCCTTTTTGACATCCACTTGCTTGTTTGAAAGGTTCATCAACCGGCCTGGAACTACTCCTTCTTTTGCAGCTATTAGTGTTTTGCATTCCCGTCTAATGTGCCCTAACTGTCCACAATTCCAGCATCTTACTCTGCTAGATCTTCTTCGTTGATTTCGTTCAGGCTTATCCTCCAACTTTTTGACATGCATGATCACTTCATCAAGCGCTGCTTTTAGTGGCTCTTCAGAAACTTCCGTCTTACGTACTCTATCTAAGGCAAGCGCTCTTTTTCCATCCTCCATTTGTAGGGCCAATGCTAAGACTTCCGCAGGTACTTTCTTTCCGCTCAGATACAGCTGATTTCTCATTTGTATATCTCGAAGAGCATTGATAAATGTATCAGCTGCCAGCTCATCTCGATGTTCAGCATTATAGTTTGGGTATGACAGATTAACCAGTCTGACAATGTCAGCCTCTAATTCTTGCAAAGTTTCACTGACTCCCTGTTTTCGTGTTCTGAGCTGCATGCGATGGAGGGCTTGCATATGACTTTCCCCATATCTAACTTCTAAGGCCTCCATAATCTTGCTGTAATCACGCTCTGTCGCTGATAGTGTCTGCAAAATTTCAGCAGCAGGTCCCTTCAATGCCAATATAAGCGCATTTGCTTTTTGCTGGTGATCGAACCCAGTTGTTGCTATATCAAATTGCATCTTAAATATCTGGTACGATGTAGATCCATCAAATACGGGTGTTTTCACTCTAGCTGGAGCTGAAGTAATTGATGGATTGCTCATGTTACCTGTCTTCAATTGTGCTATTTCTTGACGGAATTCACTCGAAAGATTGCGTAATTTCTCTTCATGTTCTTCGGTAACTTTCCGCAGCTCCCTTTCCATGTTGTTGATTTTAACCTCCGCACTGGATATACGTGACTCGATTACTTCACGTAGTTTTTGTTGATCTAATTTTTGTTCTGCGGCCAGTTTTTCTTGTCGGGCCATCATATCAGCAAGTTGTTGTTGTTGCTCTACTTTTTGTTCTGCAGCCAGAACTTTTTGTTCTGCTGCCTGTTTCTCTTGTCGAGCCATCAGATTGTTTCCTTGTTTGGCGATCATATCAGCAAGTTGTTGTTGCTGCTGTGCCATCATTTCTTTCATCAACGCCATCATCGGATCAATTGCTGGGGCATTCTGAGCCGGAACTTCTTCCTGCTCTATTTCTATGACGTCTGTGTTTTCACCTGCTTCTTCTAAAACTTTACGCAGCCGGACTGCAAGTTCTGCCTTCGTTCCATGGATCGGAGCATTCCTCTTCCTCAACTCGTCCTTCAGCTGGGTCTGGCTGAGATCACTAATATTAACTGTCCTGACCATTGTTTCAATAATCCCACTTCTGACACCACTGTAACGACTCTTCGTCGGTTCTTTTAGATTATTGAACAAACACGACAGTAAAAGACAGATCTTTAGTTAACAGAATCTCAAACTTTATTTGTCATCAAATTACAGCAGCTTCCGTTTTTCCTTACAATAAATTCCAGGGTCTCCAATTTATGTACACTAAACTTCACCGCTTTTCCACAATTTGGATCAATAATATTCGGAATGGTAAAATCTGTATTTACTATTCCACTAAGTTCAGATTCTTTCTCTATTAGTACCCAGGCTCAGATACCACCGATTATTCCTTAAACTTGCGAATATTTATAAACACTTTTAATTGCAAAAGTAAAACTGACTATCTGATATTTTTGTTTGCTTATTTATATCGAAAAATAAATAAATCGAAACTTCTATAATCCACTAGAAATCAATACTACGTAGTCCGTACATCTGAAATAGGCCACACCTGTTTTCATTCATACTTGCATTTGTATTAGCGAACTCAAATTTAATTTATGCAAAATGTATTAGGTAACTCCTTTCAATCCAGTAATGTAAACATTTGTATAACAAATTTAATTTACATTAATTTATGCAATACAATTTGCAATACAAGTAAAAGATTGAAAAAGGAGTTAACTTTTAATTAATGAATGAGTAAATAAAATTAACCCATTCTGGACGAAGTTTATTACAATATATATATATATATATATATATATATATATATATATATATATATATATATATATATATATATATATATATATATATATATATATATATATATATATATATATATATTATATATATATATATATATATATATATATATATATATATATATATATATATATATATATATATATATATATATATATATATATATATATATATATATATATATATATATATATATATATATATATATATATATATATATATATATATATATATATATATATATATATATATTATATATATTAATTTATTTATTTTATTTTTTTTTTTCTGAATCTCTTCTAATTTCATAACAAATTCAACAACTGTTTGGCATCTGAAATTACATATATTGTTTGATGTTTCTCTTTGTGTCTTCATAAATATTTGTTTATCTTCCAAGACACAAAATTAATTAAAAACAGTTTATTTGTTGTTTTCTCCATAAAACCAACTAGCATACTGTGATGTTGATAGAATCTGATTTTAATTTTATTTCTTTAAGCTTAAAAAATCGAATTAGATTATTTATCACATAATTTAACGCCCAATTGTGTTTTTTCCTTAAAAAAAATATTTATTAAAGAAATGAAATTACAGTTAATTTGGTTGTATATAATATTTGAATCGATATTAAATTACATATTACATATTAGGTTTTAACGAAATTCTTATATTAGAATGCACTCAGATTAATTAATTTATATGTTTTCAATTAAAATTATCAAATCGTTTTGAAAATTTAATATATACTGAAGTGTGTTTCCTAATGGAAGAACCAAACTAATTTATTGATCTTTATTTGTTATACCATATTTTTTCTAATAAACGTATTTCAACCACAACATTATGCTCAAAACAAACAACGACACAACATACTGGCAGACACCTTTGGGGATATTTGTGTATATATATAAAATATAAATTGTGTATAAATTTTTCATTCTTAGAAGTTTCTTGATGTACATAATTCCATTTTAATTAAATTTTCAATGCAATTATGAAGGGGTAAATGAAAATGGAAACATCGTGATACTGTAATAATAAAGCAGGATGGTGTTTTTTTTATTCAATTATGCATTGTTTTTTTTCTTTTTCAGAAAGAAACCATATTGATTTTATTAAGCTTGTGTAATATTATTCTAGAGCGTTTGTTACGTTGCTACAACATGAAACTATTAAAGTTATTGATTTATTTTTTACTACTTTTTCCAAATAATAGCATAAGACGTCAAAAAATACCTGAATCAGACTAAAAACTGCGTTAGCATTAGCTGCGTTTTTTTCATTTGGGTCAGGGTCAAGGTTGAAAAAAACGATCTGGGGCACGCAAAGAAAAAAAAATATTATATTTTAAATTGTTGGCAACACTGAGCTGAGAAGAAAAAAATTGTGAAATTGTAGCGCCATTTTGAAATTAAAACTCAATATAAAAAAAATTCAAAAAATATTTAACGTCTCTTGAAAAATAAAACTTCATATATAAAAAAATTCAAAAAAAATTAATCAGAAACACTAATCCATTTTTTTACAAATGGCAATGTTCATTGATTATTGCAAATGGCGTGAAATAAAATAATTGATAATTAATAAAAAATTGTAAACATCTATTCTTTAAAAAATATGGATTTTATATCGTAGATATTGCTTTAAAATTAATTTTAAGCAAATTTATTGAAATCATGTTGAAAACAAATCCTATTAAAATTGATTTTAAACAAATTTAACTAAGTATCTTTGACATTTTTTTTATTTTGAATAAATTTTCTTTGGCATTTATAAGTTTTAAAACGACCATACCAACCTTATAAAATCAAAACCTACGTTTCGCCATCTCTTGCAATTTTATGTAACCAAAGTATTTTAGATCATTGATCTAGACCCAGATAAATATCTGGGTTAAGTTGTTGTTGTTTTTACATGTTAAAATAGAGTTGATCTAGACCTTGACCCTGACCCAAATGAAAAAAACGCAGCTATTGTTTATTAATAGTTTCTTAAACTAGGAACGGAAAGATAGTTTATAGTTTATTATAATTAAAACTAATCATGTCATACTTTGAATAAAAAGGAACTTATGAACACCGAGTTATAACTCTTTTTAGTTCGAACGCTTAATATTTATTGTTAAAATTAGCAATACTTTTCAATGAAAACAATGATAAAAATATGGAGGGGCTGAAATCTCACAGCTCTGAGATATCAAGACTTCGGTCTGGGTTAAGGATTTTAATATAATTTTCGGCAAAAAACTTTTATGAGGACAAGGTTTTTAGTTTTGGGCAGCGATGTATATCAAACAAAACTCTTTGTTAAAGTACAAATATTTTCTTATCTCTTATCTCAAATATTTTCTTATCTCTTATCTCAAATTTTCTTATCTCAAATATTTTCTTATCTCTTAAACCTTTCTTATCGTATAACAAAACTAATACGAAACATCAATACGTTGCCGGAAAATTATAACAGATCATAAATTAACATAATTTAGTGAAAAGATGAAACACTCAGCAAACTACTCAAAAACCTCTCCATTTAGCGTTTCGAGAAAATATTAATCACAATTCATATTTCTTTCACAACTCCAAAAATATTGTAAAAATTAAATAAAATCAAACTTTTTTCATAATTCTAAAAATATTCCAAAAATTATTACAAAATCAAAAATTGAAGCTTTTTTCAAAATTCCAAAAATATTTCAAAAACTATAACAAATTCAAAATTTTCCATGTCCAATTTCATTTTCAATTACATTTACATCATAAAAACAGCTACATTTTTTTGACACACTTGACAACTTTTGACACACTTGACAACTTTTTTTGACAAACTTATAATGGCATAATTCTAAATAATAATAATAAAATTTCATTTCAAAGAAAATATTAATTTAATTTTTTTCCAACAAATTGGGTAAAAAAATAAACAAAAATCTTTCTTTTGACACACTTGACAACATTTTTTTGACAAACTTATAATGCCATAATTCTAAATAATAATAATAAAATTTCATTTCAAAGAAAGTTTTAATTTAATTTTTTTCCAACAAATTGGGTAAAAAAATAAATAAAATCTTTCTTTTGACACACTTGACAACATTTTTTTGACAAACTTATAATGCCATAATCTAGATTTTTGTCTCACGTACCAATCCCGACCATCAAAATTTCTCCAAATTCAATGTTCCTACTCGTAATCACTTAAAATGAACGTTTTTTAAGCAAAAAATATGCAAATTTCCTTGTTTTGACACACTTGACGATTTTTTTGACACACTTCCGGTACAGTTATCAAACACATCGTCCTTTCGGCTCTTCCCATTGAGTAAACCTATTTTTAGGAAAAAAAAATTTTGAAATCCGTCCAGCGGTTTTCTAGATTTCGTCGGTTGTGACGGACGGCCGGACGGCCGACAGACAGACACACATTTTTTTTTTTTGCTTTTTTAGAATCAGTAGGTCCTAAAACGTCGAGAAATGCCAAAAAAAGTGGGGGTAAGAATTTCACTTTGAGCTCATGAATGTAATACTTAGGTCTTTCAGACCGAAGTAATATTTATTGTTAAAGTTAGCAATTTTCAAAGAAAACAAAGATTCAAAATTCTGGGCATTTTTGAAAAATAATCTGCGATTATATTGGTTAGACGTGAATTTGTTCATTTTCGCACATTTATATCCCGCCTTGAAAACCAATCGTCTAGGTTTTCAAATTTTACGGACATTTCAAAATAAATTCTAATTACAGAAAGTAAATTATGGAATTTAAAGTAAGAACTTCCTACCATCTTGTAAAATCACAAACATAATAAGAAATAAATAGCTTCAAAAACAATACGAAGGAAGAAATAACAACAAAAGGATTATTTTCCTTTTTAGAAAATTATCTTGCGTTTTTATATAGAATTGCAAAAAGAGAAAAATCCTGATTCCATTGAAATGAAATAGGAAACAACAAATACAAGACATTTCAATTGCAATAATTAAGGCAATAATAGTTATTTATTATACAAGGGAAAAAAGTAGTAGATTTTAGCTTGAGGTTGTGTTTTCTCCCGACGCGAAGCGGAGGGAGACAAAAAACCGAGAGCTAAAATCTACAATTTTTCCCGTGTATAATACACTATTTTTTTCTGTGACTGGATGAATATTAATATAATTATTGAAAAAATAATATTAAACAAATATTACAATATGTATATTCACCACACCATACGAATTTTTCTTGAATAAAAACTTAAAATTAAGTTTCATTTTATTTGTTAAAACCAGTTATTAACATCAAGAAGAAAACGGTATAACTTTTCATTAACATTAAAATAGTCATAAATGTTCATAAATATTCATAATATTCATCATTTATGTGTATATATGTATTTTTTCTGTGACGGGAAAAAAGTTTAACATTTTACTTCTGCTGACAGGTGCAAAAATGCTACTTTTCATAAAATACTTTTTTCCCCGGGAAAAAAGTATGTACTTTTTTCCCGGATAGATAAAAATATATATATAAATACATATATACACATAAATGATGAATATTTATGAACATTTATGACTATTTTAATGTTAATGAAAAGTTATACCGTTTTCTTCTTGATGTTAATAACTGGTTTTGACAAATAAAATGAAACTTAATTTTAAGTTTTTATTCAAGAAAAATTCGTATGGTGTGGTGAATATACATATTGTAATATTTGTTTAATATTATTTTTTCAATAGTTATATTAATATTTATCCAGTCACAGAAAAAAATAGTGTATTATACACGGGAAAAATTGTAGATTTTAGCTCTCGGTTTTTTGTCTCCCTCCGCTTCGCGTCGGGAGACAACACAACCTCGAGCTAAAATCTACTACTTTTTTCCCTTGTATAATAAATAACTATTTTTCTGTGACGGGAAAAAAGTTTAACATTTTACTTCTGCTGACAGGTGCAAGAATGCTACTTTTCGTAAAATACTTTTTTCCCCGGGAAAAAAGTATGTACTTTTTCCCGGATAGATAAAAATATATATATAAATACATATATACACATAAATGATGAATATTTATGAACATTTATGACTATTTTAATGTTAATGAAAAGTTATGCCGTTTTCTTCTTGATGTTAATAACTGGTTTTGACAAATAAAATGAAACTTAATTTTAAGTTTTTATTCAAGAAAAATTCGTATGGTGTGGTGAATATACATATTGTAATATTTGTTTAATATTATTTTTTCAATAATTATATTAATATTTATCCAGTCACAGAAAAAAATAGTGTATTATACACGGGAAAAATTGTAGATTTTAGCTCTCGGTTTTTTGTCTCCCTCCGCTTCGCGTCGGGAGACAACACAACCTCGAGCTAAAATCTACTACTTTTTTCCCTTGTATAATAAATAACTATTATATATATATTTTTATCTATCCGGGAAAAAAGTACATAGATGTTTTTGACGTTGAATTATTACATTTGCAATTTATTTTTCATTTTCCACAAAAATATTTAATTTAATTTTATTATATAAGTTATTTATAGTAACAAAACTTCCATAGTTGTGTTGTGTTAAGATTATTCTAATACATACATAATTAGTGCAGTAACCAAACATTTTCGGTTCTGAATTCTTTGAACCTTGACCTATTAACTTGAAATTTGCTGAATAGTTAAGGGGTGACTCAAAAATCAAAAGTGACATAGCGATGATTTGCGCTTTTTCTCTAGGGGTAGATGCCACCCCTTCTCGGGGGTGGAGTTTTTTTCACTCAAAATAACCCCTAAAATAGATAAAGAGACACATTTTAAGTGAAAATATTTTTAAACGCTTTTTCCATACATCGATATTTTTCGAGTTATTCGCAATTAAAAACTTGCATTTTTCGATCAAATAAGCATGTTTTTTGACGGTTTTTCACACATAACTCAAAAACTTAGTGTTCCATCAAAAAAGTCAAAATGAACAAAAATCAAGCTTAAAACGAAAAAGAGATTAGTTTAGTATGAGTTTTGTAAGTCCAAAGCGAAGGATGAGCTCATTGAAGAGAATTATATTTTTTTAACAACTTGGCTCGAAGTATTCAACGTTAAAAAATGGAAAGCGTTGAATTTTTCGGAGAAGATTTCTAAAATATTTTTATAATGCTTAGCAATACCTTTAAAATAAGTACTAGTTTAATTCGTGTCCTTTAAAACTAAGCGAGTTACGATACAAAAACGGTGAGCAACTCGAATTTAAAAAATCAGCGTTAAAATCTCAGCTATTCCCAACAAAATCCATATTCTTCGTTATCCTTTTACAAGTAGATGTATTTTAGTATCAGTCATGAGATCCAGCTGCATTAGAATACGTAGTTTTTGAAAAAAGTATGATGATAATGAAAAATGTATATTTCAAATTTCTTAAAAAAAGGTACGTTTTTAAAGGTACGCTCTTCAAAATAACTCTAAAACTAAATAAGATACGTAATAAGTATTCAGCACGAAAATGTTTGTTTTTTTAACAAAATATTTGGTTATATTTTGTTTTCTTTGGGATAAAAAATACCGAAGATGTAACTGTTTCAAGTTTGCATTATAGTGCTCCGACCACGCAAACCGAACCCCTCAACCCGTAACCATTTAAAGATGAAAAGTTTGAACAAGTTGGAATGAATACCATATTATGACTTTTGGAAGCACCTATATATTAGCTTTTTAACGGACGTTGTAACTTTTAAATTGAGAGTGGTATGTTACAAAAACTACTTGCATTTTTTTGGTGCAAAAACACTGGTTTTTTCGACATCATTTGTGTGAGCTCGTGTCAGTGTTTGTGTGCGCATATACCCACACAAATCTATTTGAAATAGCGCGTGACTGTATAATCAGCATATCTTCAAAATCAAAGCAGGAAATACGTGATGCGCACCATAAGAGCTACTTAAAATAATATTTTGTAACTGTAAAAAAGAATGCGGTACCTCTTGTGGTTGCCAAAGATTCGGTTTATTTTGTAACTCTACATGATGGGATATGCTGCGGTGACAACTGTTAGAATTGTCCACCAATTAACCCATTGGAAGAAAATTATAGTTATTGTAGCTCTTATGATTAAATTTTCTAAAAAACCGTGTTTTAGAAAATCGCGGTTTTCTGTTTTTATTTTTGAGTTCAAAATCAGTTTTCAAAATAAATTATTAAAATTAAAAAAGAAAAGAAAACTCAATAAATATTTCAAATTAAAACTTTCAGTTTTAAAATAAAGATTTAAGTTCAGATTTACTTATAATTGCCATGGTACCATAAGGAAATATAGTATTAAATATATTGTAAACTACCTTTGAAAAATTTAAAACGTATTTACGAGTTATTATTATTAATTCGGTGGAATTTCAAAAATACTAAGCTATTTTACGAATAATAACTTAACTGAGCTCTAACTTTTCGACTAAAATTGGATACAACCGAAACTACCCGCTTAAGTTCAGATGATGGTGGGCGAATCATTAGTATTGCATCATTCAGCTACTGCAAAATTATAGATCTTTGACTAGTTTTTTTAAATAATAACAACTCTTTTCGAAGCGCCAATCACATAAATCCTCAATTAATTTGAAATTTATTCCAGTAAACAGATGTGTTCAAATGTCTCAAAGCCCTCTATTGGTTTTTACGTAAGCGTAACAAATTTTTGTAGTATTGGGTACATTGAACTGCATCGATGTCTCACATCCAAATTCAAACTACCTTCATTACCAACCTTCATTACCTACCTTCTGTACGCACGTTTTGTTGTATGATATTATTTCAGATTGTAAATCATTTAAAATATTTTACTATAGCATGCACGTTATCTAAAATCTCTAATATTGTATTAATTTTTCTTTCTAAAATTGTTTCATCCCCGATATCTTCCAAAAAAGAAAAGTCTTCGCCGTTCGTGGCAGTATAGTAATTAGAATATTAATAAAAGTAATATTTTTTTGTTTTACGAAGAAATTTTGAAAACCGCAAAACCGAGATTCGGTAAGTCTGTTTTCGGTTACGGTTTATTTGTTTCAAAACCTTCCGTTTTAGGTCTCGGTAAAAAAAACGTGAAACTCTACTAGTGATGTAAAGCTTTAAAACAAATGTTCTTTTCTCATAATAATATTTATAGAATATTATCGTTTACTTTTTTTATTTGTCTAAGGCATGGGGGTGGTTTTTAAGAGGTGAAAAGCTGGAATACATATTAAACTATGTTCGAGAGTATAAAAGAAGATCTATTCTACATAACTAAATAAGAAGGGAATCGAAAGAATGAGTAAGCCTACATTTTTTCTATATTTTCACGTAGGGGTGGTTTTCACCCTTAAACATAAAAATCGCAAGTTGGGCTTTGAAGTTAAGAGTAAGATGAGCTTAATTCCCAATTTTCATGAAAATCGATGGAGGTTCAAAGAATTCAGAAGTTTTGGTCTATTTTCATGTTCAGTTACTGGTTCTACTTCATGGTCGTCAGTTTCCGAATTTTCGGGAGATATGTTCCTGGATGTTGTTAAAAGTTTAGTTTTACTGGTGTTGACCCATAATCCAAGTCATTTAGCATTTTTTTTTTCAAGTTTTGAGAGACAGTCCATAATATCGGTTGGTCTAGGTCCAAGAAGCACCATATCATATCATCTGCAGAGCCAAAAATTTGACCATCACCATATCGAACACCTGATGCTATAGTAAAAGAATCAGAAACTACAATTTGATCCCGATGTTGTGAGTTTACACAGAGAAACAAGTTTCTCTGGGATACCAAGGCATATGAGCGCGCACCAAATGTTGCTGCTAATGCTACTATAATATGCTTGCTTGAAATCAACGTAGAGCTGGTGAATGCTGATGTTGTACTTCCAACATTTTCCAAAATCATCCTCAAGGTAAGAAATTGATCTGTCACCGATGATAGATTCGGCGAACGGGATGAGCTGAGCCAGTACGAGCTAGTATTTTATATGCAGTGTAAAGCAGTGCGATGCAACGATAATTCTCACATTTTATTCGCACAATTGCTAGCATTGGCAAGAAACTTCATTCGTCCTATTCAGTTGGTCTTGAAACTGGGAACGCTATATATGCTAGCACATCACGTTCAATTATTTTAAGTTTGTTGTTCTCAATTTTGTTGACTGTGGATCTTTATTCAATCTTAAATTCACTAGAATAATATCCATTTTAGAAATATATTTATAGTTGGCGAAATCTCACATATTTGTACTTTAGTTTTTTTTTTTTTTAATAAAATGTTATGTGTAGTAGGCATTACAATATGTGTCACAACAACACATAAAAACCTTTTAAGACCAAGGTCCCACAACAACATGCGTTCTAAGGATGTTAATGGACGCAAATCTGTTTTTTTTTGTTTTTTTAATATTTTTTGTTAAATAATGGATAACTAAACCATAAAGCCTATCACATATAAAGACATAGGCCAATATTTCGTGATAGGATAGGGAAAATAAAAATAAAATAAGACATAAAAAGCAAATTTGTTTTAAAAATCTGCAGGAACAAAACTAAAATTGGTTTGCCAATAGTCCAGCTAATGGCATAATCCTTGATTATGGGCCGCAGTATATTTTTCAATGATTAAAGCTCAGATATATAGTTGAATGAAAGCTCGTTTCTTCTAGCAAGCTACAGCGTTCCAGCATCAAGGAATATTCATTAGCCAAGATTGAGAGTGCTACCGTTGACTGAATTCAGTTCATCCGCCAGCTCCCCTAAGACATCACCTTGGCTAGTGATATCTCACTGCTATTGGCAGGGGTATGTGATATCTCACGTTAACTCATATGCCAATAGCAGGGACTGGAGTACGCGGGGTTGTCACACCCGTGGATCAAAAAATTGAAAAAAATTAACAAATTAATAAAAACTGATCCCTCCATGCGTACAAAGTTAGTTATCGCTTCTCTACGTTATGACTCCATATAGATAACTATAAGGTTGGAATATATATATAAACGAAGTTTTTGATTCGCCTAATCCGTTTTGGATAGTTTGGTTGGTTGATATTATACTATTTTTCACATTTTAATTCGTTTTTTTTTCTAAATGTATTCAATAATGTAATATTATTTTAAATCTGAAACCCTTTAATTCAATCCAATCTTCGTTTTTCATAGGAAATACAAAACAAAAATAACCGTATAACCATTTCCTTAAATAATTCAAATAAATCCTCATCCATTTATTTTTAGAACCATAAAAAGCAAGAAACTAATCAATTCTAATTTGTGACCATTAAAACCAGATAGACGGATGAATAGATGAAATATTAATAGGTATATAACCGCAGGGCTTATTTTTTCTACTATTTTCTTTTTCGATAGTTTTATTAAACAACAGCTGGACATCAGTTTTCAGCCTTTTTATTTATACCTTTTATTTGATCGATAATTTATAATGTCCTCACATATACTGAAACGAAATTAAAATGGTTACCAAAAGAATAATATAACTTAATATAAATCTAATTTCAAAATCTTAATTTAATCTTATTTAGCATTTTGCAATGTGTATGGGTGTGGTGTATCTGTTTAGTCCGCACAATCAAAATTTTAAAACAAGGCCGTAGACATTTAGCACATAAAATAGCACATTAAACTTTACAGATTTGTACTTAAAATTAAACGATGCTTAACATATTGGGATTACTATCTAATAGACTATACTTCCCTAACACATTTCATCATAATTTCTTTTAAATTCACACCTAAACGACTATATAACATATACCATAATCTATGTATTTCACCTTCTTAAATGAAAAACCCACACAGAATACCACAAAATATATTGAAATTTCTCACATAACATTAACAAATCACAAACCATTTTGTTTCTTATTTATTTTATCATTTTCTTGAATTATCGTTGACCAAAAAGAAATCAATTCAATTTAATCTAATTAAAAAAACAAATGGATCATTAATTTTGAGTATCTTAATGAAATTAATTATGGAATCTGTTCCAGATAGAATTTGTTTTTTAATATTTCATGATTAGAAATTGGTTGTTAATGGATATTAATTATCTTTAATTGACTAAAATAAGTAAAAACAGTATTTAACGAAATAATAAAACTAGTTATAATTAAATTGAGCAACCATTGAAATGTATGTTTGCTGGTAAATAAAATGATTTCGAAAACGCAAGACGAATTTAACATTTAAAAGCACGAAATCATCAAAGAAAACTAAATACCCTGTTACTACTCAAGACCCATAAATCATGTCTACACTCTGAATTAAAAACAGAAACTGATTTTAAAGAATCCAAAGCGTGCTTTGAAATTTGATACCTTTTAAAAATGCATAATCAACCGATTTTTATAATAATTAAGAATTTCGAACTGTTTTACGTTACGATATAAAAAATAAAAAATTAAAATTTAACTAAAACGACAATATATCAACCAGCTCGAAATTAGATTTATTATTGAATTCACGTCTGTGTAGGGGTAGCTATCGAATTATATTATAATGCTGGACAAGATATCAAGTTGAGATATATCGACAGTTTGGTTTCAAGCAATGAGTATATCAGATTACTTTGAAACATCGATATATGTAAATGGGTAAATCATACAATTCAGTTATCATAAAACAGAAAATACTTCAAACAAAATTTTATTGAATTTCAATTATGTTAATCCAGGAAATTTATTCAAAATCAATTGAAAATTGTTTCTAATTTTCCGTTGATTTTGTTTTTAAAATCTAATTATGCGGTAAAGGATTTTGTTTCGTTTATTTTTACGGTTTGACGTTTTTTGTTATGGTATGCTGATGGTGCGACACATCAAAAAAGATTTATTTATTTATTTATTTATTTATTTAAATAAATAGAGGTTGATTTTATAATACAGTTGGTGTAGTAGTAGTTCTTGCTATGAAATATATATATATATATATATATATATATATATATATATATATATATATATATATATATATATATATATATATATATATATATATATATATATATATATATATATATATATATATATATATATATATATATATATATATATATATATATATATATATATATATATATATATATATATATATATATATATATATATATATATATATATATATATATATATATTATGTATATATAGATATATATATATATATATATATATATATATATATATATATATATATATATATATATATATATATATACATATATATACATATATACATATATATATATATTTATATACGTATATATATATATATATATATATATATATATATATATATATATATATATATATATATATATATATATATATATATATATACATATATTAGGGTATCCCTACCCTAATATATATATATATATTTGGGTGGTTTTTTTTTGGGCGACAACTCGTTTTTTCTGGTGCCCCACCGAAGTTTTGTTGGAAATACCCAAGAAAACGTCCTCCTAAAATATGAGCCCTCAAAATTAATGTTTAGCACTCGGCCTTTGCGTTTGAATATTTTCCATACAAAATACATGTAAGTTTTAGTGTTTTTTAAAAAAAATATTACAGCTCAGCGGCATTTCATACTATTTCAAAATGGAAAAAAGCAACTAACTCAGGATTAAATTATCTACAAAAATGCTTATAGAGATGTAACTGTAACTTACACCGGTGACACAGTACAGATAAGTACAGTACAGAAAAGTAAATTTTATATGAATTTCTTGTTCTTTTGTTTTTATTTCATAAATTGCTAAAGCTACAGAAAAAATGTCAATAACAAAGTTGTAGTTAATTAAGTTTCCTACAAAAAACTCATAACAACCGAATCTCTATGATTGATATTTCTCGAGGTAATAAACTTTTATTATTTTAGAACTTGCGATCTTCATAAATTGATGACAAAAATCACCTAAAACATCCATTTTAATAAAAGCTTATTATCTCGAGAAATATCAATCGTAGAGATTCGGTTATTATGAGTTTTTTGTAGGAAACTTAATTAACTACAACTTTGTTATTGACATTTTTCCTGTAGCTATAGTCATTTATGAAATAAAAACAAAAGAACAAGAAATTCATATAAAATTTACTTTTGTGATCTGTACTGTGTACCGGTGTAAGTTACAGTTACATCTCCATAAGCATTTTTGTAGATAATTTAATCCTGAGTTAGTTGCTTTTTTCCATTTTGAAATAATATGAAATGCCGCTGAGCTGTAATTTTTTTTAAAACACACTAAAGTTTACATGTATTTTGTATGGAAAATATTCAAACGCAAAGGCCGAGTGCTAAACATTAATTTTGAGGGCTCACATTTTAATTTCTTGGGTATTTCCAACAAAATTTTGGTGGGGCACAAGAAAACCAGAATTGTCGCCCAAAAACAAATTGGGTGCATATATATTGGGAAAAAAAATAAAAGCATATATATATATATATATATATATATATATATATATATATATATATATATATATATATATATATATATATATATATATATATATATATATATATATATATATATATATATATATATATATATATATATATATATATATATATATATATATATATATATATATATATATATATATATATATATATATATATAAATATTTTATTTCGTTTTTTGAACGATTTTGCTAATATCGATTAAATAAAATCTGACATATCTGCTCTTTTTAAATGTATGTGCACGCTTTAACTAAAGATTTTGGTAGTTCTAAATTTTTTTTGATATTCGAGGCAAAATATTAAGCATTTTGTAAATTTTTGATTTGATCTCACCCTGATGAGGTTACGAGTTCGAATCCTAACCAAAACACGTAAAAAAGAAAAACAGAGTTTTTTACGAGATATTTCCAACCATACCTTTGAATTGAAAAATTCAAATTACTTCCCTTGAGTTTAATTGCTCACAAAAATCCCGAATAATTAAAATTCCCCAAAATGTTGTCTAATATGCAAGCCAATATATGAAATAATTGAGCAAGTGTCGCTTATTGATTTTACAATGATTGGAAGCAATCAATAATGACTATACACGTGACTTAAAATGTGGCCTATAATATAGAAATATTACACCTCATATGAATTCACACAATAGTGGTCTAGAGATTTAATCCCAAAAATAATGTTAAAATATTTCCGGAAAATAGGAGTCTAATGACAATTGAGAATTCAACTTAAGTAAATAGAGTGATGATGAAGTCTCAACTTTAAAATATCATCGCATTGGTAGCGAAATGAATAGATTTGATCTCACTCTGGCACTGATGAGGTTACGAGTTCGAATCCCAACCGAAACACTTAAAAAGAAAAAAATATTTGTCTGTTCCAGTACGAAATAACGTACCGCAAAAATAAATATAATGCATAAAAACGAAACGCATATAACGTTACGATTTTTTTTTTTTTTGTAAAACTGATCACAAGTCCAAATAAATCCAAATCATGTTGTAACTGTTTTCAAATTCGTACTTATTCACAGGGCTGCCAAAATGACCATAAAAATCCAAATCATGTCGTTACTGTTTCCAAATTACTTATTGGCTAAGACTGCATTCATTTGCTTCCCAAGCATTTGCGACTGGTTTTAAAATTTTTAAGGCTTTTTTATCAAGTACATGTTAAGTATCTGATAATAATGTTAATATTTGAAATCGAATCCATCATGTTCTTCCTCAATCATATTCTGTTTCCTGTTATACATGTCAATCGGTTTGTGCAAACAGTCAAACAATTGAGGTCACTCTCTGTCATAGTGACAATTCAGAGGGATTCCTTTGTCCGTATATCGTACAAACGGAATGCTTTGCCAAACTTCGGGGGCGTTCAATCCCTAAAATTTTAAAGAAAGCGTTCGTCAACATCTTAGAATGCATGTAGTTGTGGAACCTACGTCTTAAAAAGCATCTATGTATGGTTGTGACACATATTGTAAATTCTTAAGCACAACATATTTTAATTCAGTAAATTATTTGTGATATAACATCACCCCGATGGAAAATCTCCCATCAAAAATAATATAAGAACTGAATCTAAAAAATTATGGTGCAAATTATGAAATTATATTTATTTAAATTGAAATCTGTGATTATACTATTGTTAATTGTATTTGTTCCCGACACGAAACACACAAAAACTGTTTTAAAGAAGTTTTTCTGAGCGAAAATAAAAAATGCTTTAAAATTGCAAAATTCATGTGAATTAAAATAATTACTTTAAGCTTAATCACTCTAAAAATCTCTCAAAACTTTATTTACTTTACACCAAATAGTGTAAAACTTTTGTTTATTTAACATTATACCCGTCGCATATTGTCGGTATCTCATAAGAAAGGAAATTCAAGAAAACTCGTTCTGATAACAGCCGTGTTCGATTTGACTGAAGCATTTGATACAACGAAAAATTTAATACAATTGTTGTTTTTTCAATTGTTTTAGTCACACTAAACGTACCAAACATTCAATTTACATTGTATCATTTTTATTGCAACAATTATTTATTTTAATAAGGAAAAAATTTCAAAATGTCGTTTTAATTCTATTTCTTTGCTCGTGCTTGTGGGCACACATTATATTTTGCGTTTTTCCGTTTAGATGCGTACATGAATAAATCAGAAGGTATTCCGACGTTAGCTGACCACCACATACAGTTGTCCAGATGTGAGAAGTATGGATTCTCCAAATCTACCACATCCTTGCAGCAATCTTCCTTGTTCTTTGTTGACAGTCATTGCAAAAGCGAGTCGCACTGGAAACTAAACGTTTGAATTCAAATGCCATATCTGTTCGGATCATTGAAATGCGTAGCAACAGTACATCTCCCTCTTTGACTTTTCCATTCAAAATTGATTGTAGCTTCAATGACTTTGTTAAACCGATATTTAAACAAAAAATCAAATAAAATATTTATCATCAATCACCAATCAAAAAATAATACACGACAATTTGAAAAGCAAATCGTAGTGTATTTGCACAAACTTCGACGTTAAAAACAACGTTCTAAATACAAATACAACACCATCTTTTGGATAACCCAAATTTATGAGGCGTATATCACACTATCAAATATATTGGTCAATAAAAAAAATATGACATGAATTGGAGAGTGCAAACGTTGTAAAAAAATAGACTTCGCTACCTAGTTTTTCATCCAGTTTTGATGACAATTTTTTTTAGCTCTAATCGTTATATTTTAATTAGCAATACAAATAAGAGTATTTTTCAATTTGATATCGATTTTTGTAAATTAACATAGAAGATCAATGAAAAATTTAAAATAATAAATAAATAAATTTAAATTATTGTTTTCTTTAATTTTTACTCTTATATTTATTCCAACTTTATAAAAACCAATACAACAAATTTTTTACAGGTTCCGAATTCCGATACTTTTTAACACTTCTATAATTAATATATAACCTCCACAATAGTTATTTAAGTATTAAGGGCAGTAAGAGTGTTTTACCGATTGAGGATGTATGTTTTGAGATCGAGACGAAGTCGACATCTCTAATATATCCGAAATCGGTAATACTCTTAATGCTCAAAATGCTTATTACATTTTTTGCACGATTAATAAAAATTCAATCAAAACTATTTGAATAATAAAATTCATTCATAAAATTCAAGTTTGAATGTTTTAAAGAAAATTTCTTAAAATGTCATTTCAAAATAGTAAGCTTTGCGTTTCATCATAATACTATAGGTTTTTTTGTTGCAAAACTAAATTCCATCGAATATATTTTCAAAATTAATTGCTTTTTTAAATCTTTTAACTGCAATATTTTTAAATGAATGTTATTTAAATTTGAAGCTAGTGAATAGACGTACACAATTATTTAACTAATAATCGTTTTTATTCACACCCTGAGGTCTCCTTTACTGGTAAGTAATTACTTACCGGCTGCATGATCGGTAAGTAATTACTTTCCGACCAGTGATTTGTAAACGAAACTTCCTATGTTTATTTACGAATCAGCGAACATGCAATATCGCCTGATCGTGCAAAAAATTGATTGATTCGCCTGATCGTGCAAAACAAAACATTCTTTTCTAAAACATATTTGATAGTCTAATAATGGCCTTACACGAAGCTCAAGTTTACTATCAATTGAATAAATTAATTTACGCTGCCATCTGAAAGTTGGCATATAAACCATTCATATTTAACATTTAATTCGCAATTAAAAATATCTAGGGATTTAATCAAGATAATAACTATCCTATCTCTCAAGCTGGACCATCATACACATATTGTACAAAATTTCATTAAAATTGGGTACATTGTTGCGGAGTTCATCGCGGACAAACATCGTGACACGTGATTTTTATATATATAAGATATAATATATATATATATATATATATATATATATATATATATATATATATATATATATATATATATATATATATATATATATATATATATATATATATACAATAATCAGTGGCGTAGCTAGCATGGGTGACACCCGGGGCGGATATTATGGTGTCACCCCAAGAATGAAAACTGTCAATATTAATAAAAAGCCGATATACGTAATTTATAATTTTATTTAATTAATACAAATTATTTAATTAATGCAAATGAGCATTATTATTAATAAGTTATATATAATTAAAGTACTGCTTTATTATACATTCTTTCATATTGATGTATGAAAATAAATCTTTTAGGAAAGTATCAGCGTCGTCACTCAAAAAAATTAAAATGTATCCAGTTGTATAAAAAAAGAGTATCCAAATGTATACATGATTATTTGATGTTGCTAATTTATTTGAGAACGACCTATATTGTGCGGTTTCAGCGCAAAATATACCTGGAATTCCTTTTTTTCATTACAACGGTTACGGTATAATGCAACCTTAAATGCACTCAATTCAGAACTGTTTACAAAAATTGGTTATCGTTTTTCCACAACTGTTTATATTTGCTACACTGTTCGCCAATTTTCTGTTCTTTATCTTCTACTAAAAGATAATACGACGAACAATGTAACACAATTTATTAACATTTTCAAATGCATTTAATGCATTTTATACACAATGTTTTCTTGCGAATAAATTGTATCCATTCCAGTAGTTTTGCGAATTTTTGGTACCCAGTATCCATTTAACAAATTTTTTAAATAATGTATCCAAATTAATACAAATGTATACAAGTGGCAACCCTGGAAAGTATAGTAAAAGAAAAATAAGAGTAGAATTAATATACTCTCACATACATATTATATACATACACTTAAAATCTCTTCTTTCTAGCTTTAACAGCTGCAAACTCAGAAATCACAACTTCAAAATTTATATTTTGTGCTGCCTCATGTTCTATGGTTAATATGCCAAGATTTTTAAGCCTCGCATTGTTGCCCGCAAGTAATTTTTAATTAATTTTAATTTGCTGAAACTCCCCTCACACGAAGCCACTGATACGCAAATAGTCATAAATAACTTTAGTGCGACCATAAGATTCGGAAGAGATTCTGTAAAATCCCATTCCACGATGAATTTCAAAAAGTCTAGGCACACCCAGTTAGAAACTGTAACATTGGTCGCTTTTAAATGCCTCCTCAACCTTGGTATCTCTGTGAGGAATCCCGTTTCCGATACCTCATCATAAAAACTGGTAAATTTTGATACAGATAATTTCAACTCTTCACTGTTCGCCAAAAGCAAAGTCTTTGTCTGAACAACCTCGAACAATGAAGCAACATCTTGAACTGACTTCAGTCTTGTTCGGAGTTCAACACTAAATCGGTCAAGAGATTCCAACATGTCCTTTTTAAGCTCAGCTCTCAGTGTCAGTCCAACATCTGGAGCCAACTCACCAGCCATTCGTTTTTTACAACGAATTCGTCTTTCCATTGGAATGTCATAGCTCTCCGATTTCGTCGCAGCAAGATCTATTGCCTGTTCTACAATGTCATTTCGTTTTTCTTCAATATAAAGAGGAAGTGACTCTATTTTTGTAATTAATTGATCAATATTTAAGCCTTTGCTTTGCACTCCAATCTGAGCACATTTTATTTCCCTAAGAACATCATTCCAAAACAAAAGATAGCAAAGAAACGTAAAATCACACACTGCATGCATAAGGTTGTGTGCAGCGCCTCTAGTTTCTACATTTTCTTGTTGATCACTTAGCTTCTCAATTGCAGCCACAATCCCATAAAAATTTTCGGCCAATACTTTTACTGCAGCATAATGAGCACTCCAACGCGTTGTTGAGAGTCTTTTAACAGTTGTTTTGCTGTGTTTAACAAGCCACTCCCAGCGGCTAGTCGAAGCAGAAAAAAATGTAAAAATGGCCTCCACTGTTCCGAAAAACGTTACACAAGCTACATTTTGTGCAAATGAGTGTTGGCCACATAAATTAATTGAATGATGTATGCAGCCCACAAAAATTGCTTTGTTATTTTTTGCTTTAATAATAGCTTGCACTCCTCCATGTATACCACTCATAACAGCTGCATTATCATAACCTTGGGAACGACAATTCATTGCCTCTAAACCGTCATTTTTAAGGTTTTTAAGAATTTCATCGCTTAAATCAGCGGCTTTTTTTCCATGTAAAGAAAAAAATCCAAGGAATACTTCTTTGACTTCCACTTTTCTACCATCAATTTTCACATAACGAATCACTTCAGACATTTGATCAATATCTGAAATGTCAGGTGTGCTATCAAACATAATTCCAAAATATTTAGCTGATTTAATTTCGTTGACAAGCTTAAACTTTACGTGGTTCGCTAAAACATTTATGAACTCATTTTGTATATCTGGTGACAAATATGATACTTTTAGTGATTTGCCATGCTCCATATTCAAAATGTGTTCTTTTAACACTACATCATACTTTGACAATAGATTGACTAGTTCTAAAAAAATGCCTTTATTTGAAGAACTTTGTCCTTCATCATGTCCCCGAAATGCTAGGTTTTGTTTAGATAAAAAGAAAGTTATATCCAATAATCTGGATAAAAGATGTTTCCACTTCTGTTTTTCATTATCTATTAATTGTAAGGCTGCGTCTCCTATCGTTTTATGACATTTCAACCTCATTTCCAAAGTTTTCCACTTTTCAAAATTCTCCAGATGTTCATTTGAAGTTTCATGGTCGGCTACTTTGGGATTTAGCTTCCACCACTTCTGAAATTCAGTCGTAAATGCTGAATTTATATTACAACTATTGGTGACAGCAAATATACGATAGCAGAAGCAGTACAGGCTATTATTTATAGGAGAATAAACCATCCATGACCGCAGAATTTTTTCTCCATTAGGCATCACTTTATAAAACCATTCTTTAGAAAGATGGCGAACATTACCTTTTGTGTCTAACCCGGGTCTAGATACAGTAGCAAACGGCCCTTCTCTATTTTTAAAATGTTCACTTCCTTTTTATATGATTTCAATGCGAACATTATCAGAGACGGGTATATTCCAATGTGATACATCTCTTAGGTCCTGAAGTGATTCACTCATACAAATACTGTCTTCGATAGTAGAAGCATTAGCAGCATTATCACTATCATTTTCAGTATTTTTTTCTGATTCGTCTTCATCATGGGTTATCATTATTAATTCTGTGTTGTCGCTGTTACTTTCTGAAGATGAGCCAATATTCTCTGAAACATTCGTTGCATTTACGTGAGAATCAGTTTCTTTTGATGAGCTTTGGCTATCATCAGGTTTTGTAGCATATTTATAAATCGATCCAGATATGCTCTGAACATCATCTATTTTAGCCTGTTTGGACTTTCTCTGCTGGAACCCGCTTTTTCTTTTAGAAGTATGAACTCCTCGTGGCATATTTATTTGTTGGGATATTTGCTAGACGAAATCTAAAAAAATATTTTTAATTATAGTAGGTATCCGCAAACCTATAATTCTAAATATATTTGTAGGATACATATGTCTATTTCATAATAAGTACACTGTGTTAACGATTAAAAACACTACCAGAATTAATTTATTTAAAATTCCTTGCAACAACTTATATTAAACAATATTTGATAAAATGGAATATACAAATCATATTGTAATAAACTTCGTCCAGAATGGGTTAATTTAATTTAATCATAAATACGTTCCGCCTAAATGTTTTCTACATTCTATGGCAAAGATGAATTAAAAGTTAACTCCCTTTAACTAATACAAGTTGCATAAATTAATGTAAATTAAATTTGTTTACATTAATGAATTAAAAGGAGGAGTGGCCTATTGTTTCTAGAAACAACTACAGTGAGTACCAGAATATTCTGCTTATTTGTTTTTGAATATAAATAAGCGAACAATATATGAGATAGTCAGTTTTAATTTTGCAATTAAAAGTGTTTATAAATATTCGCAAGTATAAGGAATAATCGGTGGTACTTGAGCCTGGGTACTAATAGTGAAAGAATTTGAACTTAGTGGAATAGTAAATACAGATTTTACGATTCCGAATATTATTGATTCAAATTGTGGAAAAGCGGTGAAGTTTATCGTGCATAAATTGGGGACCCTGGAATTTATTGCAATTAAAATCGGAAGTTGCTGTAACTGGTTGATAAATAAAGCTTGAGATTTTGTTAACTAAAGATCTGTCTTTTTACTGTCGTATTTGCTCAATAATCGAAAAGAACCAACGAAGAGTCGTTACAATATGCTTAATATTATTAGGAACCATTTAAAAATATATAAATATAAAATCCATCTCTTAGAATTTTATATAAAGAATTGAAACCAAAATTAAATATCCAATTAGAATCATGCTCAATAATTTACAAATTTAATTGTGATTCTTTTGAGAAATTTTACAACTGGAAAACCGGAAAATGTTTTAAAGACTGATTTAAGGAATATTGTCTAAAAATCTAAGAAGCAAAATAATCAAAATTTAAAGTCTATTTTTAAATTTAAAGTCAAACCATTTAGTTAATAACAATCATAAAAACACCACTTTTAAACAAAATTTGAAGGCTTTACATTTATGTTACAAGGATTTTTTAAATAAATTTAGTTCAAATAAATTATTATATTAGTAAATAAAAACAACTTGGAGACCAAAATCATTTTATATTTTAATTTGTTTTTTAAATAAATAAAATACAAAATTTTTTGCTTTAGTTTTATTTTAATTTAACCCAATTAAATTCTCTAAAATGTAATGACATCATTCAATTTCACCAATAACATTTGAATTATATTAATAACAAATAATTATACTTCTGGCCTACTGGGATATTAAAAATTATCAAATAATTTTTGAAATAGTTAACTGATATGGTTGGCAGTAGGCCAACGTATAATTCATAAAAAATATATAAAGAAATGAAAAATGGCAAAAAAATTTCTAAACGAATTCCCCTCGTTCGTTGATAAATTCTCACAATTTTTTGGAAAATTCCTACAGCAAGTGGTATTAATAATAGCCCTCGGCCTACGCTTCCATGCTATTATCAATATATGTATTTGCTTTCGAAATTTTTAAAACATTATTTCGAATTTTCACCGCCCTTGGATAATTACTACTGATAATTTTTTAAAATGTTTTATATATGATAGTTATGTAATCCAAAGAACGCTGAGTAAAACTTTAGTTTTGATATATGTACTATCAATTGCTTAATGCAAAGCAATTTTATAACAATTGCTTTTTAACGCAAAGGGTCATACTTTTTATTGCATTTTAGGTTGTTTTAAAAATCGCGAAACCGTTTTTCAATAAAATTAAACTAAATGAAAAGTTTGCAAAAATTGGCATCATAAAATTCTAATTTTCAATTGAATTGAATGAATTGAAAAAACTAAAGTCAGATTCATCCTCAATAATAATAATATGCCCAAAAACCTAAACTTTGCATCCTGAAATTTCGTTTTTTCTACTAATATAAGCCGTGTTCGATTTGACTGAAGCAACTGATACAACTGATAAATTGAATGCAATTGTTGTTGTTTTTTAAGTTGTTTCAGTCAAATCGAACGTACCTATTCTCTTCTACTAATATAGCCAAGAACGTAAACGCAATATATCTTGTAAAACCATCAAGACCTAGGAACACTAAAAGGTAATCTAATTTTGCTTTAGTTTAGATGTTTAATTAATCCTTCTTAGTTTAAAAAGTAAACTGAAATTTTTATCATGTCTTTGGATTTGTACTAACATAAAAAGACGTTCAACAAACTACCCCAAATAATAACTCAAGTAATAACTCAAGAATTTTAAAAAGTAGAATAGATCCTTTTTGAACCAATAGGACACATTTATAAGCTATCACAATTTATAAATTAAAATTAAATGGATAACCTGGTTGAAATGGTTTCGAAGTGATTTATCGTTGAAAACATGTGATGGTTTGTTTAAGTTTTTTACGTTCGGGTGTCATTCCAAAACAGTTTCGAAGTGATTTATCGTTGAAAACATTGTGATGGTTTGTTTAAGTTGTTTACGTTCGGGTGTCACCCCAAAACAGTTTCGAAGTGATTTATCGTTGAAAACATGTGATGGTTTGTTTAAGTTTTTACGTTCGGGTGTCACCCCAAAACGGTTGCGATGTGATTTATAATTGAAAACATTGTGATGGTTTGTTTAAGTTTTTTACGTTCGGGTGTCACCCCAAAACGGTTTCGAAGTGATTTATCATTGAAAACATTGTGATGGTTTGTTTAAGTTGTTTACGTTCGGGTGTCACCCCAAAACGGTTTCGAAGTGATTTATCGTTGAAAACATTGTGATGGTTTGTTTAAGTTTTTTACATTCGGGTGTCACCCCAAAACAATTTCGAAGTGATTTATCGTTGAAAACATTGTGATGGTTTGTTTAAGTGTTTTACGTTCGGGTGTCGCCCCAAAACGGTTCCGAAGTGATTTATCGTTGAAAACATTGTGATGGTTTGTTTAAGTTTTTTATGTTCGGGTGTCACCCCAAAACGGGTGACACCCGGGGCGGACCGCCCCCCCCCCCCCCCCCGCCCCCCCTTAGCTACGCCTCTGACAATAATGTAACTAACATTTAATAAAAGAACTCCTAATAAATAAAAAAAACTCCAAAATGGATTTATTAAAAGTAAAATACTATATTTCATTGGGCGTATGAAAAAAGATGCATCATAGAAAAAAACGAAGACGCTTTTCTCTAAAATGAAGTAATTTAAATTGAAAACAAATATGAATGAATAAAACAAAATTCTTTTATTTACAAATTAATTGAATCTTTTATAAATATTTCAATACGCAATTGCAGAATATTGCAAAATTTTTCAAATTTATAAGTAGACAACCGCCATTTAATATCACTAATGAAACCATTTTTCACATCAATTTTTGTTTTTTGTTCTTTTCAGATCCTAATTTATAAATTGATTTAGAAAAGTGAAAAGAAAGAAAACCACATTATTTTTATTCAAACTTTATAAGAACCAATACATTAATTTTTTTTACAGGTTTCGATACATTCTAACACTTCTATGATTAATAAAGAAAGGTTTTGACTTAGCATAATACGCTTTTCGTTTATTATCAAATAAAACAAAACTTTCTTTACTAAAACATATTTGATAGTCTAATAATGGCCCTAAACCGGGCATTCACATACAACGGAAACAGAAACAGAAACCGAATTTCATACAAATTTGACAGCAACTGAAACAGAAACCGAATTTAGAAACAGAAACGGAAAATTCGTCTGTTTTGTCTGAAACGGAAACAATTAAAATTGAATTGTTTCAGTACCGAAACTGTCACATGACCAGAAACTGTCACATAATATTAATTATTATGTTGAATTGTGATAACAAAAGCTTTGAATTTTGAATTTAATAAATAGGTTTAATAAATACAAATTATTTGTTTTTGTTATCCTTCAATTTTATTATTCATAATGGATAACAAATTCACAAACTCAAACAAAATTCGGTTTCCGTTTCTGATATTATTCACCACCGTCAACCAAATTAGAAACAGAAACAGAAACTGAAAATTTTCAGTTTCAGTTTCGGTTTCTGTTTCTGTTGTATGTGAATGCACGGCTTTATACAGATGTTGAAGTTTACTATGAATTGAATAAATTGATTTACGCTGCCATCTGAAAGTAGGCTTATGAACCATCCGTATTGAATATTTAATTCGCAATTAAAAAATATTTAGGAATTTTATCAAAATAAAAATTATCCTATCTCTCAAGTTGGACCATTATACACACACTGAACACAATTTTATTAAGATTGGTTACGTTGTTGCAGATTTTATCGCGGACAAACATCGTGACACGTAATTTTTATATATATAAGATGCTCAATATTGTCAGTAATTGTCAGTAATAGTACATAAAGAAACTTAAATTATTTAATTGTAGTAAAATGAGAAATTTCATAGATAATTTTTAAAATTATTCAAGTTGTGTTTTGAATGAAATCCCATATAAATTTTATTGAATTTATTCTCTTTTCCCCCTTTTGCAGCGCCAAAAGAAATTTAAATTATTTAATTGTAGCAAAATGAGAAATTTCATAGATAATTTTTTTTTGATGTCAGAAATTTTATTTTTCATTCATACAAACTATGATATTTAAACAGTAGGCTTTGT
>OY856186.1:136516226-136711226 GCA_963693315.1 Diogma glabrata
GAGCTAGACGCAGATGTAGATTCAGATATGGAAGAATTTGAAAATAAATACCACCATGTGGTGTGCCATCGATAAAACAAATTATTGCAAACAATATAAGACAGTTATCAGATACAACTGATGAGGTGATAAGAGGTCTCAAGGCATTAGGTAACCAAGCGGAAGCTCGTGATCCATAGCTAATCTGCATAATCGTAAATAAGTTAGATGACTAAAGCAAACAATTGTGGGCAAATGAAATTTCGGAACTTTATTATCCAACGACTGATATTTAATTAAAATTTTTAAATAAACGATCTGATACCATTGAAGAAATTAAATCTAACAATAGACCAACACAATCAAAGCTTTAGTCAATTTTTTGAAAAAAAAATTTGATTATTTGTATGACGTGAAATTTCTTGAATTTGTTATAGTTTTTGGAATATTTTTGGAATTTTGAAAAATGTTTGTATTTTTGATTTTGTAATAATTTTTGCAATATTTTATAATTTTTGAAAAAGTTTTAAAATTTGATTTTGTTATAAATTTTGCAATATTTTTAAAATTTTGAAAAAGATAGAATTTTTGAATGTGAAATTTGTAGTATACTCAATTGGGAAATTTGAATTTTAGATATTTTTTTAGAATTTTGAAAAAAGTTTCGATTTTTGATTTTGTAAGAACTTTTGGTATATTTTTAGAATTTTTAAAAAATTTTAAATTTTTAATTTTATTATAATTTTTGGAATTTTGAAAAATGTTTCAATTTTTGATATTGTTATAATTTTTGCAATATTTTTATAATGGAGAGGTTTTTGTCTATATGGAGAGGTTTTTGAGTAGCTTGCTGATTGTATCTCTTTTCACTAAATTATATGTTAATATATGATCTGTTATAATTTTGCGGCAACGTATTGATGTGTTAGTTTTGTGATGAATTTCTAAACAGAGATAAAAAAATACCTGTACTTTAACAAAGAGTTTTCTAATTGATATACATCGCTGCCTAAAACTAAAAACATTTTGTCCTCATAAAAGTTTTAGGCCGAAAACTATATCAAAATCCTTAACCGAAACCGAAGTCTTGATATCTCAGAGCTTGAGATTTCATCCCCTCCAGACATTACATTTAATAATACTACAGAGAATTCCAGTATTATTTGCCTCACATATGTTCTAACAGTTTTCAGACTTGAGTTTGGAAATCACATTTCAATTTTGCGTTCAATGTTATCTTAAAAAATCACAACATTAATTAACTTAGCTAGTTTTGTAATATAAAACACGCTTAGTTTAAATTAAACATAGCCTATTTTTAACAAATTAACCAAAAACAGGGTAATTATAACTTAAACGCTTCAAACTAGCTTTTGTTTAACTTTATTTTTTTCAGTGTAGACATAAACATACTAATAATTAAATTTCTGTTTTCAAAACTAATAAGATTTAAAAAAAATGTGTACTCCAAAAATGCCTATCTGATTACTTTCAACTTCTTTTTAACCACTGGAATCTTTTATACTTAGAATAATTTATTTAAGAAAATGATATTTAACATCACGATCATATTCAATTGACAAAAGAAAACAACCTCAGCATGGTAACAAATTAAATTGAACACGAAAACAGAAACAACTCGAAAATTTAATGCAACATTAAACTAAATTTATTTTTTGTACTTAAATCCATGTTCTGTTTTGTATACCACACCTTGCTGTACATATTCGTGATCTCCTACTTGTTAGTAAGTATCTGAAACAATTAATTTATCATTTTAAGAAAAGTGAGAAATAATTCACACCAACCAAAATATATTAACATAAAAGTGTAAAATCAAAATTTGTAAGTTCAATTCGCTGATTTATTTAGTTGATCTGTATGTTGTTTATCACATCATTAATTTAATAGATTATCATTATAGTAATCAAACTTATAAAATAACTCATAATCAGTTTTAGATTATAACAAAATTTAAGTGAAAAACAGAGAAAACTATATATAATTTTTTAAGATTGTTTCAGATTAGATAAAGATTACGATCAATTTATTTATCAAAACAAACTTAAGAGACAACAAAAAAAACCGAGGTTTTAGACTTGGACAAAAAAATATAACGCAAAGATCAATGTTTTATTTTCGATTGGTTTTAACTGGAGTTTCTTTTACCTGTGAATAATTTTTTTAAATTGTGGGAAACAATGTACACTGGATAAAGCGCAAGATTCTGATTAGCCAATTTAGATCATACAAAAGTTATAATCATGATACGACTAGCTCATGAAGTTAATAAGTTTGTGGCGAGAAAACTAATGCATATATCGTCGGCTTAGAGTGTAAACCTGCCAAATCCATTTTTATCGTTATAACGTTTTTTATGCTATTCAAATAGTGTAAAAAAGATACACAATCGAGAATAAATTTCACTGTCAGTTTTATTTTAAATCGTCAAAAACTCGTGATGAGTAAAACTGTCAAATCCATGGCTTCAAAACGTTGGCCTAAATAATTACTTATTTCTGTGATAATAGTGTAAATAACGGTTAAGACTTAAAAAACTACAAATCTATGTGTTTGTATTGTTATCTTATTATTTGTGCGTGTGAATTTTTCATAGGCTTTTTCACGATGTTTTGTTATGGTGTTCAATGTTTAGCTTATAGATCCTACAAATCACATGCGATCTAAGTATATTTGTGCAAGTAAAGAGAAAATAGTTGAATGTTCGAAATGTGGAAGTTAGATATTAACAATTTTTCTCTTTTCCGCTAGGCGGCGGGTTAAACCTTGGTTTACTTCAAAGCTCATATCTCAAAAATCGTCCTTAGTTTTTGTTTTTCACAAATTTTAAAGTAAATACATGCAACTATGAAATTATGAATTTTAAATATATTGACAGATTTGTGTATTAAATCTTCTACAAATTAATCCTTTTTGCCATGGGTTCTAACGGATATCTACCTTGCATTAACCATTGCTCATAATGTATTTTTTCGTAATATTCAAGAGGATCCAAAGTATTTTCTGTGTAAGCTTCCACGATATTTTTACGATTATTGCATATATTTGTTGCTCAATACACTGCATAATTAGAACAACTTAGTCTCTTAAGCAGGTCTTTTTCATTTTTTATTTAAATTTAGGAGTGGTTTACACATTAAACGTACATTTTAATGTATTATGCATATACAGACATTGTGTGTTCCAGTATATTCAGTTAAAATACATTACCTTGATTGCAACGTGGTGAACTTTGAGACGCTGATTTAGACATTAGGGTTTTCTTCAAAAACCATTTCTTAGATGTCGGTGAGAGTCCATAACACCAACCGCTTTGATTTTTTGATTCTTGTAACAACTTTTTTAAGCCCAGGCATTGTTCTACTAATTTTAATTGCTTGTTCCGGAAATGGTCCAATAAAAATTAACTCATTAACTAATCATTAACTAATGCTTGCCGATTCAAGGGTAACTATATACTGGCTCTTTTCTGTAAATCATAGATATGCAAATGATTGGTTCTAGTACTGACCAAATAAGAATAGAAAAGTATTGTTAACCATTAACGGCCCAGTGCTTGGTCGCATTTCCAGTGTCCAGTAAACCCTGCTTGGATATTCACCGGAGAACAATACACCCGATAAAATAATTGCCAAAATGTTTTCCTTTTCCGATAATCGAAAATATTCACCGGAAGAAAAAATCTTGGTTGATTCAAACATGTTGCATTGTTAATCGAAAATTAAGTGAAAATTGGGGACCTAAATACGTTTGTGATTTATTCAACCAACGCTCCGTATTTAAATTAACAATTTAACCGTTGTTGATATATTTTTTTATAAGTATCACAAACATATTTGATTTAACCATGTTTGTAGTTGAGTCAATTATGATTTAATTTTCAATTGACTACAAACGTGGTAAATTAAAAATTAGACTAAAAATAGTGATATTGAATACGTTTGTGATAGAATCAAGCAATACGCCGTATTAAATCTTTTGGTTTGGTACATCTTTTTGTTTTTGCTGCTATCGATGTTTGTATGGGTTCGTTTTTTTCGTAAATATAATATTTGAAATTTTTTATATTAGAAGTATGTATTTCGCATCAAACCCGACAAACATTTTTATGCATAAAGATAGCGTTCGTATATTTACGTTCTAAATAGGAAATGTATAAGTGTGATTTTGTTTGTAAAGGATGCGTCCATTTTTTCGCCATTTTTTTAATGATACAATTTAAAAGACCAAAATTCAGAAATCAAAAAATTTAAATATTTGAATTATGTGTAGAAAATTATACTAATTTTCCATAATTTTCTCATTATTATGAAAAATTAAATTAAAATATCGATAAATGGACATGAAACAAGACAAATAAAAAATATTAAAAAAATATAATAATTTTTTAAATCACCAAAATTAATTACAGAAAGGGCCTGTTTCATTAACGATATTTTTGTTATAACATTAACTGAAAAATTTCTTTCGCACATAATTTTATATGCAAATAATATGAAAATTATTTAAATCAATTAAACACATCTAAATTATTTCCTAAAGTAAAATGTTAAATAAAACCAGCCATGTTAAAATATATAAAAACTTTTTATTTTTCTATTCTTTTGTTTATTATTTTTCTTTATTTTGTTTATTAGTTTCTTTCCTCCTAGTTTTTTATTTTAACAAACACAATAATTTTCAAACAAAAACATGAACAAACTGAACTGAAAAATATGAACAAGAAAAATTGATCACGCCGTGGTTGATTTAAATAATGAAAATTGTTACGTTTTTTAAAATAAATTGACAATGCTACATTGGTTAAAATAACCACGTTCGTATTAGACGCAAAATCAAACAAGCTTTGTAGTTGATTCTACCAACGTTTTTTTTCGGTGTTATAATTTAAAGGCAAATAAAAATATATAAATTAATTTTTTAATGTAATATTGATACTAATTCATTAAATTATGATTTTTATAGGAAAAAATATTTATTTATAATAGTCGTATTCTCATGTTAGTGTTAAGATGTTGAAAGTATATCAAAATCTTCGATGGTTGGGATCTTCAATTCTTATTCTCAATAAAAACCTGTTTTTCAATGAGCAATATGTTTCAAATTTGGCACGGATGTTAAAATATAAGATTTTCAATATATTCACATTTCAATATATTCATATATAATCACATTTAGTAATTAATTCACTTCATAAAAGAACACATGTGAATTTTTCAAATACTAAAATTTTAAAAATCGTATTAAAAAATCCATATGGAATCTCTTTCCTTTTTTTATATGTGCAAAGTTGCATGTGTTTACTTTAAAATGTGTCAAAAACAAAAAAGGACGATTTTTGAGATGAACTTTGAAGTAAACCTAGGTTTAACGTGCCGCCTAGCGTAAAAGAGAAAAATTATTAAGTTCCACCTTACACATTTCAATTATTCAACTATTTGTTTCTTTACTTGCAAAAATATACGTAAATCGCATGAAATTTGGAGGATCTCTATAAGCAAAACATTGAACACCATAACAAAATATCGTTTTTGTTTTTTTTTGTTATTACGAAACTTATTTCGTCATGTTGAACATGAATAACATAAGATGATACTGCAAATAATACCGCAACATCTGTTTCGTCTTCCGAAGATCTGTTTCCTAAAAAGATCTATTTCCCCTATATACATGAATATTGCTGATGCTTCTTATATAAAATATTTCTAACCGTTAGCTGAATGAAATAAACACAATTGACGATAAGCTTTAACGAAAGCATCTACTTTTTTCCTAACGATAGCATCATCAGTCGTAATAGAATCAATGTTTTATTAAGTTTGATCATTTGAACATATTGGTCAACACCGTTCAACATTTATAAGATGCAAGAACCAGATTCCAAAAGCAGTATCTGCCATGAACGAACGAACATCATGTATGTGCGATTTTTTAGCTGCAGTAAACTGTTAGAATATTAAGTAGGAATATTTAGATACGGATCTTTTGATGGGTTTCTTCCTTGGATTTTTTCGTGTCTTAAAATATATTTGGTTGCGTCCAGTTTATGCTATTTTATTAAAAATTCATTAATTTTCTTCAGAACATTATAATTATTAATTTATTACGTTAAATAAGCATAAACATAAGTTTGTTTAATTTTTACCAAAACCGGTAAAACCTTAGAAATTTACCGGTTTTTTATAATGTGTTTTTAATTTTAATTTACCGGTTAACTGGTTAATCGGTTAACCGGTATTGCAAACTCTAATGGTATGAATAGTAGATTGCATAATAAATACAAAATAATATAGATATGTATCGTGTATAAAGGGTTAAAGCACTTGCATAGCGGCTTAAACTACAAATAAATAAATTAGAAATAAGCTAGAAATAATCTCATTAAAATAATTTGTTTAATTGTAGCGGACGTGATTGACTAAAGTTCGTGAATGATTATGTTATGATTTTTTTTATTATTGTTTTACAATGTCACTATGGTAGTATTTAAAATGTCAAAAAAAGTTCAAAAAAGTTATATAGAAAGTTTTTTATAGATTGAAATTTTATGAGTTGTAAATTACTAGGTTGGATTGTAAATTACTAGGTCGTAATATGACAAAATAAACAACAAGGAAACATAAATCTCTATTGATTTTCACATTTTTTTGTAGTAAAATCTGTAGGATTTACAGTATGTATCACAACAACACATAAAAACCTTTTAAGACCTAGGTGTCCCACAACAACACGTATTCTATGGTGTTGATGGATGCCATTTTTTTAAATGGAAAACTAAACATTAATCCTATAACATAATAAAAAAATCCCAGCGGCAGGTATATCCGCTAGAAATAGGTAGATTTCGGGGTCAGACGGTTTTGTGTCCAAATAAAATTAGATAAGTCAGATTAGTTTAAATAAAAAATATAAGTAGAAACAGAATAATTCAAAAAAATTATCGAACCAAATTAAATACATTATCCGAACTAACTCCATCAATACAATTTCGGAACAGTTTTATTTAAGTTGGTTTAAACTACTTTTAATAACATATTAAATCCACCAAAGATCAAATGAACTACGTCACAACTACAATTATACCATCACACATAATTTATGATCAAACATTATCAAACAATTTTATTTCAAAATCATCTTTTATTGTTGTTTTTTTGTTCTTATTTAATCTTTTTTCAAACGGTTACTTAGTAAAAAAAAAAAACAAAAGAGATTTTGATAATTTTTCTATGGTATTAAATGGCTTGATATTTTTTTTGCAAGGGGTTCATTATAACGCTTATAAAAATAGAACCTTTTGGGTTAGAAAGCTGAAATTTTTTGAGGCTATAGTTGAAAGGTATGTTTAAAAGCTAAGATGAATTTAAATAACATAAACTGAAACATGATGAAAGCATTGCCTTTTGCGTTTGTTTTCATTTCAACAGCCTTAGAGTCTCAACCCTTAGACTTGAACTATTTTTTTTGAAAATTTTGGAAAGATTTATATTTTAAGTACGTGAAAAAAAGTTTTCAAATATGATCTTGGCCTTTTCAGCTAGATCAAGGACAGCAAAGTTTAGTAAATTTTTAAAACAGCTGATTTTTGAGGAACCTGAAACGCCAAGGTTGGCATCTGGATAAAAATGATAAAATATGGTTCAAATATTCAATATTTTTAAATTTTATTAAAATATTGTTATTCAAACGGAAGTTATAGCGCCCTAGATTATTCGAGTTTTTAGGTTCTAGCCGCTTAACCGGTACCCGGATATGGCCAGTTCACGAACTTGTCCAAGACATTATTTACCGAAACATACACAGAAAATTATTTTGGTGTAGGTTGAAAAATGCGACCGTGAGAGTGCCGCTAAATTCCGTTATACCTCATATCGTTATATATATATATATATATATATATATATATATATATATATATATATATATATATATATATATATATATATATATATATATATATATATATATATATATATATATATATATATATAATTTTTTTTTTTGTTTTTCCATCTCCGCTTATCACATATAGTCGTTTGGCATCAAAATTTTTCCGAAATTCCGAGATGAAGCCCATTGCAATAGGTAGATTTTTATATGAAATCTACCTAAAATGACATAGGCCAATATTTCATGATAGAATGGAGGCAGTAAACTAAAATAAAAGAGTAAAAAAAATTTGTGTTTTCAAAATTTGCAGGAACAACACTATAGTTGAATTGTCGTGACGTGACACCCATATTTCAAAAATAAAAAAAATATAAATCAATCTCCACGCGGATAAACTTACACATAGATTTGTAATTTTTTGTTAAACAAATTTTTTTTACATCCTCTTTATCCATTTTACAAATCGAAATCCAATAATCGTAAATAACACAATATCAGTAGGTATTATAATGAAATCAACTACTGACTTTAAGTTTCATTATTTTAGATCAAATTTTATGATAAAATTACATTTATTTTTATTGAAATTTATTTAAGAAGTTTAAAAAGTCGTTTTTCGGTTTAATATTCTTACTAATGGCATAAGTATTTTCTTAAATTAGACAGACAAAAAATACTTTAATATCATTAATTTTATTACAAAACGAAATGATATCAAAATATAAATACAAATTACATCAAACTACTTCTTTTCATTTATTAATGTGACAGACAGGAAAATGTTACTTTTAGTTATTAGCTCTCAAGTCACAAGTGACATTAAGTGATAGAATAGTTTATTTGATTTTTTTTATATCTTTTGAGAAATAAAAAATTTCAATAATAATCAAATAGTTGGGTAGGCAAATTGAAGATTTGCATGTGTCGAGGTGCTGTATTTAACCTGCCAAGTAGCTTGTCCAAAAAAGCTTATGCCTTATTTACTCGAATTGTGAAACCCAAAATTAAAACTAAACATTTTTGAAATCGAAGCGATTGCCACAATTCTGAAGGTTTTTTGTTGACTTGTGGAGTTTATGTAAAACATGATAACGGTTTGTTACTGGGCTATTATTTTGAAAACGTACATTTTTTTGTCGATTTTTAAATTTTTGATTTTTAAAAAATCTGAAAATTTGATATATTGTTGGTATTGACGAAAGAAAAAAAGTTAATTCTGCTTTTATTTTTTGAATCGGAGTTATGCGCGGTAGAATTTTTGGGGCATTTTCACGTAGTTTTGGTAATGGAATCAATTTTTTGTTAATAGATCCCATAAATTTCATGTGATTTACGTATATTTTTGCGACTAAAGAGAAAAATGGTTGAATAATTGAAATGTGCAAGTTGGAAATTAATAATTTTTCTCTTTTTCGCTAGGCGACGCGTTAAACTTGCTTTACTTCAAAGCTCAATTCTCAAAAATCGTCATTTTTTTTTTGTTTTTCACAAATTTTAAAGTAAACACATGCTATATATCAATTTACAAAGAGGCGTTAATTCGTGTTCTTGAGATATTTAATTTTAAAGATTTTTAGTCCGATTAAAATTCTAATTGTTCATTATTTTCTCGAACTTCAGTGGTTAAAATTTTTTGATGATATAAATTGTTCGAAAGAATAATAAACAAATACAATTTTAGACGGATTAAAAATCTTTAAAATTAAATATCTCAAGAACACGAATTAACGCCTCTTTGTAAATTTGATATTTTAAAGTAAGGTTAGAGCTATATTTAAAAAAAAAAAAGTTAAAATTTAATTGATTTTAAAATTTTTTGTTAATGGAAGTTGTTTGAAAAAATGAAGAAAAATTCGAATTTCGGTCGTACTAGAAATCTTTAAAATTAAATATCTCAAGAACAAAAATTAACGCCCCTGAGTTAATTTGATATATTTTAGAGTAAGGATAGAACTATTTTCAGAAACAAAATTAATTTAATTCCAATTGCTCTTTGATCCTAGCGCCATCTTTAAAAAAGTTTTTTTAATATTTTTATTTAAAAATTAATTATAAAAACAATAAATTAATTTTTTTTCAAAGGGTAACTAATCATCTATCAAACAAAAAAAAGTTTGATGAACTCGGTATAGCCGTTCTTGAGCAATTTAATTTCAAAGTTACATCGGATTGGCAGAATTTTCATTTTTCATGCATGTTGGGGTGCCCCCTGTGCTCAAACTATGCACTTCAAAAAAAATTTTAAAATAAGTTGTATTTTTTATTTTGTCCATACTACTTATATGCCAAGTTTCAGGAAAATCAAAAATGGTCAAGTTTTCACAACTCTGTCTAGAACACGTTTTTCATCTCCTGTAGTTCGATATCTTCTGAAAACACATATGAAAATTTCATACGTGGTTGATTTTTTTCGACCAAATATCTGTCATTTCAAATGATTATCTTGCTGTTGATATTTTCTATCGTTTAAGCGATGCTCTCCGGGCTTTTTTTTTAAATGTACTTTCGATCTGTTGGACCCTTTTCATGTGCAATTGCAAAGAAATGCCATACTGCAGGTATTTTAAAATCAACAACATGTTTGCAAAGATTTATAAAATTTTTCTTATTTTTATATTGAGTTTCTGAGCCATCCGTAATATATAAAAGTATTTTAATACTAAGAACGGACCAATAATAACGACCAGTATTGTAACAATGGCCGAATGCTGGCAACCACGACTGGACCATTAAAAAACATATCAATTATTATTATATGTAAATTTAAATAAATTAAATACAAAATAATTAAAATAAAATTAAAATGTCTAATGAAAAAAAATTTAAAGCTCATACCAGCATTATCAATAATATCATAGTCTTTCAGCTGAGAAACGATAACTAAACTATAGGTAAAGTTTTTCAAACTATTTGTTTCTAAAATGGATATTACTCTAGTGTATGTAACCGAATGACATAGATCGGGCAATTCATAGTTGCAGTACTGTACAATAACAATATTCAATTAATGCTAAACATTAACGGGTCATTGATAGACCATATAAAGTAAAGTGTACTGGCTATTTTCTATAAACCGTAGATCGGTCGATTTATTGGTTCCAGTAATGGCCCAATAAAAATAGCCAAGTACTGTTAAGGCCAATGCTTTTTGTATATAAAGGTAACTGTATACTAGCTCTTTTCTGTAAACCATAGATTGGCCGATGAATGGTTCCAGTGCTGGCCTAATAACAATAGCCATGTACTGTTAACCATTAATGGGCCAGTGGTTGGCCATATTTTAAAGTCTGGCAAACTCTGCCTGGGTTTTTACCGGATAACACTACACGCGATAAAATGATTGGCAAAGTGTTTTCCTTTTCCGATAATCAGAAATATTTGAATTTAGAGGCAAAAAAAATATATAAATTAATTTTTTTATGTATTTGTTTGTAATATTATTATTATTTCCTTAAATTATGATTTTTATAGAAAAAAAACTATTATTAATAGTCTCATTCTTATGTCAGTGTTAAGATGTTGAAAGTAAATCACAATCTTCGATCGTTGGAATCTTCAATCCTTATTCTCAATAAAAACCTGTTTTTCAATGGGTAATGCACAGAATATGTTTCAAATTTAGTACAGGTGTTAAAATATAAAATTTTCAATATATTAGATTCACATTTAGTAAAGGATAATTAATTTGATGTAAAAATGTGAATTTTTCATATATCCAACTTTAAAAAATCATCGTAGAAAAAAATCCATATGGACAATCTCACTTTTTATATTTTTGTTTCATAGCTGCATGTGTTTACTTTGAAATTTGTGAAAAACAAAAAAAATGACGATTTTTGAGATGCATTGAAGTAAATCAAAGTTTAACGCGCTGCCTAGCGGAAAAGAGAAAAATTATTAATTTCCAATTTACACATTTCGATTATTCAACCATTTTTCTCTTTAGTTATAAAAATATGCGTAAATCGCATGAAATTTATGGGATCTATTAATAGTCCGAGAGCTGAGCGACATAAAATTGCAAGCACTTTATAAAGGCTGATTTTTTAATATTATGTCACATATGTTGAGTAGAGAAATAGTCTTTAGTCAGTCAGCTGGATTCGTTAGTGTTTGGAGTGGGTGGGGCTCCAATGTTGTAAGAAATCCATGTATCTTGCAACTACTTTATAAAACCTGAAAATTCGTTTGAGAGCAGAATATTAATTAAAAATAAGTTTTATGAACGTCAGTCACTCAAATCCTGTAACCGAACGCGTCAGTCACGCGTTGAAGTTGTAAAAAACGGTATATCGTGCAAGTACTTTATAATATCTGAAATTTAGTATACAGGTGAAGAATGTTATTATAATTACAAAAAATGTAGTCAGTCAGTTTATTTCTGTAACAAATGCCGTCAGTAGCAAATAAAAGGTTGCCGTTCTGTAATACGGCGCGCTCAATAAATATTAACATTTATTGAATGAAGTTTCGTTTTTCAATGGATATTCATTTTATTTCATGTACATTGAAGCTGATCTACTCGAATGACTATTAAAATATATAATATTAAACTTAAATAACAAAATTAATAGAATCATATACAGATTTTAATAAAGTATACTCAACAAATTCCTTTTAGTCTTGAGCATGAAATAGTATTCTAATACGAGTCGCTGCAGTTGTTGTAAACATCACTTGTGTCATCATTTTCTGGATCAGTTATATCTGACAATCCATGATCTGCAAATAACTTAAGTTTAGTTAAACTTCTAGTATATAAGTCATGAAATTTTGAATGTTAGTCCTATTCAAATTCAACTGTTCAAGAAAACAATAAAGAACACTATTCAGGAAGAATTAGAAAAATTGTTATAATTTCATCAAGTGAGGTAACCAATTATTAAGAATTTCACATTCACTCAACCAGGAGCCCAGAACAACAGCAAGATTTTCAAGTGTCACGAAAACTTGCAACATTATAAACATTGGGTATCAAGTGTAAACAATAAAAATTAATCAAAGGTTTAACAAGAAGTTTTATTAATTTTTTTTTATAGCTAGTGTAAAGGTGAAATTTTTAAAATTAAATTAAAAACAAGTGTTAATTAGTATCCCATCAGGAATATAACTGCGTTTCTATTATTTTTCTTAACCAGCTATTTTCTAGAATTCTAGTTCAACAGAATAATAGCTATTGGGTTTGACATTCTTGAACTATTATTACACAAGCTTTTTTCTACTGCAAATTTACAAAATTAATGGATAACTATTTGGGGATACATCAACTTGAATCATCATTTTCTGTATCAGATTTATCTGACAATCATCTGCATATTAACAGAAGTGCAATATGTTTAAATGATTAAATAAGTAAGAAAAACATGCATAATCACACGTATAATATATTACCTGAAACATCGTTTTTGTTAATAACTACATCTTTTACGAAAATTGGAAGTTGTTGACCTTCAAACCAATGAAACTCATAACGTCCGGCTATTTCAAGCCAACCTTTTTTAACGGCCATCTCTGTAGTTGGTATTGTTTTATGTGCATTCATCCAAATATTTGAAATGTATGCACTGCGATCAATTTGGTTAATAAGCTCAGATCTACAGGGCGGAAGATTTGATGTGTCGTAACTTTTTGCATGAATTTTAAAAGTTTCGTCGTTATCTTTAAATTTATAGGTTTTTGAAAACATTGCGAGACGAGCTTCATTTACAGTTTTAAGTTTATTTTGATTTTATAATTGGCAGACGAATTCTTAAATTTTTGTTATGACATCTGAACGATTATGGGCATTCAATGCGCTTGAATTTGCAAACGCTTTTCGAAAGTCTTCAAACTGAATCATTAAATTATATGGACGCTTTTTTCCTTTTCTGAAAAATGCTGGGATTTGATCGCAACCAGTGAAAACGTGCAGAGCTGGAATAGCAGAGCAAGTTGATTCTTCCAATTTTTCATGAATTTCACTGACATTAATACATCGTAATGTGTTGCCAACACCACATTCCATCCAAATTTTCACGTCACTCTTTAAGTTTTTTATATTGCTAAGCATTATAACCAGAATAGCTCCGACACGGGCATTTGATACAGACGTTCGCTGCAAAATTCAAGTTGCAAATTTGTTGCACAATTTTTGTATCTGCTTCTTCATGTGAAGGGCATGAAAAAACATCTACAACGCTCCTTATAACCCCATCATTTTCAACAGTATATTTATAGCAGTTGTCAAAATTTAAATAAACTGTTTTATTTCTGAAAAAAGGAGCTGTTTTACCCTTTTTCCAATGTTGTTGTTATCGATGAAAACGATGTTTCAGGTAATAGATTGTACGTGATATGCCTGTTTATCTTACGAATTTAATTATTTTGAAATCAAACATTGCGCTTATTGCACTTGCACTTATATTAATATGCAAATGATGAATTGTCAGATATAACTGATCCAGAAAATGATGACTCAAGTGATGTTTAATATTAGAATACTTTTTCATGCTCAAGACTAAAAGGAATTTGTTGAGTATACTTTATTAAAATCTGTATATGATTCTATTAATTTTGTTATTTAAGTTTAATATTATATATTTTAATAGTCGTTCGAGTAGATCAGCTTCAATGTACATGCAATAAAATGAATATCCATTGAAAAAAGAAACTTCATTCAATAAATGTTAATATTTATTGAGCGCGCCGTATTACAGAACGGCAACCCTTTATTTGCGACTGACGGCATTTGTTACAGAAATAAACTGACTGACTACGTTTTTTATAATTATAATAACATTCTTCACCTGCATACTAAATTTCAGATATTATAAAGTACTTGCACGATATACCGTTTTTTACGACTTCAACTTCACTTCAGTGACTGACGATCATAAAACTTATTTTTAATTAATATTCTGCTCTCAAACGAATTTTCAGGTTTTATAAAGTAGTTGTAAGATACATGGATTTTTTACAACATTGGAGCCCCACCCACTCCAAACGCTACCGAATCCAACTGACTGACTGTAGACTATTTCTCTACTCAACATATGTGACATAATATTAAAAAATCAGCCTTTATAAAGTGCTTGCAATTGCAAAACATTGATTCCATTACCAAAATTACGTGAAAAAGCCTCAAAAATTCAACAGCGCATAACTCCGATTCAAAGTACTCAAAAAATAAAAGCAGAATTAACTTTTTTTCTTTCGCCAGTACCAACAAATTATCAAAATTTCAGATTTTTTAAAAATAGTCGATTTTTTTCGATGTACGTTTTCAAAATAATAACCCTGCTGTTGATTGATCTAAAACAAAGTTTTGTATAATTTAGGTTTCCGATTGAAATAAAAGTAACTGTGATGTCTGTGTGTCGACCTGTTTGTTCTTTGCCTTCGATTATCCCATAAACTATAAATAAACCTAAAATTTGAAATCAGTATCAAATTTGCTAACCTTGACATTTAGTCTTTTAACCTTAGCATTTAGTTTTATATTATGTCAATTCGGTACAATTATCTTTTAAGATAAAGTGGTTATATAATTGTAGTTTTATTATTTAAATTCAATTTTTGATGTTGAGCACATATTATTAATAATACATATTTATAATTCATAGTAAACCATTTATATAGTTAAGGCTTAATGACTGTTTTTCATTTATTTCCTGAGTTCTAAGACCTTTTTGATCAGTGGTTCTAACTTTTTTACCCACCGGCACCCTAAAATCTTTAAACAATGTAAAATAACTAAAATCAATTAGAATTTCTTATTGTTTTTCTACTTAAATTAATTTTACGCACTTATTTAAACAAATTTATTGCACTACGAATTTTTTTAAAAATATTGTTGAAACTATTTTCATTTACTGGGTTCATGTAAATTTGTAAAAGTACAACTTCGCAACCCCAGATGTTCTAACTCGCACCCCCGCCTACACAGATAGAAATCTAGGTTTTTAGGGTTCCGTTTTTTATACGGAACACTATTGGTGACAGTACAACGTGTTTTTTTCACATTATTTCGATTATCTCGTGAACCATTAATCCGATAAACTTAAAATTTGAAGTGCTTATAAAACTAACTTATCCACACAAGATGGTGGGTTAAAAAATAAATAAAGTTGTGTTCGTTTGTTTTAAAGAGGTACGATGTAAAGCCTTTGAGAACATACATTTTTTTATCGAGACGAGTAGAGTATCATATGAAAGGGCTTCATTTCAGCATTATTTAAAAATGTATTTTTGAATTTTACACCTCACCATTTTTTGTATAATTTTGAAAAATGACGTTTTCTGGATGTTTTATTGCCCCGAATAAATATGACCCTACTTCATCGAAAATCTTGAAATATATTTGGAATGATAGAAAATTGAGTAGGTTTTTAATGAAAAATATAGCAAAGTGGTTGATACTCATAACTATATTTATTAAAGGCGTGGGAATGTCAAGGGGTAAAAACATCATTTAAAACCAGGTCATTTGAAAGAGCACTTGATTTTAGAAATATTACCATTTTTAGAATTTTGCAATGCATAGTTTTTGAATTATTATCAATAAAGTGACTCAAAAAATTGGCCCCCCCCCCTTGCATTTCGAGCCTAATTAACAGAAAAATTTGAAAAAATTCACAGAGACAGGAAGTTTGATAAACTCTGAACGAAAAATATAGCGAACTCTCAAATAATTATATTTTTATGATTTTAAGGGATTGGGGTGGGGAAGGGTGAAAAAAAACTTTTTTGACCCAAGCGAGTGGGGTGTCATTTGAAAGAGCACCAAATTTCAGAAACTTGGCAATTTTTTTTAGAATTTTGCGGTACACAGTTTTTGAGTTATTCTAAAAAAGGTGGAAATTCTAGACCGTTCCCCCCTCCCCTACGTTTCGACACTGAAAAACAGAAAAAATTGAAAAACTTCATAGAGACAGGAAGTTTGCTATATTTTGAACGAAAATTATAGCGAATTCTCAAATAATTATATTTCTGTGTGTTTAGGGGATGGGTGTAAGGAGGGTAAAAAAAAACTTTTTTTGACCCAAGCGAGTGGGGTATCATTTGATAGAGCACCAAATTTGCAAAACATTGCAATTTTCTTAGAATTTGCCGTTACTTCTGCTTGGGAAGTTTATAATTTGAAGAAAATGATGGATAAATTACTACAAACAAAGTAAACGATGTATTCAGTTTAATTAATTCATTCTTTTATAATTGATAAATCCTGTTCTTTTACTTTTAAGAAAACCTTTGCGAGCAGATTGGTTTCACATTTCATCGAATTTTCTATTTTGAAAATACATTTTTAATATAACATAAACAACAAAACATTGCAATAGTATATTGTGCTACTAGTGCGTTTGGGTTTGCCAAACGCGTGTAAAGTTGCACAACCGATAGCTAGAGAATAAAAAGGTCACTCTTAATGCATTCAACCTCAAAAATTATCAAACAGTAAAAACTAAACGTGGCATTTTTTTAATTCCAACCATTTTGATAAACAAAATTTATTCTTAAAAAACATAGGACTGAAAATTCGCAGTTTTTGTACATAAGATGGTAAAAGGATATCTAATAATAAACAAAACGCACAAGCAAAATAATTATATTTTGTTTTTCAAACTTTATTATCAAAGATTGCATTCCAAAATCACAATATGGAGGGGCTGAAATCTCAAGCTCTGAGATATTAAGACTTCGGTTTTGGTTAAGGATTTTGATATAGTTTTCGGCATAAAACTTTTATGAGGACATTGTTTTTAGTTTTGGGCAGCGATGTATATCAAACATAACTCTTTGTTAAAGTACAAGTATTTTATCTCTGTTTAGAAATTTATTACAAAACTAACACGAAACATTAATTCGTCGCCGGAAAATTATAACATCATATATTAACATAATTTAGTGAAAAGATGACACACTCAGCAAACTACTCAATTGTAATGGAGTAGTTTGCTGAGTGTGTCATCTTGGCTCTCCATTTAGCGTTTCGAGAAAATATTACAAAATCACAACTTCATATTTCTTTCAAAATTCCAAAAATATTGTAAAAATAAAATAAAATTAATTTTTTTTCAAAATTCTAAAAATATCCCAAAAATTATTACAAAATCAAAGATTACAACTTTGTTCAAAAATTCTAAAAATACTAGGTCATTCAATAAGTCCGTAGGATGACACATAGATGGCGTTACTAGAATTTTTTCCATATGATTTTTATTTAGTACTAGCCTTCAAACGATACGTGTATAAATTTGACAGCAATCTGACTATTTATTCGTGAGTTATAGCATTTTGTGTGAAGCAACTTTTGTTTTTGAAAAAAAATGGAAAAAAGTGAATTTCGAATTTTAATAAAGCATTGCTTTTTGATGAAAAAAAATACAGTGGAAACCAAACAATGGCTTGATAAACATTATCCAAACTCTGCTCCATCGAGACAAATGGAAGAGAAGTGGATTGCTGAATTTAAATGTGGTCGTACCAGCACAAAAGATGCAGAGCGCAGGGGACGCCCAAATGAGGCTGTTATTCCAGAAAACATAAAAAAACTCCACAAATTGGTTATGAACGATCGCAAATTGAAGGTGCACGAAATAGCTGACATTGTAAAGGTAGCAGATGGTAGTGTTTTTACCGTTTTACATGAACATTTGGGTATGCGAAAGCTCTGTGCAAATTGGGTGCCGCATGAGCTCACAGTCGACCAAAAACAACAACGAATCGATGCTTCGGAGGAGTCTATGGCACTGTTAAACCGCAATAAAATGGAATTCTATCGTAGATATATGACAATGGATGAGACATGGCTTCATAATTACACACCAGAATCCAAAAGACAGTCAGCTGAGTGGACAGCAGTCGACGAACCGAATCCAAAGCGAGCAAAGACGCAATAGTCGGCCGGTAAGGTGATGGCGTCTGTATTTTGGGATACGAACGGAATAATATTCATCGACTATCTCCAAAAAGGAACCACCATCAACAGCGACTATTACTGTGAACTTTTGGATCGATTGAAGGCTGAAATCGCAAAGAAACGGCCACAATTGCAAAAGAAAAAAGTGTTGTTTCACCAAGATAATGCACCGTGTCACAGATCGATGAAAACGATGGCAAAATTGAATGAATTGGGCTTTGAATTGCTTACCCACCCACCATATTCTCCAGATTTAGCCCCTAGCGACTTTTTCCTGTTTTCAGATCTCAAGAGAATGCTTGCTGGAAAGAAATTTAAGTCCAATGATGAAGTAATCGCTGAAACTGAGGCCTATTTTGACGAGAAAGAGAAATCATACTATAAAAGTGGTATAGAAAAGTTGGAAAATCGCTATACTCGTTGTATCGCCCTCGAAGGCAACTATGTTGAATAAAAAAATCGAGTTTTGTCAAAATGTTGTTTTTTTCTTACTTATCCTACGGACTTATTGAATGACCTGTTATTGCAAAAATTATAACAAAATCAAAAATTGAAACTTTTTTCAAAATTGAAATTGAATTGAATTGAATTGAAATTCCAAAAAAATTCCATAAATTAAAATAAAATCAAATATTTCAACTTTTTCTAAATTCTAATAATATTCCAAAAATTCTTAAAAATTCAAAAATGCAAATTTTTTCGAAATTCTAAAAATATTGCAAAAATTATAACAATTTCAAAAATTGAAACTTTTTTCAAAATTCTAAAAATTGTAATAAAATCAAAAATTTAAAATTTTTCAAAATTCTAAAAATATTCCAAAAATTCTTACAAAATCAAAAATTAAAACTTTTTTCAAAATTCCAAAAATATATATGTATACAAAATTCACAAATTCAAAAATTCTATTATATTTCAAAATTCTGAAAATATTGCAAAACGTATAACAAAATCAAAAATTAAAACTTTTACCAAAATTCAAAAAATCAATTTTTTGACACACTTGACAATATTTTTTTGACAAACTTATAATGCCATAAAATTCTCAATAATAATAATTTCATTACATTTCACTCCATACGAATAACTAATTTTATTTTTTTCTAAAAAAATAAATGAAAATCATTCTTTTGATACACTTGACATTAATTTTTTGACAAACTTAAAATGCCATAATTCTCAATAATAATAATAAAATTTCATGTCATACAAATAATTTATTTTATTTTATTTTTTCCAAAAAATTGTGTAAAATAATAAATAAAAATCTGTCTTTTGACACACTTGACAACATTTTTATGACAAATTTATAATAATATAATATAACTAGATTATTAGTTTGTAGTCTCACATACCAATCCCGATTATCAAGATTTCTTCAAATTCAATGTTTCTATTCGTAATCACTTGAAATGAACGTTTTTTAAGCAAAAAATATGCAAGTTTCCTTGTTTTGACACACTTAACGATTTTTTTGACACACTTCCGGTACAGTTATCGAACACATCGTCCTTTCGGCTCTTTCCATTCAGTAAACCTATTTCTAGAAAAAAAATTTTTGAAATCCGTCCCGCGGTGTTCTCTGGCCGGCAGACATACCATACATACATTTTATTTTTTTTTGCTTTTTTAGAATCAGTAGGTAGTCTAAAACGTCGAGAAATGCCAAAAAAAGTTGGGGCAAGAATTTCGCTTTTCGCTCATGAAAGTAATACTTAGGTTTTTTCAAAACCAAAGCAATTTTTCCAAAGTAATTATATAGCGGCAGTATAAATGTTAATTTCATAACACCAATATTCTTAAAGTTAGTTTGTCATAATGCTGGGACAAACTTTAATAACTAAAATTGCTTAACAATAAATATTACTTAAATTAAAAAAACTTAAACATTAACATCACTGAATCATTTTATGAAAAATAAAATAAATTGAATTTTGTTCCTGTTGAACCCTTTTCGATTTTTTTTTATTATTTTGTTACAGAATATAAATTGATTCGAATTCAATATAATTTTTACGGGAGGTTTTGTTTTGATATCTTGCTAGCAGCAATTGTTGATATAATTGCAATTGTTGATATAACTATGAAAAATGAGGGTGAATTTTTTTAATAAAATCTGCCAAGCTATTTTTTTAGACTATATCTCAGAAAATCAACAATGTTGATTACATTATTGAATAATTTAACTAAAATCTTCAACTACTAAACGAATTGTGAATTTAAAACATCAAATTTATTTGTCACTTTGTTTTTGTTATCAACCATTAAACATTGTCGAAGTGACGAAGATAGTGATTTGAGATAATAATAAAAATGTAAAAAAACAATTTTTATTATATTTTATTATAAAAACAAAATTTAAATATTTATTTAATGCAATAACAACAACCCATAAGCGTTTGAGAGAGCATCTTCTATTTTTTACACACTTTTTTATGTTTATTTCTTTAAAAAATGTAGAATATATTAGATATTGTTCTGCAAACACTTTAAAAAAATTTTTAGAGTTAATAATAATACACTGTTGATTATTTTTTGTTATTGGTGTTGATATCGTTAGTACAACATTAATTACTTTAAGTAATAATATCATATTTTCAATAATATATCGTTGTTATTTAGTTTTTCTTTTTTAAAAAAATACAATTATTTTGCTATCTCTAAACTCAGGATTGGGTTGGGTTTTATACTCGCTTAACCTGTATTTCCTATGTTTTTAATGATTTTTAAAATCTGTTTACATTTTAAATTTCATCCCTTACGAAAGCCAGCAGATTTTTCTCTTCTTTTTTGTTCAAACATCTGAATTGTTAATGGCTGCAATTACATGTTCAAATGCAGTTTCTTCATACAGTGAAATTAGAACGAAGCGAATTAATTATTCACGAGCTAAGCATTTATATTTGACACAGCACATGCCAAATATATTATTTGCTTTGCAAGCGAGCACTAGCACACGCTAAGCATATTTTGCTTGAACGTATTACACTTATTTAAAATAACTGATTCGTTTGTATGAATTGATTGTACTTCGACACTACGTACTCTTCCATTCCTGTTTTTTGGAATAATTGAAAGCTTATTAATTGATACGTTTTAAATTTTTATTTTAAATACTAATTCATAAGAAATTTTATTTTTAATAATAATTAACTAACTCAAAAATTCAAAATATTTAATTATAGTTTTAATAATAATTATTACCTGAAAGCAAGGTTTTCTTTATTTTAATATATGTATATATTTAACTAAATTTGATTAATTCTTAATTCTTAATTTTTCTTTAGTCGATTCTTATGAACGACTTTTTCTTTTTTTGTTATTGGATGGATCCTCAATCACTATATTGTGTTTTGGTTACAGATGTAAAAGTAATATTACCCATGGTAAAATTACCGGTAAAATTGGTAATATTACGTAATATTACTTGGGCTTGGTAAAATTGGTAAAATTGCAATAATATTTAAATAATCTTTATATAATAAAAATTAAAGTTTGTGATTTTTTGTTGACACCTCGTAAAATTGAAAATTGCCTGCACATTGTTGTGAGAATACCTCAGCTGACCGATCGATTTGCAGCTGAACACCCATAAATGTAGGTAATTTTAACGTCTCTACGTGGTGCCACAAAGGAGAGTACTTTAGGCAAATATTTATTTTATGTACTGTTGTCGATCGTTGGGTTGGAATGAGTATAATTTTGAATAATGACATTTTCATCGTGTTTTCTTACCTCGATTAGCTCCGAACCAAACTTATCGAAAATCTTCAAATGTATTTGGAATGATAGAAAAACTAGTAAGTTTTTAATAAAAAATATATAAAAGTATACTCATAATTATATTCATCAACTTTATTTAGCAACTTTCAGAACGTTCTCCCCCCTACTTTTCGACACTGATTGACAGACAAATTTGAAGAAATTCATAGAAGTAGGAAGTTTGGTAAATTTTGAATGAAAATATGGAGGCGCTGAAATCTCACAGCTCTGAGATATCAAGACTTCGGTCTGAGTTAAGGACTTTGATATGGTTTTCGGCAAAAAAACTTTTATAAGGACATGGTTTTTAGTTTTAGGCAGCGATGTATATCAAACATAACTTTTTGTTAAAGTACAAGTATTTTTTATCTCTGTTTAAAAATTTATTACAAAACTAACACGAAACATCAATACGTACCCGGAAAATTATAATCAAAATTCCAAAAATATTGTTAAATTAAATAAAATCAAACTTTTTCAAAATTCCAAAAATATTCCACAAATTAGAATAAAATCAAATATTTAAATATTTTCTAAATTCCAATAATATTTCAAAAATTCTTAAAAATTCAAACTTTTTCCAAAATTCTAAAAATATTGCAAAAATTATTACAAAATCAAAAATTGAAAATATTTTCAAAATTCCAAAAATTATAATAAAATCAAAAATTAAAAATTTTTCAAAATTCTAAAAATATTTCAAAAATTCTTAAAAAATCAAAAATTAAAACTTTTTCCGAAACTCTAAAAATAAGTATTGCAAAAATTATTACAAAATCAAAAATACAAACTTTTTCAAAATTCCAAAAATATTTCAAAAACTATAACAAATTGAAAAATTTCCATGTCCAATTTCATTTTAAATTACATTTACGTCATTTTTTCCAAAAAATTGGCTAAAAAAATAAATGAAATCATTTTTTGACACACTTGACATTATTTTTTGAGAAACTTATAATGCCATAATTCTCTATAATAATAATAAAATATCATGTCATACAAACTATTAATTTTTTTTTTTTCTAAAAAAATTGGGTAAAAAATAAATAAAAACCTTTCTTTTGACATACTTGACAACATTTTTTGACAAACTTATAATGCCATAATTCTCAATAATAATAAAATTTCGTTTCAAACAAACAATTAATTTTATTTTTTTCCAAAAAATTGGGTAAAAACTAAATAAAAATCTTTTGACACAGTTGACAACATTTTTTTGACAAACTTATAATGCCATAATTCTCAATAATAATAATAAAATTTCATTTCAGACAAATAATTTTATTTTTTTCCAAAAAATTGGGACAAAAAATAAATAAAAATCTTTCTTTTGACACACTTGACAACATTTTTGTGACAAACTTATAATGCCATAATTCTCAATAATAATAATAAAATTTTATTTCAAACAAACAATTTCTCACTTACCAATCCCGACCATCTAGATTTCTCCAAATTTAATGTTCCTACTCGTAATCACTTAAAATGAACGTTTTTTAAGCCAAAAATATGAAAATATGCTATTTTTGACACACATAATGATTTTTTGACACACTTCCGGTACAGTTATCGAACACAGCGTCCTTTCAGACCTGTCCCTTGTGAATACCTATTTTTAGAAAAATTTACGTAACGTCATCCCCATACAAAAACTAAATCAAAACTGTTGTTTTTATTTTAGAAATAATAATAAAATTTTTAAATTTGTTTTGTTTATTACAAAACCATCTTTAGTTATATGCCTACTAGACGCGAAATGCAGAAAACAATAAACCTTTAAAGATGTGTTATTTAATGATTTTAGGGACTTTATAGACCAAATAGATTATAGAATAAAAATATAGAATTTTGTAGTGTAAATAGAATAAAAATATGTATATGTATAAAGTTGACGATTTTTTTGTACGAAAAGACAATCATGGCTTGTAACTGAAGACGGTTTTGTTTATGACATAGAAATTGGATAATTTATTCATATTGAGTCATCTATATTTTAATAGCAGAAATATGAATATATAATATATATAAAGATTTTAATTGGATGTTTGTACGATTTTTTGAAATCCCTCCAGCCGTTTTCCCTGCAGCGTAGGTAATGACGGACTGACGACCGGCCGGCAGGCCTACAGACTGACACACATTTTTTTTTTTGCTTTTTTAGAATCAGTAGGTTCTGAAAAGTGGAGAAATGCCAAAAAAAGTGGGAGTAAGAATATCACTTTGAGCTCATGAATGTAATACTTGGGTCTTTCAGACCGAAGTAATTTATAGCAGTCTCAAATAATTATATTTCTGTGTGTTTAGGGGAAAAGTCTCAAATAATTATATTTCAGTGAGTTTAGGGAAAGGGGGTGGAGAGGGTAAAAATAAACCTTTTTTGACCTAGCGATTAGGCTGTCATTTGAAAGAGCTCCTAAATCATTGCAATTTTCTTTAGAATTTTTCGGTGCATAGTTTTTGAGTTATTGTCAAAAAAGTGCAACTTTCAGAACGCCCCCCTTCCCCTACGTTTCGATGCTGATTGACAGAAAAATCTGTAAAAATTCACAGAGCTAGGAAGTTTGTAAATTTTGAATGAAAATCATAGCGAGGTCACAAATAATTATATTTCACGGTGTTTAGGGGACGGGGGTGAAGAGGGTAAACAAATCTATTTAGACCCAAAGAGCACCAAATTTAGAAATCACTGCATTTTTTTTTAGAATTTTGCGGTGCACAGTTTTTGAGTTATTGTCAAAAAAGTGCAACTTTCAGACAGTTCCGCCCCCTACGTTTCGACGATGATTGACAGAAAAATTTGAAAAAATTCACAGAGATAGGAAGATTGGTAAATTTTGCATGAAAATCATAGCGAAGTCTCAAATAATTATATTTCTGTATGTTTAGGGCATGGGTGTGGGGAGAGTATAACCATGTATAACCATATACAAAAAAACGATATATGACCCAAATGAGGAGGGAGTCATATGAAGGAGCACTTAATGTAAGTAACATTTAGAATTTTGCACTGCACAGTTTTTGTGTTATTGTAAAAAAAATATTAGTATTATTTCTCCACCCCTCTAAATTTCCACACTTGATTGACCCATAAAAAAATCAAAATTAAACCATTTACAAGCTGGTGCAATTGAATCTTTCTTGAGTTACCATAAATAGCTATGGATAAGATTTAACCTGAAGCAACATTTTTTGTGTCATTTTTGATTAATGATTGTAATTTACTATTGACATTTACGATTAAAAATTTATTTTGCTATGCGTCTATGGTCTGGAAATATAAAGACATTACAATTTACAACACAGCTTTTTTTAAATTATTTTTGATATTGTGTTCTTTTACAATCACGGAACCCTTGGCGAGCGAATTTAATTCGCACTTGTCAGGCTTTTTTTTTTAATAAAATGGGTTGTGTAGTATGATTTACAATATGTGTCATAACAACACATAAAAACCTTTTAAGACCAAGGTCCCACAACAACATGCGTTCTAAGGTGTTGATGGACGCAAATTTTTTTGTTTTCTATACTTTTTTTTATAGAAGGGATAACTAAACAATAAATCCTATCACATATAAAATATGTCATAGGCCAATATTTCATTCATAGAGAATAGTACATTGTATATTAAGAGCAGAAAGTACGACATTGCTGCTCGTGCATGAAAATTGCTGGTTGAGGCGTAGCCGAAACCAGCAATCATGTCAGAGCAGCAATGTTACTTTCTGCTCAAAGTATACAAACTATTTTTTTAACGACTGCCGACAAATGCGATCGAAGTTGCCAAGGAGGTATTTATTTGTTGTTTAAAAAACGTATAGGACGTCAAATTAAAATTTTAAATTATTAACTTTAAAATTTATACACAGTTTGTTTATATCTATTTTTAAATAAAAATAATTTAAAATGAGCAGTAGTGATGAAAGTGATATAATTAGCACTTCACATCATATAAGAGAAGCAGCCAACAATTTAACTTTAGATCTGTTGCCTGAAAAATCTAAAGTCCGGTATGAAAAAGCTTACCTATTATTTATCAATTGGTGTAAGAATAAAAAAACAGGAAATTTTTATTCTGAAGATGTGTTTTTGGTATATTTTGGTGAACTATCGCAGACAAAAAAGTCTTCAACAATGTGGTCAAATTATTCGATGTTAAAATCAACATTCATCGTTAAAGAAAATTTGGATATTAGTAAATATAAAAGATTTTTGCCTTTTTTAAAAAAGAAGCCCTCGGGTTATAGAGCCAAAAAATCATAAGTGTTTTGGGGAGAAGAAATTAATAAATTTTAATATTATGTCTTTGTCCATTATGTCCTTGGTTTTACTTGTGTTTTTACTTTCCGTCCATGAGCAGAAAAAATTAAAAAATGCACGCTAAACAGCAAAAGCCAACTTTCTGTTTTAAACTGATAGATAGAAAACATTATTTTCTATTACAGTCGTTAAAAAAATTTATTTTCTCTATCCATTTCATGGAAAGAGAAAATAAAAAATAAACAGCAAATTTATATAAACAATTTGAGGAACAAAATTAAAATGTGGTTGCCAATTATCCAGCTAGTGGCATATTCCTTGATCATGCGACGCACTTCCTTCCTCAATGATTCAGGCTCGATTCTTCGAGTAGGCTATAACGTGGCATCATCACGGAATACTCCATAGCTAAAACTGAGGGTGCTACCGTTGACTAAATAGAGTTCATCCGCCACCTCTCCTAAGATATCACCTTGACTAGTGATATTTTAGTGCTATTGTCAGTGGCATGTGATATCTCACGTTAGCTCGTATATTCATGTTTTTCTGTTTTTTTTTTTAAATTAATTAAAATGTTAGTAAATTTTTTACTTTATCACTTCGAAATTCTCTCATTACAATCTTAATTCTATATTTTTATAATAAATTTAATTAAAATGATAACTTATCTTATTTAGGTTGTTCTGATCCAAATATTTCATCCTTCGTGTAACTATAATATCAATATCACATATGTGATTTCTTTATGTGATAATATTACTTCGGTCTGAAAGACCTAAGTATTACATTCATGAGCCAAAAGTGAAATTCTTACCCCCACTTTTTTGGCATTTCTCGACGTTTTAGGTCCTACTGATTCTAAAAAAGCAAAAAAAAATGTATGTCTGTCTGTCGGCCGGCCTTTCGTCCGTCCGTCATTACCTACGCTGCAGGGAAAACGGCTGGAGGGATTTCAAAAATTTTTTTTTCTAAAAATAGCTATACTCAAGGGACAGGTCCGAAAGGACGCTGTGTTCGATAACTGTACCGGAAGTGTGTCAAAAAAATTATTATGTGTGTCAAAAATAGCAAATTTTCATATTTTTGGCTTAAAAAACGTTCATTTTAAGTGATTACGAGTAGGAACATTAAATTTGGAGAAATCTTGATGGTCGGGATTGGTATGTGAGATCAAAAACTAGATTATTGCATTATAAGTTTGTCAAAAAAATGTTGTCAAGTGTGTCAAAAGAAAGATTTTTATTTATTTTACCTAATTTTTTGGTAGGTAACCAAAATTTTTTGGTAGGTATCCAACCGGTATCCCGGTTGGTATCCAAGCATTCTAAAAAAATTTCAAGATCTAATATGACAACACTATTTTCCCAGAATTCTCGTTTGTCAAACAATGAACAAAACAAACGTGTTTGTTTGACATATGCACAAAAAATAACTAATAAACTTAAAAAAGTTTTTAAAAAACATAAAATGGATATTGTTTTTTGTAATAAGGAACAGTTAAAACATAAATTAGGATCAACTAAAGATAAAACTCATGATCATGATAAAGTTGGTATTTATGAACTATCATGTGGTGATTGTAACAAAAAATATTATGGGCAGACACGTAGGGGTTTAAAGAAGCGTTTTAAAGAACATGCTGCATACATCAAAACAAACCAACCAAATAAATCTGCAATAGCAAAACATGTCTTGGAAAATCAACATTTAAATTTTTCAATCAATAGTATGAAGTTGAAGAAGGAGGTGCTGGACAACAATAAATTGGATGCTTTTGAATCCCTTTATATTCATAAAGGCATCAATGCAATTAACATTGATAAAGGCAACATAAATTCCGATTTATTTAATTTATTTACAAACCATTTTTAAACTTGTTAGACTTTGTTTTTATTTTATAATTTTTTTTCATAATGTTAGCTTTGTTTTTTATATTGTTTTATTGAAAATTCTTTTTTCTTTTAATAAATCGAGTTTGCTGATGATGGGTTGCATATAATAACCTGAAATGCATTCAAAAATATTTTAAAAATAAAAATTAGAAAGAAATTTTATTTTTTATTTAATAAGTGTGGGCTCAATAAGGAGTTTTTGAAAATTAAAATATATATATTTACGGAGTTCCACAAGTTCAAGACTTATTTATAAATTATTTATAAAAAAATATAATTTATAAATATAATTAAACTAATTTTTTGGAAAAAAAATAAAATTAATTGTTTGTTTGAAATGAAGTTTTATTATTATTATTGAGAATTATGGCATTATAAGTTTGTCAAAAAAAATGTTGTCAAGTGTGTCAAAAATAAGATTTTTATTTATTTTTTTACCCCATTTTTGGGAAAAAAATAAAATTGTTTGTTTGAAATGAAATTTTTTTATTATTATTGAGAATTATGGCATTATAGTTTGTCAAAAAATGTTGTCAAGTGTGTCAAAAGTAAGGTTTTTATTTATTTTTTACCCAATTTTTTGGAAAAAAATAAAATTAATAGTTTGTATGACATGATATTTTATTATTATTATAGAGAATTATGGCATTATAAGTTTGTCAAAAAATGACATTATTGTCAAAAAATGATTTCATTTATTTTTTTAGCCAATTTTTTAGGAAAAAAATGTATCTGTTTTTATGACGTAAATGTAATTTAGAATGAAATTGGACATGTAAATTTTTGAATTTGTTATAGTTTTTGAAATATTTTTGGAATTTTGAAAAAGTTTGTATATATATATATATATACAGGGTGAGTTTTTTAAAAAATGCCAGGCTTTTATCTCGAGAACCATGCTAGATGGGACAAAATAACCCAAGGTAATATTTGTTAAGCGTCGAGGGGGACGTCCATTGGTAATATTGAATGACCTTGAAACTCATAAGTATTGGAGATATATGCCAAAATAGGTTTTTTTTAAATTAGAACCTATACATTTAATATTTTTTTTTAATTAAGTAAATCAAACTACACACTTTTCGCCTCCAAATTTTTTTTGTAAAGTGTACGATTTTGTAGATATGATGAAAATTGATTTGCACTAAAGCAAACGTGTCTTCGCTAAGTTCTTCAGAAAAAAAATAAAATTTCAATAAATCAAAAAAAAAACAACGAAAATCAATTTCACGCAGTAGACCACGATGCAATAATATTTAAATTAATGAATGATTTTCTTTGTTTTTTTTTAATTTATCGAAATTTTATTTTTTTTCTGAAGAACTTAGCGAAGACACGTTTGCTTTAGTGCAAATCAATTTTCATCATATCTACAAAATCGTACACTCTACAAAAAAAATTTGGAGGCGAAAAGTGTGTAGTTTGATTTACTTAATTCAAAAAAAATATTAAATGTATAGGTTCTAATTTAAAAAAAACCTATTTTGGCATATATCTCCAATACCTATGAGTTTCAAGGTCATTCAATATTACCATTGGACGTCCCCCTCGACGCTTAACAAATATTACCTTGGGTTATTTTGTCCCATCTAGCATGGTTCTCGAGATAAAAGCCTGGCAATTTTTAAAAAACTCACCCTGTACATATATATATATATATATATATATATATATATATATATATATATATATATATATATATATATATATATATATATATATATATATATATATATATATATGTATATATATATATTGTTTGTATTTATATATATATATATATATATATATATATATATATATATATATATATATATATATATATATATATATATATATATATATATATATATATATATATATATATATATATATATATATATATATATATATATATATATATATATATATATATATATATATTTCAAGCATATGCTAAAGCAATGTGCAAACTATAATAATTTAAAACAAATTCAAAATATAATATAATAAAAATATAAAATTCCAATTATAATAAATGTATGTATGAAATATTGATAGTAATCTCTTGAATGTTTTTATGTCGTTACAGGTAAGAACTACACGAATTTTAAATAACAGGAAAGTAGAACCATCAATAAGTATGTATTATTTTTGAAATGCAATAAAATGAAAAATAATCCACAAATTTACATCTCATATACTACAACACATGTCTGAATGTTATTTATTTATTTTTTTATTTAATTAATAATCAATAAATTAATTAATAATTTTGGTTCAATTTTTGAATTAAATTCCAATGAATTATCGATGTAAGCACTGGTGTTTAATCGAATGTTAAAATAAATTATCTCTGCCCTATCTTACAAATATCCATCTATTGTAAATTAGTGTTTTGTCCTTTCCTCGTTGTATTGCTTTTAATAATTAAATTAAATTTATGATCTAGTTTTACTTAAAATCTGTATTAAATGGATTATTTTTATATGGGTGTTTACAGTTCATTCAATGGTATTCGAATTTATTAATGGGTTGATAGGCAAACTGCGGTGTTGAAGGTTTATTCAGTTTTTCTTAAACAAATGTTGAACTGATTAAAAATCGGTCATGTTTGACAAAAATCAAATGTCTTCAAACCAATTGATCATACAACCAGTACAAGTTGTACCACGTACAATACTTAATATGATTATTCGTATCACATATCATGCCCAAAAATTACACGTTTTCATGCGTTTCTGTTATTTCATCTCACACATCATGTTCTGATATTTCATCTCACACATCGAAAAGTAATCATTCAACACCCAGTAACTAATTAAAAAATTTTCGAATCGAAGGTATATTAGGATCATTGTTGCATTTCTACGTGCAACCTTTTAAAGTTTTTTACTTTTTCTGCCTATTTTACGTTTTCTACGTATAATACGCCAAAACATTAGGTATTATACTCTTTACGCTGAGATATCAGTCATCGACGCCAAAAAACTTTTATGTTAAACTTTTATGCAGTTTCTCGTCACTACTTAGTATAGTTAAATTTAAAAGTTACTGGATTTTTTTTATCTTCTTAAAAATAATTTGAAATTGTGTCATACTACGTATTTAATGAATTTGTTAGATTTATACAATACATTGTTAATTAAAAAAAGTTCTATTTCAAAAATAATTTAGTTTTACTGAAAAATGGTCTAACTATATTAAAATCACCAATAATAAAAAAAGAATTCTAAAAATACAGAGCAATGTAGTGCCACCGAGGCGATGAATATTTCGAAATTAAAACTTTATCATTAATTACACTGTGCGACAAATGGTAAGGGGTCAGTGATCCGCTGGGGTTCTGACTACCAAGAAAAGTTATATCGGTCAAAAAAAAGTTATAGGTGTCCCGGTGTTTCGCTGGGTCACGTCTAGAAATTGAGATATATCGACTTGAAGTTAGTAGGTATCATATAGGGGAAATTGTCACGTTTGGAAGTCTTTTTTTTGACATTACTCGAAAACGACTAGTCTGATTTTACTGAAACAAATTTAGAAAAATTAAAAATTACAATTCCTTTAATCTAACTATTTCTTTAGACCATTAACAGTTTTGCAGTTATAAACAAACTTATGAACAAAATAAAATAATTTTTCGCGTAAAAAATAAAAAAATTGTGAAAAAATCATGAAAAATTCAAAACGGGAAAAAGTGTCAAGTCTTATTACTTTGATGTAAAATCACATAATCTGTGCACAAAATGAGACATGGATATGGATATTATTCACAATTAAGTAAAGGTACCTCATTTCGACAAGAATATTGATTTTTCATAGAAATTTTTTTTTAATATTTTTACTGGAATAAACTCCAAAATTTATTGTTTTAAATGTATTTGGACATGTGTCTATGTGTATTTGTTTTATTATTTTGTACTTTTTTTTTCTAATTTCTATCTTTTATTTATTTTTTGTTTTTATTTATTTATTTTATATTATTATTTTATTTTATTTTTTTAATTATAATTTTATTTTATATTTTTCTAATATTTTATTATATTATTATTATTTATTATTATTATTTATTACTATTATTATTATTATTTATTATTTATTTAATGTTTATTATTTATTTATTATATATTTACTATTTATTTATTATTTATTTGTTATATTTTTTTAATTTTAGTTTTTTATATTTTTATTATATTTATATTATATTATTTTTATTATTTTTTCATTTTATTTTATTATTTTTATTTTATTTATTTATTTTATTTTTTATTTTGTTATTTTTTCGTTACTTTTTCAGTATAGTATATCAGTAGATTAAAGAAATTGTAATTCTTAATTTCTAAATTTGTTTCAGCAAAATCGGACTAGTCGTTCTCGAGTTATGTCAAAAAAAAACGCCAAACGTGACAATTTCCCCTATATGATACTTACTAACTTCAAATCGATATATCTCGATTCCTAGACGTGACCCAGCGTAACGCCGGGACATGTTTAACTTTTTTTTGACCGATATAACTTTTCCCGGTAGTCAGAACCCCAGCGGATTTGGGCTGTCGCACAGTGTTATTTACTTAAATTGAATTTCTCTAGTGTCATTAGACTCCTTTTTTATGAAATGTTTATTCACTTTAATAATAATCTCATAGGATCGATTCCTCATCGAATTCATAAGATGGAGATATATCTCTTATGTATAGTCAAAAATCTATGCACTTGGACACTTGGTCAATTAATGTCATATATGTATGCAAATTAGACAACTTCTTGAGAATTTAATTACTTTTTACATAAAGGTGCCACACCAACACATATAAAACTTTTAAAATCTAGGTTCCACAATAACAAGTTTTTCAATTTCAAAAATCAAAAGTATGTATATTCAAAAGGATGTTTATCAGAGAAAACTCCACATCTCTTTTGTGTGTTTAGTCACACCCGTGCAATTTACAAAAGCAATTTACAAATCAAAAAATCTGATCCGTCCTTACTGAATATTGACCAACAATTTAAACGGTATTTTAAAAAGAAAAAATGGTCGTATAAGTTTCAAAAAGAAAATTGAAAACAGCAACCTTATGTTTAAGAATTATTGTTGTTTTAAAGAATATAATATATGAACTCAAGCAATGGGTATTACTTCGGTCTGAAAGACCTAAGTATCACATTCATGAGCTCAAAGTGAAATTCTTGCCCCCACTTTTTTTGGCATATCTCGACGTTTTAGGACTTACTGATTCTAAAAAAGCAAAAAAAAATGTATGTCTGTCGTCACAACCGATGAAATCTAGAAAACCGCGGCACGGATTTGAAAATTTTTTTTTCTAAAAATAGGTTTACTCAATTGAAAGAGCTGAAAGGACGATGTGTTCGATAACTGTACCGGAACAGTGTCAAAAAAATCGTCAAGTGCGCCAAAACAAGGAAATTTGCATATTTTTTGCCTAAAAAACGTTCATTTTAAGTGATTACGAGTAGGAACATTAAATTTGGAGAAATCTTGATGGTCGGGATTGGTATGTGAGACCAAAATCTAGATTATTGCATTATAAGTTTGTCAAAAAATTGTTGTCAAGTGCGTCAAAAGAAAGATTTTTATTTATTTTTTTACCCAATTTTTTGGAAAAAAATTAAATTAAAACTTTGTTTGAAATGAAATTTTATTATTATTATTGAGAACTATGGCATTATAAGTTTGTCAAAAAAATGTTGTCAAGTGTGTCAAAAGAAAGATTTTTATTTATTTTTTACCCAATTTTTTGGAAAAAAATAAAATTAATAATTTGTATAACATGAAAATATATTATTATTATAGAGAATTATGTCATTATAAGTTTGTCAAAAAAATAATGTCAAGCGTGTCAAAAAATGATTTTATTGATTTATTTAGCCAATTTTTTGGGAAAAAAGTGTAGCTATTTTGATGACGTAAATGTAATTGAAAATGAAATTGGACATGGACATTTTTTAATATGTTATAGTTTTTGAAATATTTTTGGAATTTTGAAAAAGTTTTAATTTTTTGTAAGAATTTTTGGAATATTTTTGGAATTTTGAAAAATTTCAGATTTTTGATTTTGTTATAATTTTTGGAATTTTGAAAAAAGTTTCAATTTTTGATTTTGTAATAATTTTTGGAATATTTTTAGAATGTTGAAAAAAGTTTGATTTTATTATAATTTTTACAATATTTTTGGAATTTTGAAAGAAATATGAGTTTGTGATTTTGTAATATTTTCTTGAATCGCTAAATTGAAGGTTTTTGAATAGTTTGCTGAAAATGTAAATGAAAATGAAATTCTGCATGGACATTTTTGAATTTGTTATAGTTTTTGAATATTTTTGGAATTTTGAAAAGTTTCAACTTTTGATTTTGTAAGAATTTTTGGAATATTTTTAGAATTTTGAAAAATTTTAAATTTTTGATTTTATTATAATTTTTATAATTTTGGAAAAAATTTCAATTTTTGATATTGTTATAATTTTTGCAATATTTTTAGAGTTTAGGAAAAAGTTTGAATTTTTGAAGTTTTAGGAATTTTTGCAACATTATTAGAATTTAGAAAAAGTTTAAATATTTGATTTTATTCCAATTTTTGGAATATTTTTAGAATTTTGAAAAAAAGTTCAATTTTTGCTTTTGTATAATTTTTGCAATATTTTCAGAATTTTTGAAAAAAGTTTAATTTTTGATTTTGTAATAATTTTTGGAATATTATTAGAATTATGAAAAAGTTTGATTTTATTTAATTTAGACAATATTTTTGGAATTTTGAAAGCAATATGAATGTGTGATTTTGTAATATTTTCTCGAAACGCTAAATGGATAGGTATTTGAGTAGTTTGCTACTAGATGATACACTCATCTTTTCACTAAATTATGTTAATTTATGATCTGTTATAATTTTCCGGCATCGTATTGATGTTTCGTGTTATTTTTGTAATAAATTTCTAAACAGAGATTAAAAAAAATACTTGTACTTTAACAAAGAGTTATGTTTGATATACATCGCTGCCCAAAACTAAAAACCATGTCCTCATAAAAGTTTTTTACCGAAAACTATTTCAAAATCCTTAACCCAGACCGAAGTCTTGATATCTCAGAGCTGCGAGATTTCAGCTGCTCCATATTTTTTCTATTAGATTCTATTAGTCTTAAGTCGCGATCGAACTTAACGCGATATACGCTTATACGCATTGCTAAAGAGAAATAAATAAACATAGTTAAATCAGTAGTTTGGTTTGATTTTTTCACCGTTGTTTAAACTTTAGTTTGGTTAAAATTGTTTGGGTTCTTCGGTGCCAATGTGGCACCGTCATTGGCACCGAAGAACCCAAACAATTTTAACCAAACTATAGTTAAATCAGTAATCACAAAATGAATACATAATTGTTATTTTATTATTATTTACTCATATTTAAAAAACCATAACTTCTTATGTCATTTTAGTTATATATTTTTCTTGAACCACAATACATACATTCTATTTTATTAAATTAATCATTGACTCAACAGTGAACATAATCTTTTTTTGTCCTTTGCATGAAAATCAAAAAAAAAATTCGCAAGAATAAGAACCCAAGACGAAAATGAAACGGCATATACACACTTATTATAAAAAATAAAACATCGTGGCATGTACTCAAGATATTAATCAAATTTATTATATTATTTTATTTGTTTTGTCTGATTTTAATGTCTGAATATCTTTTCTTGTTACATTAGCTGAAGCATATTTCTGATTTCAAATTGAATAAAGTAAAAAAACAACAAAAACATTTTCTTACTATATACACTTCTAATTTATGTTCTTTTTCTCGTGTATCATTCATACACTTATTTTCTAAGGTAAGAAAATTTTCTTATATTCGTTAATTAAGAGAAATTTAGGAGAATTATGATTATTGAATTAAATTAATTTTGTTTTTATTTTTGAAGTAGCATAATAAATTAAACTAAATTTGAAAGAATTGTGGCAAGCGTATTGTGTGCTTTCGGTATGAAATTTAATTTTATCGATTTTGTTCTTTTTTATCCGATTTAATTTTAATTTCATATAATATAGTTATTTTTTTTAAATAAAATGTGATGTGTAGTAGAAATCACAATATGTGTCACAACAACTCATAAAAACCTTTTAAAACCAAGGTCTCACAATAACGTATATTCTAAGCTGTTGATTGACGCAAATTCCCTTTCTTGATATACTTTTTGTTAAAGATTGAATAACCAAACAATAAATCACATCACACACAAAACATGACATAGGTCAATATTTCAAAATATAGAGGTGCCTTAAAGTAGTCATGGTCATAAAGTAGACACAAGGAATTTTTCCAATTGAATGCGCTCTAAAAATTTGGGAAAAATATTCTAGATAATTTTAAGTCTCTGTCATAGGTTTCTTTTTTTTTTGGTCATAGCACCAGAACTGGAAAAAGGAAATCGGTCAAGTCAAATCAGCAGAAAGAGGTGAGTTAGTCACATTTTGGCGCACAATTAATGCTGCTGGAAACGACACTCCACTAGTGTTTGTATTTGCACGAGTACGATACAAGGATAATTTCATAAGCGATGGAATTAAAAGGAAGTTTGGGCTTGGCCTCTCAATCAGGTTGGATGACTAAAGGAAATACCAAAGCAGTTCCTGATTAAAAAGTCATCATCATCAACATCAGAAAGTTTGCCTTTGGAAATACACTCTGACTCTGAGTTTTCGGATTTGGAAACCATCATTCCATAAAAAACAATTTTATTCAGCTTCTAACCGATACTTATACAATCAGAACATTTTTTATGTTGGCCAAATAATTAAAGTATAATTTTTTTTTTTTTTTTTTATTAATTAGTTAGACATGTTCAGCACACTAAATATGAAATATTCATTATTTAGACTCTTTGAATATCCAAAGATACCATGTCAACTATAAAGGAAGTAGATGAGGAAAATGGAACGAATGGGGATATAGGGATAACTATACTAATTGTTTTAAATGATTATGGACATTTTCCTTAAATTCCTGAGGGGAAAATTCATCGGGAAATACAGAGGGAGGCATTGAGTTCCACAATTTGGACACTCTATTAAAATAGTCGTTCTGGAAAGACACAGTTCTACAACGAGGCATTTGTACAACAAATGGATGGGATAACTCGGCAGCTCTTGTTTGTCGATTATACTGCGCACACGGTGGAAGGATATTTTGAATTTCTTTAGAGGAGAATTCGCTAAAGTTATATTTATAGTAGATTGATAATTCAGCCACACTTCTTCTGTGCTGGAGTGAATCAAGCTGGTCCGTTAGTTCGGTATTACCAATCAACCGTATTGCTTTTCTCTGTACAGAGTCTAGACATTTTATTGTTGACTGACAAGCACCTCCCCAAACATGACAGCAGTACTCCATACATGGACGAATAAAGGACTTAAAGATTAGCACAATTTGCTCGGGATTGAAATACTTTTTACATCGACTCAAGAATCCTAATTTTTGCATTGCAGATTTAGCGAGGTTGAACACATGTTTATTCCATTTCAGGTTATTTTGAATATCCACTCCAAGAAGCCTAATTGATTCAACCTCACGCAATTCCTCGTGGTTTATTTTAATAGGAAAACTTTTATGTCGCTCTATTCGAGAAAGACGGCATAGTTTGGTTTTGGTTGGATTAAATGAAACAAGATTACGATCTCCCCATTCCATTATACGCTCCAGATCTTTGTTGATAGAATCAATTAGCAGCTCTCTATCAGTGGTAACTGCAGAATGAGATCGAAATTTGGGAGATGCATGTGACGCATGCAATGTGCTGTCATCAGCAAAACTATGGATTGGGTGCACTGTGGAAATAAGTAAGTCATTAATGTATAGAAGAAACAAGGTTGGTGAGAGTGCAGAACCTTGGGGAACCCCTGCATTGGTTGTGAAAATATTGGATGTGATACCATCTAAATTAACATGAAATTAGCGACCTGTAAGAAAACTATAAATCCATGAGACAGTAAGATGGTCTATGCCATAAGATTTTAATTTAGCTATGAGATTCCTATGCCACACTTTATCAAATGCTTTAGAAATGTCAAGTGAAATACTGAATGTTTCACCATGGTTTTCCAGCGATTTGTTCCAGAGATGGGATACGTAGGCTAACAGATCACCTGTTGTATGACTTCTACGAAAACCATACTGTTTATCATCAATAATTCGTGACACTTCCAAATAATCTATTAAATTGTAGTTAACATATTTTTCAAATATTTTAGCTAAAACTGACAGAATTGCAATTGGTCTATAATTGTTAGGATCTGTCTTACTGCCTTTCTTTGGTATGGGTTGAACGCTGGCCAGCTTCCAAGAGTCGGGAAATATTCCGGTTTTATAAGATAAATAGAAAATTTTTGTTAAAATCGGAGCTAGTTGCCTAGCAAAATTTTTAAGAATGAGGGGTGGAATACCGTCGGGGCCAGCAGATTTGTTGATATTGATAGAAAGAAGCATTTTCCGTACAATATTGCAACGAAAAATAATTGGTTTCATTTTCGTTACAACTGAGGGAATGAGTGTAGGAGAATGGGGAGGTTCAACTATGTTTGAGTTTTCTGCGAATATACGACCCAAAAGATCCGCCTTCTCTTTCAAATCACTCACGGGAATGTTATTCAGAACTAAGGTTGGAATAGCCCATACAAGGTTGTACAACTGGTCCAGTAATGGTCCATTACTGGCAGCAAGTAATGCAGCAATGGGCGAGTACTGGCAACCACGACTGGGCCATTAACATAATTTTACTGGATGATAACTTCGGACAATAAATGGTTGCCATTCTTGGGCCAAATACTGGCAGCCATGACTGGGCCGTTAAAAAAAATGTACATTATTATCATATGTAAATTTCAATAAATTAAATACAAACTAATTTAAAATAAAATAAAAATGACGGAAAAAATTCAAAACTCCCCATACAACTGGTTCAGTTGCAGGAATGGCTGAGTAATGGCAAACTCCGCCATGACTCCGCCAGTACTCCGCCGATAAATTTCAATAAATTATTTACAAGATAATTAAAATAAAATGGAAATGAAAATAAATTAAAACATATACCAACCTTTTCTATATTACCATAGTCTTTCAACCGACAAGGCGATAACTAAACTATATGTGAAATTTTTCAAACTATGTATTTCTAAAAGGGATAATACTCTAGTGACATTTAAAAAAAATGACAGATCGGCAAATTCATGGCTACAATACTGGCCCAATAACAATAGCCAAGTAATATTTACCATTCATGGGCCAGTGCTTGGCCATCCAAAGGTAACAATATACTGGCTATTTTCTGTAAACCATAGATCGGCCGATGATTGGTTCTAGTCTTGGCCCAGTAACAATAGCCAAGTACTGTTAACCATTAATGGACCAGTGCTTGGCCGTATGTCAATGTCTGGCAAAACCTACTTGGGAGAGGATCGAGTAAAATTGCTCTGGACTGATTTAACTGCCTGAAAGAAACTACGTGAGCCAGATGGGTGCTCGGCGAATTTCTTTGCTTTCTTCTGGATAAACGCTTCTTTGTCCAAGTCTATTTTGTATTTACTAATATTTCTGGCTTTCTTATTGGCGCTATGGGTTTCAGGTGTTTTATTAGCGTTATATGTCTTAAATGCTTTGCGTTTATTCCTCACTGCCTCATCAACATCCCGCGTGAACCAAGGCTCAGTTTTAGGAGTGATTAATCGATTTGGAATAAACCGCCGCATTCCGTCTTTTATGATTTCGGACATTCTTATTGCCAATGTGCTAGGATCTTGATCAACACAACAAATAGTTTTCCAAGGTGTTTCATCATAAAAGTTTCTCAGTCCCTCCCAGTTGGCGCGTTTATAGTTCCAAACGCGACGAGGATTTGCTTTAATTTGTGTCGTGATGTAAATTGCACTATTGCTGATATTAGTAGATGATCCTATGTTCCGAGGGGTTGTTCAACTTTTGTCTTCGTAGTATCTGGTTTATGTCAAAAACAGATCCAGCAAATTATTGTTATGATGTAAATTCTGGTATTCTAGTGGAATCTGAGATTCTAGTGGGACTATCATTTGCGTCAAACCGTGATAATCTGCGAGTATCAGTTCGGCTTGTCTTCTCACGTCGCCAGTGCGCGATGAATACTTAAGCCATTCTTTATTATGAATATTAAAGTCTCCAAGCATGACCAGTCTTGCTTTGGGGTAGTCCGTGGTAATCTTGTCTAGATTAGCCGATATTTGATCGAAAAGGGGACATCCTGGGGGAGAATTTGGGGATCTGTATAATCCTATTATAAACATAGTTTCATCAACACCTGAGATCTTCAGTGCTATAGAATTATGGTGCTTAGAGTTCAACTCGTAGGCCTTAATTCTCATACCTGAAAGTGAATCTCGAACAAATACACAGACACCATGCGTGTTATAAAAGGAATGTTCCAATTCGTAGCTAGGTATCCGGTATTTATCGAGATCCAACTTCGATGCTTTGCCACTAACAATTGTTTCGGTAAGAAACAATATGTCAAGTTTATTTTTTTCAATGTAGTGATGAACCTCGTTTAGATTCGAATTGAGTCCTCTTATGTTGGTGAAGTCAATGCTAAGCTGTTGGTTCACTCTGCGGCCATTCTGTTGAGACAAAGACTTACCCTTTGACATTGCAGGCAAAGCTACTGAAATTCGGCCAGTCCTAAATTTCAACACTAAACAGTACAAAAGAAACTGGGTATCTCTGTCACAAAAACACGCAGATTTCACAATCAGATTTCATGCAACAGTAGCCCGATAAGAGAAAAGCAAAAAAAAAGTGGGGACACAAAAGACACTAACAAAATTGAAGAGTACAAATAAAGTGTTAAATTCTAAATTCCTAACTTTTGTCAAAAAAAGACATTTCATAATCAACTAACTGATATTTTCCAACTCCTAAAATCCGAGGTGGGAGGAGCCAGATCATGTAAAAAACTTCACAAAAAATATCTCAATCAATCCAAAAAAAGTCACTAACAACTAAAACGAAATTTTTTGCCTTCTGTTACCAAGACAAAATAATAAATAAATTTATTACATCAAGGCAATAAAGATAAAATTTTACCTGCCTACCCCTTAATAACAGTAAACACAAAATACCAAATAATTTTTTAATAAAGAACAATCTCACCAATTATATAATTGTCTCCGCCTCCGTCCTTCAACACTTCTATTTTTATATAAATACTAACACAAACACTATAACACTTATTAGCTACTTATAAACACTTATAACACTTATTTTTGATTACTTTTGTTTTTTTTTTGTTTTTCTTTTAATTTAGGAAACTACCTTCCTCGTCCGACTCCGAAATATGAATGATTAAAGTATAAGTATAAGATAAAGATGATTTTGAATTTTGATATAATATTTTTGCGAAAAAGCTCGCAAAAATAAACTTTTCCTGTTATTGATGATATATCAATGATAAACAGACACGAACTAGTAGGAGTTGTACCTTCACCATCTGAATTACCTGGCTCCAAACTAACACGGAATTATTTTCTATTCGATATTAGTTTTGACATATATCAATACTAGCAGGACCCGGCGTGCTTTGCTACGCCTATAAATAAAGTTTGTGCGTATACATTTTGTTGACGTAGTAGCAATAATTTCAAAGAGTAGTAATGAGAAATGATTTTCTTTTTTTTTTTTAAATATGAATGTAAAAGGATCAGTCTAGTTGATCAGTAAAATATAAAAAAATTAGTATTGTATGTAAAATAAAGGATATATAAAAAATACCGGATCAAATAAGTCTTCGGGTGTGTAAGGTTTCATGTGTGTCTCTATATAGAACATTATACGGAACAAAAATCGATTCACAAATTTTCACAGTGCTCATGCGGTTTAATATACGCTCTCTTTACCGGTAGGTTACTAAAAAAGTTTCAAACAGTTGTGATCGTGATGTCATCTTATTATCAGCAAGGGCAGTAAGAATCGCGACAATTCATTCGATGACTACAAACACATTTACAAATTTTAAACATACACACATTTAAAATCATTTCTCATTACTACTCTTTGAAATTATTGCTACTACGTCAACAAAATGTATACGCACAAACTTTATTTATAGGCGTAGCAAAGCACGCCGGGTCACGCTAGTAAAACTATAAAAAAATTGGAGCTGTTTTTTGAATTCAAATGTCGTATTGAAAAAAATTTCCACAAAAGAAAAGGCTCCTGTCAAAATAAACACAAAAATACAGGGTCTCATGCAGCATTGTTATCTCTTTCCATTTAGAGAAAAAAATATAATTTTATTCTTTTATTGCCAGATAGAAATAACTGCCAAACAATATATATTTTATTTTAATTTCATTCTAAATAAAAACAAAACCAAAAAACATTCAATCAAATAATATCCATTTCACTCTAAAGTTATTCTAAATGAAAACAAAACCAAGGCGTACATGATACAGTTTTAGTTAGGATCAAATTTTCAGTTTTAATATTATCAGTTTTATTTTAATCGAAATACTTTTGACAAAAATAAGATAAAATTGAATAAGGTTGGTCATTTTCCGATCGATAAAAATGCTAAATACAAAATATCTACATAAGTCTGTTTTTTGTAAGCATATTTGGTCAAGCAATGAAAAATCTCGATGATATTTAAATTTCTAGGCTACTGTGTTTTTCCAATGCAAATACTATCACGTTAAATTCGCACACTACTTTATGTTAATAAAAGAAACTTCAACTTAGAAAATATTACTTATCCTGTTTTTTCATAATCTAAGGTTTTATATCATTGAAATACCCAGGTTTAAAAAAAATCGAAGAAGGGCGTCTGATAAAGTAGATCTGTGCCGTATTATTATTATTTTAAATAAAAATTACTATCTTTAAACAAATTAAGTAATACTTACTCATTTTTAATTTATTATAAGAACTGAATCTAAAAAATTATGGTGCAAATTATAAAACATTTTGCAATCCATACAATTTTAGAGCGATCTAGTTTCGAACCAATGAGAAAATTTTTAAACTTTAAAAAAGTTTATCATTCTCATCAGGGCTAGCCGACTAGATAAACTCTACCAAAAAATGTTAACGCTAATGATTATAAACCAAAAATTAGGTTACAACTCTAGCGGAGTGTAAAAACAAAAAAATTACATAAACATACATTTAATAAATTCAGGTTTAGTCAATTAATTTCTCTGGTGATCACAGAGAAATTAATTGACTAAACCTGAATTTATTAAATGTATGTTTATGTAATTTTTTTGTTTTTACACTTCGCTAGAGTTGTAACCTAATTTTTGGTTTATAATCATTAGCGTTAACATTTTTTGGTAGAGTTTATCTAGTCGGCTAGCCCTGATGAGAATGATAAACTTTTTTAAAGTTTAAAAATTTTCTCATTGGTTCGAAACTAGATCGCTCTAAAATTGTATGGATTGCAAAAAGTTTCATAATTTGCACCATAATTTTTTAGATTCAGTTCTTATATTATTCTTGATGAGAGATTTTCCATCGGGGTGATGTTACATCACAAATAATTTACTGAATTAATTTTTAATTTATTATTTGGAGTAGTTTTATGCTGTCTAAACGAAAAACGATCATTTGAAATTTTGAAATGTATAAATATATAAGTTCATAATATTATTGTAGATAGAGGATTAGTGAAAGAAGGACAGAAAAATAATTTAATATAACTTCATGGCAACTACTACATATTTTAAAAAATTATTATTTTGTAGTTAATAATAATAAAATACAAAACTATATACAGCATAATTTGGATAAAATGAAACTTTTTCATACAATACACGACAATTGGAAAGAGCAAATCGTAGTGGATTTTCAAAATTTTGACATTAAAAACGTTTTAAATACAAATACGGCTCCATCTATTGGCTAACTCAAATTAATAAGGCGTATATCACACTATCATATATTGGTCAATAAAAAAAATTTGATATGAAATTGGAGAGTTGTAAAATAAACTTTGAAAGTTTTTCATCCGGTTTGATGACAATTTTTTTACTTCTAGGAATCGTTCTATTTTAATTAGCAATACAAATAAGAGTATTTTTCAATTTGATATTGATTTTTGTAAATTAACATTGAAGATCAATGATAAATTTAAAATATAAATAAATTTAAATTATGGTTTTCTTTAATTTTCACTCTTATGTCGAATTCTTTTCACCCAAATCCATAAAAAAAAATTGATATAAATCAAAAATTTTGTTCTATTGATGCAAAAAAATCAATTTTTTTTTCGATTTACATCAAAAAGAAAAATGTGCATTTTTTCGTAAATTTTTTTGACATTACTAATATCAAAAAAGAAAATTTAAAAAATAATCGTTTTGTTAACGACAAATTTTTATATAACTTTGAATTGTTTAATTTTGAAGAATTAATTATTGTGTTTTATAATATATATAATATATATATACAATAATGTAACTAACATTTAATAAAAGAACTCCTAATAAATAAAAAAAACTCCAAAATGGATTTATTAAAAGTAAAATACTATATTTCATTGGGCGGATGAAAAAAGATGCATCATAGAAAAAAACGAAGACGCTTTTCTCTAAAATGAAGTAATTTAAATTGAAAACAAATATGAATGAATAAAACAAAATTATTTTATTTACAAATTAATTGAATCTTTTATAAATATTTCAATACGCAATTGCAGAATATTGCAGAAATTTTTCAAATTTATAAGTAAACAACCGCCATTTAATATCACTAATAAAACCATATTTCACATCAATTTTTGTTTTTTGTTCTTTTCAGATCCTAATTTATAAATTGATTTAGAAAAGTGAAAAGAAAGAAAACCACATTATTTTTATTCAAACTTTATAAGAACCAAAACATTAATTTTTTTTACAGGTTTCGATACATTCTAACACTTCTATGATAAATAAAGAAAGGTTTTGACTTAGCATAATACGCTTTTCGTTTATTATCAAATAAAACAAAACTTTCTTTACTAAAACATATTTGATAGTCTAAAATGGCCCTAAACCGGGCATTCACATACAACGGAAACAGAAACAGAAACCGAATTTCATACAAATTTGACAGCAACTGAAACAGAAACCGAATTTAGAAACAGAAACGGAAAATTCGTCTGTTTTGTCTGAAACGGAAACAATTAAAATTGAATTGTTTCAGTACCGAAACTGTCACATGACCAGAAACTGTCACATAATATTAATTATTATGTTGAATTGTGATAACAAAAGCTTTGAATTTTGAATTTAATAAATAGGTTTAATAAATACAAATTATTTGTTTTTGTTATTCTTCAATTTTATTATTCATAATGGATAACAAATTCACAAACTCAAACAAAATTCGGTTTCCGTTTCTGATATTATTCACCACCGTCAACCAAATTAGAAACAGAAACAGAAACTGAAAATTTTCAGTTTCAGTTTCGGTTTCTGTTTCTGTTGTATGTGAATGCACGGCTTTATACAGATGTTGAAGTTTACTATGAATTGAATAAATTGATTTACGCTGCCATCTGAAAGTAGACTTATGAACCATCCGTATTGAACATTTAATTCGCAATTAAAAAATATTTAGGAATTTAATCAAAATAAAAACTATCCTATCTTTCAAGTTGGACCATTATACACACACTGAACACAATTTTATTAAGATTGGTTACGTTGTTGCCGAGTTTATCGCGGCTAAACATCGTGACACGTGATTTTTATATATATAAGATGCTCAATATTGTCAGTAATTGTCAGTAATAGTACATAAAGAAACTTAAATTATTTAATTGTAGTAAAATGAGAACTTTCATAGATAATTTTTAAAATTATTCAAGTTGTGTTTTGAATGAAATCCCATATAAATTTTATTGAATTTATTCTCTTTTCCCCCTTTTGCAGCGCCAAAAGAAATTTAAATTATTTAATTGTAGCAAAATGAGAAATTTCATAGATAATTTTTAAAATTATTCAAGTTGTGTTTTGTATGAAATCCCATATAAATTTTATTGAATTTCGTTTCTTTTCCCCCTTTTGCAGTGCCATTGCAGCAAATACCGGAACAAAATAATCGCTCAATAACATATGATAGTCTATATGGGCCCTACATGGATGATTGAAAAGTCGATAAAGCAGGTTTGACAGTAAATTAATTAATTTACGCCGCCATCTGAAAGTTTGCTTATGAACTATCCATATTTAACATTTAATTCGTAATTAAAAAATATTTAGGCATTTAATCAAAATAAAAACTATCCTATCTCTCAAGTTGGACCATTATACACACACTGAACACAATTTTATTAAGATTGGTTAGGTTGTTGCGGAGTTTATCGCGGACAAACATCGTGACACGTGATTTTTATATATATAAGATGTATATTAAATTTTTGTTAAGTTCCTATACTTTTGCATGAAAATTCTTTTCCAGTAGGTATAGTTGAAGTGAGGTACAGATATATTATTTTTTTTTTAATTAATTAATTTTTGTTGTAAGTATTGTAATTTGTAAATGTAAAATATTAAATTGTAATAAAGTTTGATGTATATGTATCTGCAAATAATTTACTTTTATACGTTTTTTATAGGCTATTTTTTATCATGTCTACTTTACACCAACTTAAAAAACCCAGCTGTCTCCTTTAAGGCAACTTCTGGCATAAAGTAGACAAAAAACCAATATTTTCAAACGGAAATGGAATAGACCGCGCTTGATTGTTCATTTATATAAATTATATGCATGTGCGTAAAAGATGAAACTTAATGCCATTTTGAGAATAATATTAAATTTTTAAGTAGGAAACAAGGTATACATATAAGAAAAAGTAAAAATCGTCTATTTTATACCAGTTCTCTCCAAGAAAAAATAAAAATAAAATAAGAGGTGATAAGATATAAAAATAAAATAAGTTGTGATATCTCCCGTTAACTCGTATATCAATAGCAGGAACTGAAATACGCGGGGCTGTCACACCAGTTGATCAAATATAAAGAAAATTACAAATCAAGTAAAAGCGATCCCTCCATGCGAAAATTTAATAATTAATAAATCTTTAAGATCATTCAATAAATTAATTAATTAATGCCTTGTCGGAATTTCATGTTCATTTGTGATTTATTAAAATCACAAGTCAACATGAAATTCAAACAATGCTTATATAGGTTTAAAATTACGGCGTGTTTAATGCAAGTGCACTCTAAAACTAATTGATAGGGATGTAAATTGACAATAAGTTTAAATTTCATTTTTCTTTTGAAATAATTTTCACATTATTAAACTAAATTAAATTTAACAGTTTTTCAATAAATAAATAAACGGACTAATTGACAGTGACAACCTCGCGTACCCAAGTCCCTGCTATTGGCATACGAGTTTGTGTGAGATTTCACATACCACTGCAATATCGGTGAGATATCACTACCTAGCCAAGATGATACCTTAGGGGTGATGGCGGATGAACTATATTCAGTCAACGGTAGCACCCTCTGTCTTAGCTGCTGAAAACTTCTGAATGATAGCACGTTATTGCTTGCTCGAAGAATCGAGCCTTGATATAACTCTATATGTGGGTTTTATTCATTGAGGAATATAGTGCGTGATATGATCAAGGAATATGCCACTATATAGCTGGATTATTGGCAACCCCATTTTAGTTTTCCTGCATATATATATATATATATATATATATATATATATATATATATATATATATATATATATATATATATATATATATATATATATATATATATATATATATATATATATATATAACGATATGAGGTATAACGGAATTTAGCGGCACTCTCACGGTCGCATTTTTCGACCTAGACCAAAAACCTTTTTTCTGAGCTTGTTGCGGCAAACAATCTCTTGGATAAGTTCGACAACTGGCGATATCCGGGTACAGGTTAAGAGTCTAGAGCCTTAAAACTGTAAAAAACAAAGCGTTATAACGGCCGTTTGGGGTAACATATGTAAAAAAAATTTATAAATATTAATTATTTGAACATATTTCTACCATTTTTTAAAAAGTCAGACATCTGCAATAAAAGGTTCTTTAGCTATCTGCAATAAGCTGCGTGAAGTACAACGGCATTTAGCGGCACTCTCACGGTCGCATTTTTTCACTTATGCTAAAAATATTTTCTGGGTATGTTGCGGCAAACAGTCTCCTAAATATGTTTGACAATTGGCCATATCGGGGTACAGGTTAAATGCCTAGAGCTCAAAAACTGTATAAAATAATGTTTATTTTTAAAGTTTGTTTAATACTTCTGTTTTTAATTAGTGTTTTTTATGAAGTAATCTAACATATCCGATTCTAATTGCACACATAACTATCTGATCCCGAAATCTACCTATTTCTAGCGGATATACCTGCCGCTCGGACTTTTTTTTTTCTCTATTATACGTCATATTTTATATGTGAACAACATGCGTTCTAAGCTGTTGACGGACGCAAATCGTTTTTTTTTTTGCTTTTTTTTGTTAAAGAATGTATAACTAAACAATAAATCCTATTGTTTAGTAGTTATCCATTCTTCATCAACACCTTGGAATGCATGTTGTTGTGGGACCAAGGTCTTAAAAGGTTGTTGTGAAACATATTGTAATGTCTACTACACAACACATTTTATTCAAATTAAAATAAAGCATCAAAGATATAAAAGAAGATATAGGGTTCTGAAAATCCTTAAACCCGGGTTTTCTTATAACTTTATTTAAATAACAAAAATATTTGGAATAAGAAGGCAATTCAATTAAAAAATATGGAGGGACTGAAATCTCACAGCTCTGAGATATCAAGACTTCGGTCTGGGTTAAGGATTTGTATATAGTTTTCAGCAAAATACTTTTATGAGGACATGGTTTTTAGTTTTAGGCAGCGATGTATATCAAACATAACTGTTTATTAAAGTAAAAGAATTTTTTATCTCTGTTTAAAAATTTATTACAAAACTAACACGAAACATCAATACGTTGCCGGAAAATTATAATCAAAATTCCAAAAATATTGTTAAATTAAATAAAATCAAACTTTTTCGAAATTCCAAAAATATTCCAAAAATTAGAATAAAATCAAATATTTAAATTTTTTCTAAATTCCAATAATATTTCAAAAATTCTTAAAAATTCAAACTTTTTCCAAAATTCTAAAAATATTGCAAAAATTATTACAAAATCAAAAATTGAAATTTTTTCAAAATTCCAAGAATTATAATAACATCAAAAAATAAAAATTTTTCAAAATTCTAAAAATATTCCAAAAATTGTTACAAAATCAAAAATTAAAACTTTTGCCGTAATTCTAAATATATTGCAAAAATTATTCCAAATTCAAAAATACAAACTTTTTCAAAATTCCAAAAATATTTCAAAAACTATAACAAATTCAAAAATTTCCATGTCCAATTTCATTCTAAATTACATTTACGTCATAAAAACAGCTACATTTTTTTTTCCAAAAAATTGGCTAAAAAAATAAATGAAATCATTTTTTGACACACTTGACATTATTTTTTGACAAACTTATAATGCCATAATTCCCTATAATAATAATAAAATATCGTGTCATACAAACTATTAGTTTTATTTTTTTCTAAAAAAATTGGGTAAAAATTAAATAAAAACCTTTGACACACTTGACAACATTTTTTGACAAACTTATAATGCCATAATTCTCAATAATAATAATAAAATTTCATTTCAAACAAACAATTTTATTTTTTTCCAAAAAATTGGGTAAAAAATAAATAAAAATCTTTTGACACACTTGACAACATTTTTTTTGACAAACTTATAGTGCCATAATTCTCAATAATAATAATAAAATTTCATTTCAAACAATTAATTTTATTTTTTTTCCAAAAAATTGTGTAAAAAAATAAATAAAAATCTATCTTTTGACACACTTGACAACATTTTTTTGACAAACTTATAATGCAATAATCTAGTTTTTGATCTCACATACCAATACCGACCATCAAGATTTCTCCAAATTTAATGTTCCTACTCGTAATCACTTAAAATGAACGTTTTGAAGCCAAAAATATGAAAATTTGCTATTTTTGACACACATAATGATTTTTTTGACACACTTCTGGTACAGTTATCGAACACAGCGTCCTTCCGGACCTGTCCCTTGTGAATACCCATTTTTAGAAAAAAAAAATTTTGAAATCCCTACAGCGGTTTTCCCTGCAGCGTAGGTAATGGCGGCCGGACGGACGGCCGGCAGACAGACATACATTTTTTTTTTGCTTTTTTAGAATCAGTAGGTCCTAAAACGTCGAGAAATGTCAAAAACAAGTGGGGGTAAGAATTTCACTTTTGGCTCATGAATGTAATACTTAGGTCTTTCAGACCGAAGTAATAAGAAGGAAATAAGAAGAAATAAGAAGGCATTCAATTTTATTCAGAAAATACTAAAATAAATAAACAGTTTAATCGTAAAGTAAATTAATAACAAAATGTTAAATAAATTTAAATTAAATATGTTACGTTAATGCAAAACTTGTCTGGTATCGCAAAAGTAATGTTTCAAAAATACTAAAGCATTCATTGCATTATCCTCAAATTGTGTTTTATAGTTTATGCACAAATATTGCCTGTAATTGAGAATACCCTTTCTGTGTTAGTTGAAGTTGGCGATATTAATACGTAAAGATCTATATAGGTTTTCTAAGTTGTTGATCCTTTCACCTGAAAACTTCGCATTTTTTTTTTTAAATAAATTAGAATTGTGAAGGGTTTGTTTTGATTGCTGCAAAGGGGCAGTTTCGATGGCCAAATTCAGTTCTTCGACGATCGATTATTTAACAGAAATTTAGTGAAATTTAGTTAAAAACATTGGCGATTGCACATCACATATTCCAATAACATTAAGAATCGTTCTACCATATATAGAATGGCATCACAAAGAGTTTTGCGATTTAAAACTAATGTGAGCGCCGTATTAAATTTTTCCCTAACATAGTTCTGTAAATGTTTGTTACGTAACGCACGGGTGATTTTTTTAAAACTTTGATAATACTTCGCTATGTTTCAAAACAATTGTAAAGTTTGTCATAGTCATGATCTATTTCTATGTTTTCTTCATCGCTACTTTCCTCAGCATAGTCAAGGTTGACTTCTTTGTTAGTATCAATTTCGATAATTGAACCAGCATCATTAGTATGTATTTTAGATGTTAATGATTGTTTCTACAGACAAATAAATACTGTGATTTATGCAAATGGTATCTGAATTAAGGTTCTATGCCAAATTTCAGATTTCCAATATGCTATAATATCTGACCAAAGTATAACAAAGTTTTCTAGTTTTGAATCACAACTGCCGTAACTTTGAATAAGACCCAAATTAAAACAATTTCGGTTTGAATTGTATAAATTTACATTTAAGTATCGCCGACTTTGGTGCTTTTCCATTAGGTTAGTAAATATTTTGCGTTCTCAACTTTAATTCTTTTTTAATTTTCAATTCTTCAGTCTTTTAAAAATTAATGGTTATATACTCTCATTATTGTATTCTGAGATTTAGGTGACTCAAACCCTCGAGAACTTAAAATTTTCTCGAATAAATTAAGATCTTGTATTTTGTCGTATTGTATAAATCCAACCCCCTGTCGAATCATGAGCGACATGAAAAGATTTGTATAATTAAATTAAATTCCTAGGGATAAATCATTCGCTTTTAAATAAAAACTTAGCGCCCAAAGTAGTGTGTTTGTGTTTTAATTAATACCAAGTAATCATAATGTATTTTTGATAGAAGTTATTTTAAAATATAAAACCGGATTTTAAATTTACGGGTTCTTAAATTTCACAAAAAAACCGGGTTTTTGAGACCGGACTGCAATCCCTACATACAGTATTGTGCTGTACATGGTTCAAAACAAAATAATAAAAAATAATAGTAGATTGTACACCAAGGGAGGGAAGAGCAGGTTTTTCTCCCGAGGTATGTTTAAAATGCAAAGTTTGAGCGCACCATATTACTGAGGGAGATAACATGCTCTTTCCCGAGGTGTAATACTAGTTTTTGCATGACCACAATACAATTATGATATTAAAAACTAAATCATTTAAAGAAATCGAAAATTATAATTTTTGATGTTCATAATAATAGGCGGTTTTAATAAAAATTTGTTTGAATTTATAAAAAATCACTGTTTCCATGAAAACTTTCATTGTTTTCATGGTTTGTTATTTTTTACTCCCTATAGGAAGTAGGGAGTAAAAGATGATTTTCGATCCCACAAATGAGGGAGCGGAATTGAACTTTATAAACAACTCGTGCAAAATAGAAGATTATACACCAAGGAAGAGAAGTGCATGTTTTTCTCGCTAGGTGTTTTTGCAGCCCGAGGGCGAAGCCTGAGGGCTTCATATCACTGAGGGCGATGACATGCTTTCTCCCGAGGTGTAAATACTAGTTTTTGCACGTTAAGAAAATAATTACGCTATTAAAAACTAAATATAATCATTTAAAGAGAACGAAAATTATAATTTTTAATGTTCATCATAGTAAGCGGTTTTTATACAAATTTGTTTGATTTTATCACAAAAGACTTCTGTTTCCATGAAAACTACCATTGTTGTTATGGTATGTTATTTTTTAGTCCCTAGGGAGTAAAAGGTGCAATCCTCTGGGAGTGGATTTGAAGTTTATATACAACTCGTGCAAAAAATAGTTTTTATACTTCCTATTAGGGATTTCAATTCCGCGATTAGCGCTTCATGAATCCCTGGATTCATAAATTTTAAATCCTGGCACCTCGGGATTTAAAATTCATGAATCGTTGGCTCACGGGATTCGTGAAGCGCTAATCCCGGGATTGCAATTTCCCCTTCCTCAACATAATTAGCTATTTTATGCTTTCTTAAGCTTATTATTTTTATTTTATTTTTATTATTATGTGTCTTACGTTACGGATAAGGCGATCAAAGTTACAAACAGAGTTATATAACTACTCGTTTTTTCTTTTAGTAAGCAATTACATGCCATAATCAAGCTGCATTTCATAACCAAGATTGGAGATGTAACCGTTGACTGAATTTGAACTCATCCGCTAGCACCTCTAAGATATCACCTTGGCTAGTAACATTTGACTGTTGTGTATTGTGGTTTGTGGTATCTCGTATCTCACGTAAACCAATATCTCCATAGCAGGGACTCGAAAACGCAGAGTTGTCACGTAGATGAAAAATTAAAAATAATTGAGCCATTTATTTTGAAAGTCGAATCCATTTCACCAAACACATTAGTAAATGTTTACAATAATAGCAATTCGTATAATTCTTTTAATTTATAAACTATTTGAGTTTATAGTATCTAAAATTATTGTGATTTTGATACTAGACTTATATTATATTATTGAATTAGGAGCTAAAGTTGTACTTTTTGTGTTGAGTCTATAGTTTGGCGGCCGACCGTGGGGAGGCCGACAATTATAGACGAAACACAAAAAGTCACTTTAGCTCCGAATTCAATACACTATTTTTTCGGCAAGCGTTTAAATTTTTTTAAAAATATGAAATTAATGCATCAAATTTTTTATAAATATGTTTTAGGTAATAAATTTTCTGAAATTAATTTTTATTGATTTTAATTATTAAAATGAACTGAAATGCATTCTTTGGTATTTTTTGTATTATGCATTCTGTTTTGAGCAAATTAATAATATCATGTTATTTTACTTTACTGCCGCCGTAAAAATATGAAAATTACTTTACTGCCGCCGTAAAAATATATAAATTGCTTTACAGCCGCCGTAAAAATATGCTTTACAGCCGCTTTGCTTTAAAAATATGCTTTACAGCCGCTTTGCTTTACAGCCGCTGGCAGATAAAATAAAAATGGCGTTACTTTTGCAGCCGCCGGCTAAAAAGTAAGACTTTAGATACTCCCCAGCGGCAGTAAAGTTAAACTTTACAGCCGTTTGCCGAAAAAATTGTTTATACATAATAAGAATTATATTATAATTATTGTGGACTTATTCCGATATCAAAATAAACGGTTGAAATGTTACTTAGTAATACATAATATAACTATTTGTTCTTCTGTTAATAGTTGATGTCCATTTAAAAAATTTCTAGGATAAAGTATTTTTATAGTTTCCGTATGGTTTTAAGGCCATCGGCTTTCTTTTTGTATTCTAAAACTTGTGTGACTCTCTGGTTCACTAATCATGGCAATAATATCAATAAAAATAATCGCTATAAAAAAGCGATATCCGATCAATCTAAATATATACTATGATAAGAGTCAATGAAATTTTGCCGAAGCTAAATGATGCAATAAATATATTAAAATAACTTATCTTTTTAATAATTAGCGATTTATAACATTAATTACTTCCAGTCTTTGTTTAATGTTTTTGTTGAATACATACATCAAACTTATAACAATAAAAAATGTGTCCACCAAATATCAACCTCACGTTCAAATTATTCATCCATATTTTAAATAATAAAATAATTTACATATTCAATTGATTTGAATATAAAACTATAAAAAATTATCTACATCATTCTATGGTTTTTATTGAATTGATAATTTAATTAAAAAATATTCAACTATCATTTGTCAATGTCATTAAGATGATGATGACAAGAATGGCTCAATATAACAACATTTTTTGTTGTTGTGAAAATTAAATTTATCAAATCGTTTTTTTTAGTTAATTTATATTTTCGTATGGAATAATTTAAATTCCCTGAATAGATTTTGTATTAATTTTTAAATTGGTTATGGTTGTTTTTAATTAAAAATATTTATGATAGATAATTTCACATGTATAATAAATATTATGTGATATAATGGTCGAAATGAAATTGATTGAATTGAAAGGAGCGTTGTGTTTTTTTTTGTGTTCATAAAAACATACTGTTGCATTGCAACTGAAAGGTAATATTTGACTGTATAATATAAACCTAAGAGTTTATATAAATATAGAGAGAACATAACTTTAAAATTGTATGAAGAGAGATATAACAAATCGTGATCACTGATATGTCATATTCAATTTTTCTTTTCGCCATTTGCATATCTGTTTATTTACAACAACAAACTTTTTTATTAAATTATCAATTAAAAACAATTCTATATGTAAAATCCTAAAACATATCAAAAGTTTTCTTGATAGTTGTGCTAATTTTTATAAAATGAATGAAAATAATTACGAGTATAATTTAAATTTTTTGTGTTATTTCCAGTGATGTTATAATAGTGACAATTCAACTCACTAAATAAAGTTCCGATAAGGTCCAACAAAAACGCTTCATTTACTACACAGATAGAAATCAAGGTTTTTTTTATGCTTACTATTTTATGCTTACTTTTATGTTAATTCTCAACCGTGAATAAGCCAGGTGTATTATATAAGGTATACTTGTTCAAAAAATCACTAAAGTGCTTATTATGAATATTACTCTATGAATTTTATACATATAGTGTACGTAGCATGACTAATGAGGAATAGAGAAATAACTTTATTGAAAAAATATTGTATACTTATTAGAAAGCAAAATATAACTATAAGGAACAATATTTTTTGTAAAATATCATGCCTCTTATTTATAAAATTATGGCGCTTAGGAATAATAAATTATAACACACGCATTTCTGTTCCTAGCTTTACAGGTATAGAATAAACCTTATGCACGGACAGAAATATAGGTTTTAATGCTTAATAAGGTATAGTTCATGCTTAAATTACGTTGATTTTCAACCATGAATAAGCCATGTGTATTATATATTTATAAGGAATACTATTTTGAAAAATTACTATGGAGCTTATTATGAATATTATTCATAATTTTATGCATATTGGGTACATACCATGACCAGTAAGGAACAAAAAAAAATTTGCTGTACAAAATTTGTATACTTATTAGAGAACAAAATATAACTATTTTTTATAAAAAAATATGCCTCTAATTCATAAATTTATGTCGCTTAGGAATAAATAAATTAATTTAACCAGGGTTTTTAATATTCCTAGCATTTGATGAAAGTCTTTCTAAGCCTGTCATATATATTTCAATTATATTACTATATCTTGTATTTACATTTACCTATCATTTGAATGAAGGAACACCACTTACTTTTAATAGTCAACCCATACGTTTTAAAGATTATGTTTACAGAAGCTACCCAATGATTACTAACTAACAGAATGAAATTATTCTTCGCTTGTGGTTTATATATATACAACTCAAATTGCACAAAAAAGTCTAGTGAATTTTAAAATCTATCCATTATTTAGATCTATTTCATGCTCATTTTGAAATACAACATGATTATTAGGTATGAAAAATTATATTTTTGTTATTTATTTGTTTGTGACTTGTAATCACAGTTTCGTTTCTTTTAATATTTTATGCGAAGTTTTTCTATTCCACGAGTTCAAAAAAATGTATGCCTTAAAGTCATGGATATTGCAATAATATTATAAAAAGTGGTTATCAGGAATTAATATTTATAATTTATAAAAATTATTTAGAAATTTACAATTTAGGAAAATAAATAATATAAATGTATGTAAATATATATTAGTAATAAATAAATAAATATTTATTTATTACTAATATATTTTGAACTTTCCGTGAAAAATAAAATCTATGTTCACGAATTAAAGTTGCATATAGAACAATAATTTTTGACTATAAATTGCTTTCGACAGTTTCTTCACTATCAATAAATAGAGAATATAAATTAAAAGAGAATCTAAATAAATACAGTTTGATTCTATTACCGTTTGAATGTAATATAATTATTTTTTTGGTTTTAGTTGGATTTCATATAAAAATCTACCTATTGGAGTGCTTCATCTCAGAATTTCGGAAAAATTTTGGTGGCAAACGACTATATATGATAAGCGGAGACGGAAAATAAAAATGAAAAAAAAGTTTATATATACAAAATTTGACCGACCGACCCATTTTTGATTTGGCTGAAATTTTTTTTAGGGGTCTTTTATCGAAAAAAAAGATATACGTATTCGAGGATTTTTTTTTTGGAAAATAGAGCTGTTTTAAATTTTGAGAGTTTCGTGATTTTTGGCTTGAAGACTTATTTTCAAAAATTCATAACTTCGGTTTTATAGAAGATAAAAGCTTTTTCTTTTTTATTTGAAAGTTAAAAAATGGAATTTTTTAAAAATAAATATTTTCAACTAAAGTTATTGACAATTAATTTCCTATTGTTATAAACAAATCAAATGTCAAAATTAAATTTTAACCATTGCCCCACCCATAAAATTAATTTTTAATATAATCATCGTATTCAACGTTCAATTTCCTATAAAAAAGTATTTTTTTTAATGGAGAAATGATATTTACTGTTAGAAATAAATTAATTTATCGAGCGCGGGACGACAAAAAAATCTATATATGTATATGGGTCATTCTTTTACATACCGAACAGATTAGGACAAAATGTGACTAAGACATTTTTGATTCAGCTGAAACTTTTTTTACGGGTTCTATATAAACATAACGATATACTTGTTTGCGGATTTTTTTTTTAAGGAAAATAGAGCGGTTCTAAATGTCGAGAATTTTGTGATTTTTGGCTTGAAGACTTGTGTTCAGAGATTCATAACTTTGGTTCTGGCAAAGATAGACACTTTTTGTCTATTTTATTTTAAAGAATAGAGATGCAATTTAAAAAAAAAATCCTCAAGCAAGTATATCGTTATGTTTATATAGAACCCTTAAAAAAATTTTCAGCTGAATCAAAAATGTCTTAGTCATATTTTGTCCTAATCTGTTCGGTATGTAAAAGAATGACCCATATAAAGATTTTTTTGCCGTCGCGCGCTCGATAAATTAATTTATTTCTAACAGTAAATATCATTTCTCCATTAAAAAAAAATACTTTTTTATAGGAAATTGAACGCCGAATACGATGATTATATTAAAAATTAATTTCATGGGTGGGGAGGGGGAGGGGGTAGGTCAATGGTTAAAGTTTAATTTTAACATTTTATTTGTTTATAACAATAGGAATTTGTTAATAACTTTAGTTGAAAATATTTATTTTTAAAAAACTCTATTTTTTAACTTTCAAATAAAAAAGAAAAAGCTTTTATCTTCTATAAAACCGAAGTTATGAATTTTTGAAAATAAGTCTTCCAGCCAAAAAGTACGAAATTCTCGAAATTTAGAACAGCTCTATTTTCCAAAAAAAAAAATCCTTGAACACGTATATCTTTTTTTTCGATAAAAGACCCCTAAAAAAAATTTCAGCCAAATCAAAAATGGGTCGGTCAGAAAGGTGTTCGGTTTATAAAAGAATTACTCATATATATAACGAAATAAGATATAACGGAATTTGGCGGCACTCTCATGGTCGCATTTTTCGACCTACACCAAAATAACGTTTTGTATATGTTTCGGCAAACAATGTCTTGGACAAGTTCGTGAACTGGCCATATCCGGATACCAGTTAAGCGGCTAGAGCCTAAAAAGTCGAATAATCTAGGGCGCTACAACTTCCGTTTGAATCATAATAATTTAATTAAATTTATAAATTTTGAATATTTAAACATATTTCTATCATTGTTATCCAAATGATAACTTTGGCGTTCCAGGTTCCTGCAAAATCAGCTGTTTTAAAAATTTGCCAAATTTTTTTGTCCTTGATCTAGTGAAAATGGCCAAGCTCACATTTGAAAACTTTTTTACATAAAGATACAATATAAATCTTTCCAAAATTTAAAAAAAAAAATAGTTCAGGTCTAAAGTAGAGGCCCCAGGGCTGTTGAAATGAAAACAAACGCAAAAGGCAATGCTTTCATCATGTTTTAGTTTATGTTATTTAAATTCATTTTAACTTTTAAGCATTCTTTTAAACTATAGCCTCACCAAATTCCAGCTTTCTAACCCAAAAGGTTCCATTTTTATAAGCAATTTAATGCACCTATTGTAGACAAATCTGAAGCCATTTAATACCATAGGAAAATTAGCAAATTCTCTTTTGTTTTTATTTTTTTCACTAAGTAACCGTTCGAAAAAGATTAAATAAGAACAAAAAAAACCACAACAAAGATGATTTTGAATTAAAATTGTTTGATAATGTTTGATTGTAAATTATGTGTGATGGTATAATTGTAGTTGAAATTGAAATTTGTTGGATAATTCCGTTTCTACTTAGTTTTTTGATTTTAACTAATTTGATACATTGATTCTACTTGTATGCATATCTGTCTGATCAAGAAATCTACCTTTTTCTAGCGGATATACCTGTCGCTAGACTTTTTTTAATCGAACCGATTGGTATTGTAAAATAATGAAATGATATGACAATAACTTCCTTTTGATATGCCAAGTAATATACAAGAAACAAAACGAAGCTTCACGAAGTAAAATAAGTTGTTAGAAAATCAAATATTTTTATTAAATTAATAAATTTCATAATTGTTTAATTTACGAAGAAAGTTGAAAAAACAAAAATTAAAAATCGTACTTATAAAGAATACTCAATGCCTACAAATCATATAAAATAACGGAAAAACAGACATTATTATTTAGTGATGATGTATGGGATGAATTATTTTATACCTTACTATTCATAAAATTTCATGCTTCCTAGTTATATTATAATATGCACATTTTTAAATATTAAATGATTATCAGGCATGAAAAATTATAATTTTGATATTCATTGTTTATCAATAGTAATCATTGTTTTGTTTTTTTCAAAATTTTATGCTAACGTTTTATATTCCATGACTAAGTATTCATAAAAATGAATGCCTTAAAGTCATGGATATTGCAAATAATATTATAAAAAGTGGTTGTCGGGAATAAACATTTATAATTATGTTATGTAAAACTTATGACTTGCAATCATAGCTTTATTTTTATCCGTGTATTTTTAACAAATCAAAACGAATTATATCGATTATTTTTTTCTGGTGGGAAGGAACAGAGAATTATAGTGACTATTTTCACCCTACTTAATATATTAATTTAAAACTAGAGATATTGAGATAATTTTTTTTGCTTAATGAGATAATTTTTATTTATTTATAATTTTGTTTAAAAGATAATTATTAGTTTCTAAATAAAATTTTTTCTACAAATTATTCAATAATACAAAATTATATAAAATGCAATTTGCAAATAATAAAAATGTCCATTTGCATTCATAAATGATTGCATGTTTATGTTTATTAGTCAAAAATAAATTACAAATTTATAACATTTATGCGCCTACTAAGATGAAATAATATTTAACTTTGTTTGACCACAAAGGATTATGTTGTATGAAATAATGTTACTATTTCTGTTAGTTAAATTGTCTGCTAATACAACTGGTCATCAAATTATTAGTCGATTATTTTCAACATTACCACTCATGCCATTTGAGGTTAAAAATTTCCCTCGTGCGCTACGCGCAATCGGGACCTCAAATGACATTCATAATAATAATTATGAAGAATAATCGACTATTATTTGACGACTCGTGATATTATATATGAATATTTTATAATGGACAAGCAATATTTTTTAACGATACGAACAAATATTTAAGTTATGTAAATATTTTCAAAGTATGTTATGAAAACTTGCTGACAAACTCTTTTCGCTATATGGACAAATTAATTTTTAATTCATAAGATAGCAAAAATTATATGTTTAGTTATAATAAAATCCAAAACGTATCCTAAACGTCAATCTTTGTTCATTTTTATTATACAGTCGCAGGGAGGGAGAATCTACTATTTTTTTGTGGTAAGCATTTTTCTTATAGATTCAAAAGAGACTCAATAATTGTACAATTTTGAATCAAATGAAAAATTTACGCACGTCTATGGGAAGACATAACTGTTTCTCTCTGAGACAAATAAAGGAAAACAAAAAAACATAAGAGGAGTCACGGTTTGATTTGACATAAGAAGAGTCACGGTAAATAATAGTTGTGGTGATCGGTTGGTATAAACCAATATACGGAAAAACTTCTCATTTTTGGATAAAGTTAAATCAACGAGCAGCTAATTTGTATCATCTTTTTTTCTTATTTTTATCTTTTCTTAATTTTCTGGGCCAAAATGAAATTTTGTACAACAAATAGTAACATATTTTAATAGTGCCATGATTATCAAATATATTCTAACTAGGGGACCCCTGTGACTTTGAACAAAATATTTTTTCATAAATAATTAACATAAACCCTGTTTGCAACGTCTAGTTCAAACAAAGCATAAACTGAAACTGAAATGAAATTTAATAAAATAAAATTTAAAGATATTCAAAGTTTGTTTCGTTTATTTTAATCGTCGTTTAATTTTTTTGATTCTATCCTTTCCCTTCAGTATTCTCTTCTTTGCTATGATATGGCTACACTTTTCCGTAGCTTGTTTATTATATATATGATTTATTTCTTAAAACTATTGAGCAGTTTTAATTCTTTTTGTGAAAAACCTAATTTCTGGGTTACAAAAACCCTTGGTACTTCTTGAGTTTGAAAATAGGTGAGCTGTTTGATGACCCAAACTGAAAGGTTCTTGATGGACACGGAATTTGTAATAACCGAGTATGCCTGCAAAATTGAACAAGGGACAGAGGTGAGTGGTTTGGAAGTGGGGTGTAAAATTGTAACAATGAAAAAGAACTTTTTAATTTTTTTAAAGATAAACTCGTCGACGATGGAAGATTTTATTTTGAGTATTAGTTTTTTTTCACCAGTGGTCGTCCATCTTTTGGATAGCTTGTTACGGGCTTACTTCTGCGGATACACATTTCTAAAGTCGCATTGTATTCATTTAATTATTAATCGCATCAAATAGTATAGTTTGTGTAACGATGGCAACATTAACAGGTATTTACATAAGGTATTACATAAGGTATTAAAATACTTACATGAGGTACAATTAGGTACTACCAATATTTACATAAGGTATTACAATAAGGTATAAAATTTATACATTGAGCGGTGCGATGGCTGTAATCATAGGAGCAGGAAACGAGCATTTTGGCGAGTTATACACTATGCTTTTTCTACGGCATTTAATAAACATAAAAATACGTGTTTAAATTTGTTTAAATGCAACGCCATTTTTTAAGAATATAAAATTTATTCTAGTACTGCTTGTGTTGATTTGCTTAATTCACGCCACACAACAATTATAAAAGATTTACTTTTTCTCCAACCGGACAAAAAATTGTACTTTTTGTTTGGATATAATTTACAAAAATTATGTCATTTATCTATTGGATTTTGTTGTCATGGTAGCAGTCCCAAAACAATCAGTTTTTGTCCTAGGACAAAAAATAAACAAATCTATATTTCTATGCAAAGCATAAATCAAAGTTTGAAATACGGAATTTATTAGTCTTGGACAAAAAATTGAAATGGTTGCTTGGATTTAGGTTGAGATGTAACTTAAATATAATATAAATGTTGAATATTTTAAAATTCTATTAAATAAAAGATTAAATAATGGTTGGAGAAAAAATTTAATGTCTTACTCGGAATAAAAATGGATTTTGGAACTCGTAAAATTGCGTTGCGACGCGATAGCGGAGTTTTTTACTCGTCGGACATTTTGCCTCGTCCCAAAATCCATTTCGTCAAAATCCATTTTTTGTACTAGTGAACCAAATAAATATTTATATAGAAATAATAAATAAAAGACCATACAATTATGAATCAAAATACTTTTCGTGTTTAAAAATAAAGTATAATAAATAAATAAATATAAAAATAAACAAATTATTATCAAATTTATTAAAAAATTATTAGAAACTTATTTATGCACTATACACACAAAACATAAGTTCAACTGAGAAAAGAGCCAAAGCCAGTTGTAATATAAATATACAAATTTTAATTGTTTCAAGTTGGTCCATCCCATACACGGTTGTACAACTGGTTCAGTAATGGTCCATTACTGGCAGCAAGTAATTCAGCAATGGGCGAGTACTGGCAACCACAACTAGGCCAATAACATAATTTTGCTGGATGATAACTTCGGATAATAAATGGTTGCCATTCATGCGCTAGAGAAAAAACAACAGCAATGGCCCATACAAGGTTGTACAGTTGGCCTAATAACGGACCAATAATGATGACCAGCATTGTAGTAATGATCAAATACTGGCAACCATGACCACTGTAACGACTCTTCGTTGGTTCTTTTCGATTATTGAGCAAATACGACCATAAAAAGACAGATCTTTAGTTAACAAAATCTCAAACTTTATTCATCAATCAGTTACAGCAACTTCCGATTTTAATTACAATAAATTCCAGGGTCTCCAATTGATGTACGATAAACTTCACCGCTTTTCCACAATTTGAATCAATAATATTCGGAATCGTAAAATCTGTATTTACTATTCCACTAAGTTCAAATTCTTTTACTATTAGTACCCAGGCTCAAGTACCACCGATTATTCCTTATGCTTGCGAATATTTATAAACACTTTTAATTGCAAAATTAAAACTGACTGATCTGATATTTTGTTCGCTTATTTATATCCAAAAAATAAAAAAGCCGAAACTTCTATAATCCACTAGAAATCAATATTACGTAGTCCGTACATCTTGAATAGGCCACACCTATTTGCATTCATACTTGCATAAATGTAAAATTTGTATTAGCGAACTCAAATTTAATTTATACAAAATGTATTGGGTAACTCCTTTTTTTTAATTCATGAATGTGGAAAACATTATGCAGAATGTATTGGTTATTTATGATTAAATTAACCCATTCTGGACGAAGTTTATTACATTGCCCTCCATTTAGTTTTGTTCGTCCCGAACAATATCAGCTATCGCATTGGTACTGTTACCTTGGTACGGTGCTAACCTTTGCAGATGTATCACTTTCATCTTGGTACGGGGTCCCTTTGGGATGCGGTAGATAACATCATTAATTCGTTTGATTATTTTATAGGGACCTTCCCAATCTGGCTGCAGCTTGGGTGATCTTCCCTTAGTTCTCCTGGGGTTGTATAACCATACCAATTCTCCTTCTTGAAAACCGCCACTATTTGCATTTATGTCGTACCTGGTTTTCATTTTGTCACTGGCAATCTTAATGTGGTTTCGAACCTGTTGATGGATTTTATACATCTTCTCTCTTAGTTGTCCCACATAATCTGTTTTTGTAGATACCAGACCTCCAGGGATGCCGAACTCGATGTCACTAGGAAGATGTAGTTCTCTTCCGAACATGATATTCGCTGGTGGTTCACATGTCGTATCGTGCACTGCGCTACGATAGGCCATCAAGAATAACGGAAGATCCTTATCCCAATTTCTTTGGTTGGTTTCCACTACCTTTGACAAATGTTCTTCCATGGTTCGGTTGAATCGTTCTACCATGCCATCTGATTGTGGGTTCATAGGTGTAGTTCGTGTTTTTCTAATGTCAAGTGTTCTGCACAGCTCTTCCATCAGTTGAGATTCGAAATTCCTTCCCTGGTCGGTATGCAACTCGAGCGGTGTTCCATATCTGCAAACCCATTCATTGACTAATGTTTCCGCGACCGTAACTGCTTCCTGGTTCGGTATTGCATAAGCTTTCGGCCATTTTGTAAAGTAATCAATGACCACCATGATGTATTTGTTACCTTTTGTCGTTTCCGGAAATGGCCCTGCGATGTCTATAGCAATTCTCTCCATTGGGGCTCCCACATTGTACTGTTGCATCTCTCCTCGAGTTCTAGTTTTTGGTCCTTTGCTCGCTGCACAAGTATCGCATCGCCGACACCATTGCTCTACGTCGGTTCGATACCTTACCCAATAAAACCTCTCCCTTACTTTGGCTTGGGTTTTATTGACTCCCAGGTGTCCTCCAGAAATACTTCCATGCAGCTTTCCCAGTACCTCTTTTACTTGGCTTGATGGCAACACCAGTTGTTCTAACACTTTCTTTCTATCAGCGGACTCCCATTTTCTTTTTAGTATCCCGTTATCCATCAATAGTGAGTCCCATTGCGCCCAGTAGCATTTCACCTCCGTACTTAAAGGTACTACCTCTTTCCACTCCGGTCGCCTTCCCTCGGTTTTCCATTTCAATATTGGTGCCATAGCTGGATCCTTTAGCTACTCTCTTTTAAATGCCTCGGTACACCAATCCTCAGGAGTTTGGAACTTGATTTGGCTCACTTTCATTGCTTCATTTCTCCCAGTCCTACTACATGACTTGCGCTCCTCAATACAGGGTCTTCTTGGAAGATCATCAGCGTTACAACGTATTCTTCCCTTTCGGTGTACAACGCGGAAATCCCTTTTCTTTTGGACATCCACTTGCTTGTTTGAAAGGTTCATCATCTGGACTGGAACTACTCCTTCTTTTGCAGCTACTAGTGTTTTGCCGTTGCCATGACCATGGCCGTTAAAAAAATATACATTATTATCATATGTAAATTTAAATAAATTAAATACAAACTAATTTAAAATAAAATAAAAATGACGGAAAAAATCAAAACTCCCCATACAACTGGTTCAGTTGCAAGAATGGCTGAGTAATGGCAAACATGACTGCCGGTACTCCGCCATTAAAAAAAATATAAAATAATAAAATAATATTTTCATACATAAATTTAAATAAATTATTTTCAAAATAATATAAAATAGAAATGAAAATAAATTAAAACATATAACAAACCTGTTCTATATTATCATAGTCTTTCAACCGACAAGGCGATAACTAAAATATTTGTGAATTTTTCAAACTATGTATTTCTAAAAGGGATAATACTCTAGTGAAATTTAAAAAAAACGACATAGATCGGCAAATTCATGGCTGCAGTACTAGCCCAATAACAATAGCCAATTAATGTTAACCATTAACAGGCCATTGCTTGACCATTCAAAGTAAACTGCACTGGCAATTTTCTATAAACGGTAGATTGGCCGATTCATGGTTCCAGTGATGGCACGATAACAATAGCCATTTAATATTTAACATTCATGGGCCAGTGCTTGGCCATTCAAAGGTAACAATATACTGGCTATTTTCTGTAAACCATAGATCGGCCGATGAATGGTTCTAGTATTGGCCCAATAACAATAGCCAAGTTCTGTTAACCATTAATGGGCCAGTGCTTGGCCGTATGTCAATGTCTGGCAAAACCTACTTTTGATAGAGATCGCTGTAGAGTAGACCGCTGTATCAATATTAACAGTTCAGTCAGTCAAGTTTCACTTGAAAACTTGATTGAATCCCTAATTTATATATTAGTGATCGTCCATAAAATGCTTTTAGAATTTGTTAATCATATTTGCCGACTTTTGTTTTATTGAAACACCAAATTGTAATAGTTATTACAGTTTTATTTGAACACATTTTAAAAGAATTGAGAGTAGAATAACACCATATAGTCTTGATATTTACTAATTAAAAATCACATACTTGATGCTCGATTCTCTCGAAAACCTTAAATAGTAATAAATCAATGGGCCAATATAGCCAACACTTTTCTGAAAAAAAAATCGATCGTTTTGTAAAAGTGCTAACAAAATGTTTTTGTGAATTTACCAAAAACTATTAAACTTTATATAAAATTTTGTATAGTCTATTTGACTTTTTTAAATCTGAAAAAATATGTATTTGTAAGCTTACCAATATTGTTTTTGTGACTTGGATTAAAAAAGTACAAAATCATAAATATTTCTAAATACAATATTTTTTCTTTGTTTTAACAAAAATATTGTTAAGGTTATAATGAATTTTTTCAATTTAAAATCATAAATTATGTATCCATAACAAAATAAAAATCACTTTGTACAAAATTTTGTAAAATTTTGTAAACATGACAAAATGACATTCTACAATTTTTTTTGTAAAACTTAATACGAATATTGCTGATTTTTTTTAAACTTAACGAAGGAACTTATGGATTTTAAAAAACAAACAACATTTTTACAAAAATTACTTTCTTTTTACAAATGTTTTATAAATATTCATAACTGAGCTGAAGTCATAACCAAAACTGATAATTTTTTTTTTAATAAAATGTGTTGTGTAGTAGGAATTACAATATGTGTCACAATAACACATAAAAACCTTTTAAGACCAAGGTCCCACAATCACATACGTTCAAAGGAGTTGATGGACGTAAATCTTTCTTTTTTTGTTTTTTTATATTTTTGTTAAAGAATGGATAACTAAACAAAAAATCCTATCACTGATAAAATATGACTTAGGCCAATATTTTATGATAGAATAGAGAAAATAAAAGTAAATAGCAAATTTTTACAAAAATTTGTTGAAACAAAACAAAAATGTAGTTGCCAATAATCCAGCCGGTTGCATATTTCTTAACCCTGTGACGCACCGTCTTTCTTAAAGATTAAAGCCCACACATAGTTATATGAAGGCTCGTTTCCTCAAGGAAGCAATAGCGTCTCATCATCAAGGATTATTTCACAGCTAAGATTGAGGTTGCTACCGTTGACTGTATACAGTTCATCCGCCACCACCCCTAAGACGTCACCTTGGCTAGTGATATCTCACTGCTATTGCCAGTGGTATGTGATATCTCACGCTAACTCGTATGTCAATAGCAGGGACTGCAGTACGCGGGGTTGTCACACCCGCAGATCAATTAAAAAAATAAAAACACAATTAAAACTGATCCCTCCATGCGGAGGAAAAATTTAAACAGTTTCAGTTTCATTTTGGTTGTCTTAGTAAAAATTCCCAGAAATTCTTTAAGATTGTGATAATTTAGTGGAATTCGTTCATGATAAATAGTGGTATTGATACATGATAAATTTAGCAGACATATTTGGAATATATCAGGTAAGAAAATTTACATATTTCGATATTCCGTTTACCAATTGAGTGGACTTTGGAATTGACTCCTAGAGTTAATGGCCGAACTAAATTGGATACTAGAGGATATCTGTAGTTTTTGAACTGCATATCTTTAAATAAAAAGAATAATCAGATCTATTACATATTTCCAAATCCAATCTAGAGGAGCTCAACAACACAAGCTTCAATAGGTTTCATAACATTATTAGGAAAAACATGAAAATAAACGGGTATATCAACCCTCCAACCCCTAATATTTTAATTTTTTTATAGCAAATTATCAATAATTATAACTGTAATTATTTTTAATAAAATTGAGTCAATTTAACCTTTTAAAAAAAAATTTTTTTTAAATTAGTCAAGTAGTTCTTGAGATACATTAAATTGAAAATATATGAAAATTGAAACCCGAACTTTTCAAAAACTACCCTTAGCTATAAAGGAAGAATCACTCGCGACAAAAAAAAATTTTCTTCTACAAAACGTTTTGTTTTATTTTTTCTTCCAATATAAAAAATTTAAAGCACATCAAAATATGTGTGTAAAAAAGAACGAATCTTTAGTCGAAATTTCGCAGGCAAAATATTCATTTTGCATATTTTCAATCCGCCATTTTGAAAAAAAATTGAACACCACTCGGCATTTGAAACTACTTAAAATTACCAACATTCTAAGCCCCAGAACGCATCTGTTGATATTTTAAATTTGTATTCATCTTTACATTTGCCCAGATTTATACTCTTTCTAAAATAATTTATTGGAATGCGTTTACTGATCAAACAATCTCAACGAACACCCTCATTCACAAATTCTTTCTTTTAACATAAATTTCAAAACCAATTCCATAATGTTTAAAAAGAAATATTTAGAAAATTTTAAACTCCTCTAAACAATAACAACAACAATAGATATGAAGTATTTTTCTGTTTTTTTCTCTCTTAATTCTTTAGAGTTTAGACTTTAAAATAAATAAATATTTCATGTTTATACCAGAAAGAAAAATATTCATAATAATATAAATAAACATCCACTTAAAAAATAATTATTTTCGTTTTGGTTGGTAATTTTCAAGTTTGTTATGTATTTCAATATTTTTGTTTATATTTAACAATTTTTTTCTGTTAATTATTTTTTTTTTGAATTTTTGTTAATTAGTTTATGTCACATTAAATCCAATGAATTTTAATTTATCTGTATTTCATTTTTTTGGTGGAACGGTGATTTATTAGTGCTTTTGAGCTAGAACATATTATGATGTGTGATAAGTGTGAATATCAAAAGGAGTTTTGGAGTTTTGCTGAGTAGTGTAGTATTTACTCTTTGTAAACCACACCGAAATTTTTTACCTTTTTCTTGTATTATAACTTTTCAGAAATCTTTTCGCATAATACAATATTTATGCTTCACTGCCAAGAATGAAAATGAGTATAAACCAATTTGTTGCTAATTGATTTAAACATGCTAATATTTTTAATACTATATACAATTTTATGATATTTGATTGAAATAAAACTTTTTTATGAATTTATTAGTTTCTATTATTCGTGTCAATAGTCATTATGAATTCCAAATGAAATAACACAATTAATTTTTGAAGTATTTTTGATCGTTTTTAGTTGTTCGACTTTTTAATTAATTTGAAAAAAAGATTTTGCCGATAAAGTTTTTATGTATTTATAGAAGTTTATATAATTTTATTAGTTCTTAGAAAAAACCGCTATTTAGCAGAGACACATGAGAAAAGCAGCCAAAGAAATCGAACATTTTAACTTCACTGAAAAAAATATGTTAGTGTATTCTACAATAAGGATTTTGTTGATTTGGTTTTGTAATTTCAACTGAAATTGCGTAAAGCAGACAAAGCTGTTGTCAACGTTGACAAGCATTTTGTCAATTTTACAAAACATTTACAGAAGAATGAACAAACAAAAATTTGATAGAAACTACAAACTTTTTGTTATCGGTACTAATATTGTTGATAAATTTTACTGCCAGCCTATGTTGTTAAATTTAAAAGTGTTTTGTCATCGGCTCACACAGACAGCGTAGAAATGACAAACATTTTGATAGTGGTACTAAAATTGATGGTTGATTTAACCTAAAAATGTTTTGTAGATTCTAAAAATAATTAGTTTCTGGTACAAGCATTAATCCATATAGTTAATTCCATATAGTTATCAACGATGGAGTGTGCCAGTATAGTATGGTCTCTTTATAATAGTGAATACTAGAAATTTTTTTTTTTTTTTTTTTTTTTTAAAGTCGACTCCGGGTTAAGACAAGGTGATGCTATCTCTCCTATACTTTTTAATTTAGCCTTGGAATATGTGTGCCGTCAAAACAAACTGCCGACTAACAACAATATCTTGTCAATAAACTCAGTACAGATGATTGCATACGCTGATGATGTTGTCATCCTCGGCCGAAGTGAAGCTGTTATGAGTGAGACTTTTAAGTCGCTTGAGAGTGGAGCTAGAAAAATTGGTCTTCAAATTAACTACAATAAAACCAAACATATGAATGTTTCAAGAGAGTCTGAGAAGAAAGATTTGATGTGCGGCGATGAACGAATTGAGGGAGTTGAATCTTTTAAATATTTGGGATCAATGCTTGACTCAAACAACAGCATACTTACAGATATAAAAGCTCGAATTGCTGCAGGTAATCGAACTTTCTACTCAATCAAACCTCTCCTTGGATCTCCGTATGTATCAACTAACACCAAGCTCAAGTTATACAAGACATTGATTAGACCGGTTGTGATGTATGGGTCACAAACGTGGACCCTTACACAAAATGACGAATCGCATTTATCTGTATTTGAGCGTAAGATCCTACGCTACATTTTTGGTCCACTTAAGACAGACGATGGAGAGTATAGAACCCGATATAACTTTGAGATCAGAGACCTTCTTGAGGGTCCTGATATAATAGGTTGTATCCGTTCTAATAGGATTGCTTGGTTTGGGCATGTTCTACGAGCCGATTCACAGTCTGGAATGATTAGAAAAATGTACGTTAGTACCCCAGGGAGTGGGCGACCGCGAGGTAGACCACGACTACAATGGGAGACTGACGTAATAAACGACCTTAAAAAAATCGGCTGCCATGGTAATTATGTCGCTGTTGCGAATGACCGTAGTGAATATTCAAAGCTGATTAGCCTGGCAACGCTCCTACATGGAGCATGAACGCCGTTTAAAAAAAAAAAAAAAAGAAATTATTAGAATCCGTGCAAAAACAATTCTTACTTTTTGCTTTAAACCTTTAGCATTTAGTGGGTATAGGCTTCCAAAACATAAAAAAAGGTTTCTTTTGCTTAATGATTTCACTTGAATCCAGAAGAGAGTTAGCTTCCTCACTTTTTGGTTTTGATCAAGTAAGAGGCAATATAAGATGTCCCGATTTATGTAATAAAATGGTACCCAATTTACATACACATGATACTAGATTTAGGCGACCTTTAATTGAAGACCGTCATAAAACTGACTACTCTATGCATAATCCACTAAATTTCCATAAGAAACTTTAATAAAGACGGTGATTTTTATGACCCACAATTTTAAACATAGCATTTTAAGAAAAATGAAAACACTGCATTCATGATTGATAAGCTAAACATGAAGTGCAATAATAGAATATTTAAGCAATATTTTAGTACATAAAATGTAATAACTAAAGTCTTTATTTGACTAATAAATAAATAACATATAAAAAAAAAATAAATAAATAGCAGGGACAGGAGTTCGCGCAATTGCACACCCATAGATCAAAAATTAAAAAAATATTACCAATCAACAAACCTGATCCCTCCATGCGTTATTTGCAGTGTTTAACAGTAGCGAAGGGGTAGCGAAATCCGAAATTCGACGTCCACGCCGTACTGCCTGGGTAATGCTGAGACAGAATTATATTGATGCTTAGGTTGACTTAAAAACTGCTTAGTTAATGACGCAGCATCACGGCAACTTGGTGCCTTAAAACCAATGTGACCCAAGCGTTTGTTCTCCATGTTAGGGGCCGCTAAGAGTGGGCGTCTGTCTTGGATCAAGCAGCTCGCTATATAAACATGTAAAATGGTTGTTTTTGGTAACCTTAAGATGCAGAACGGACCCACTTACGACAATTTGGGTTGGGCCTAAGGTTAACACCTTAACTCCTGAAAAAAACTAATTTGTTAAGTTTGGTAATCAAAAAAAGAATAACAGACCCGGAAACAAAAACAGAATTTTACCTGGACATGGAAAAGGACCAGAGTACTGAATCGGAACGTGGAACGTGCGCAGCCTGCGCACTCCTCATGCTCTTATAAGTCTAGAAACAGAGGCTGAGAGGTATAGGATGGATATTATAGCTCTGTAAGAAACTAGACAGCCAATAATCGGAAAACAAGATTTGGATAGTCGCTCTTTATACTGTAGTGGTCATCCTTCTCAAAGAGAATTTGGAACTGGTTTTCTTGTAGGTGCACGCATAAAAGAAGTGTGATCTGCTACCTACGTGTACGTGGTATATACAACAATATTTCTCTTATTGCCGTGCATATACGTACTGAAGCTAAGACCATCGATGAGAAGGATACTTTCTACATAGTACTAGAACAGGTTATGAAACAAACACCAACACGCGACTTCATTATGATTCTTGGTGACTTTAATGGACAGGTTGGAAGATATATCTCTTATGGAAGCGTGGTGGGCCCCAACAGCCTGCATTTGAATTCGAATAATAATGGTGAGAGAATGACTGAGTTTGCATTATCAAGTAGTTTGAGATTTTCCAGTACTTTCTTTCCGCATCGATCAATTCATAAGCAGACTTGGGTCTCACAGAATGGAAACAGTCGAAATCAAATTGATCACTTGCTAATAACAGCACGTTTCTTTTCTAATGTTCTGGATATGCGATCCTTTAGAGGTCCATACATTGGAAGTGATCACTTCCTTGTATGTGCTAAAATAAGGTTGCACTTTCCAAATCCAGGCATTCAAAAAATCAATCAACGGAAACGTTTTAACATCTCATCACTAAAGAGTGCTGATACAGAAGAATGATATCAAAACCATATTGCTGAAACATTGAAGAAATCAGGAACCATTAATGGAGACGTCGATAAGTCATGGTATTTGCTCAAAGATGCTGTTTTAAGCGCTGCTGATGGAATACTTGAACGACCACAAAACCACTCCCAAAAGCCATGTATAGATCAAGCATGCCTTGACGCTATTCAATACAAAAGAGAGTGCTATCTGAAATGTCTACAAAGACGCAACACCAGGTCCACGAAGTAGAACTATAAACAGGCAAAACAAGCCGTTACAAAGCTATGTAGACGAACGAAGAGAGAATGGTGAAAGAGAAAGTGCGAGGAGATTGAAAGCTTCAATAAGGAACACCAATCGCGTAACTCCTTTTAACAGATTAAGGCCTTAAAGAAAGGATTTCAAACTAGATCGACTGCTATTCAAAACGAAGATGAGAAGCTACAAGTAGACCTTAAAAATATTTTAGATACTTGGGCCGCTTATTTTAAGAATCTTCTCAACTTAAGTGACCAGCAAAAAGTCGGGCGACGAGTAAAGCGTATTCGTGCGTCAATGTTACATGGAGACGAACCAACCAAAGAGGAATTCGAAGGGGCGCTGTCAAACATAAAACGCAATAAAGCACCTGGTATCGACGATATAACATCCGAAATATTTGTACATGGTGGTGAAACTCTATCTTTAAGATTGTTTGAACTTGTTCCAATGATGTGGAGGACTGAGACCATGCCACAGGACTGAAACTCAGCTCTGCTGATACCAATCCATAAAAAAGGTGATCGCCCATAATGTGCAAACTACAGAGAAATCGCTCTCCTCTGCACAGCATATAAGATCTTTTCTTACCTTTTCCTCCTATACTTTTTAATCTAGCATTGGAATATGTGTGCCGTCAAAAAAAAATACCGACTAACAACAATACCTTGTCAAAAAACTTAGTACAGATGATCACGTACGCTGATGATGTTGTTATCTTCGGCCGAAGTGAAGCTGTAATGAGTGAGGCTTTCAAGTGCATGAGGTGCTAGAAAAATTGGTCTTCAAAATAACTATGGTAAAACCAAACATATGAATGTTTCAAGAGAGGCTGAGAAGAAAGATTTGATGTGCGGCGATGAACGAATTGAGGGAGTTGAATCTTTTAAATATTTGGGATCAATGCTTGTCTCAAACAACAGCATACTTATGGATATAAAAGCTCGAATCGCTACAGGTCATCGAACTTTCTACTCAATTAAACTTCTCCTTGGATCACCGTATATATCAACTAACACCAAACTCAAGTTATACCAGACGTTGATAAGACCGGTTGTGATGTTTGGATCACAAACGTGGACCCGTACACAAAATGACGAATCACATTTATCTGTATTTGAGCGTAAGATCCAACGCTTGATTTTTGGTCCGCTTAAGACAGACGATCGAGAGTTCAGAACGCGATATAACTTTAAGATCAGAGACCTTCTTTAGGACCCAGATATAAAAGGTTGTATCCGTTCCAACAAGATTGCTTGGTTTGGGCATGTTCTACGAGCCGATTCGCAGTCTAGAATGATTAGAAAAATATACGTTAGGACCCCAGGGAGTGGGCGACCGCGATGTAGATCACGACTGCAATGGGAGACGGACGGAATAAACGACCTTAAAAAAATCGGCTGCTAGGACCGTGCTGAATATTCAAAGCTGGTTAGTTTGGCAAAGCTCCTACATGGAGCATGAACGCCAAAAAAAAAAAATTAAAAAAATGCGATGATATTACGATGAGCAGCTCATCGTTAAGAAGGTCACTTTATGTATCTGCACAATGAGAACTCTTTTACTTCAGCAGGAAATTTTTCTTTGTTGCGATAGCAGGAATCGTATATAGGAGATCGTATATATATACGTGAGACATGTGTAAGAATTGCTTCTTTATTTTGAACTCGCTCTATTTAGAGGATCGTATTGTTGGAGTTAGTTGCTATTTCTGATCTTTGATGATCTTTGATAAAAATATTATATTAGATGCCAAACAATAGTAAAGCACTCTTTTGAATTTTCTTACGCCGCTTAAGTTGGTTGCTGTTTTCGAGACAGCTTAATACTTTCGCGATTTGTTTTCCTTAGGAGTTTTGTTGAGCCTTTTCTGACACATACATAATCAGTTTGAGAGCTTCAGGTGTTGTCCACTTGTTAGCCATTTTCTCGCAGTTGTTCTCTGCATCGTTTGTACGGCAATGGTCGTCAAACCACTCGTTGTGTGATTTCGTTGATCATTTTCCTATTTTCGTTTGTGCAGCAGATATAATAGTTAGTTAAAGACTTAATATAATAATAATCGTTTTTTTTGTTTAATATGGCATCTCTGGCGAGATGTCATTCTCTTTTATGTTTTGCGGCACTATTTTTTTATATCTTTTCAGCGGTTCCGGATGTTTTTATACTTCGCAATCCAGCGTACAGTCTTCTTTGCTTGTCTATTGAATATAGATGACAACTAAAACTTGCAATTAAAAATGACAAGCATATTATCGGTGTAGATATCAGCACATCTTTATTCATCGCTAGATCATGACGTGATTGATTCGATTTTTTCTATTACTCATTTGATTTCCACGTTGCTTCGTGAATTCTCTTATAAGGATCTCTCTTCATATTCGATTTTTTGTTTTGGTACGAGAAACATCTATTTCTTTACTCTTAATTGAGATTAAATTAAATTATAAAGTTGTGTATGGTAAAATACTAAAAATTATAATTGATTGTCTTTTTTTTAATAAAGTTCCGTAAATTATTTCAAATTAATGTGAGCTAATTTGTAATGATATTATAAATATCTAATTATTCATTATCATTTGTGAAGGAAAGCTGCCGCAAAGTGTTAAACAATTGAATTCTAGAACTTTAATAATAATGTCAAACTGTGCTAAATGTAATGAAAAATTTGATCGTGCGTTAAAAAACGATAAAATTCAGTGTATCAAGTGTAAACTTATTTATCATATAGCATGCGAAACAGTGAATTGTGTCTTAATAAATCAGTGGATATGCCAAAGATGTATTCTAACTGAAGAGGTTAAAAGTGATAATGCATCCAAAGTTTCAAATCAAACAGTTAACAATACTTTGATATCTGTAAAAAATGACATTGATACACTGAATTTAAAGCATAATGAATTTTTAAAATCATTCGATGCAATCAAACATCAACAAACTTTTTTTAGCGTTACGCTAAATACTATAACGGCAAAATTTGATGAGGTATTGCGGCTTGAACAAAGAATTACCTCAAATGAAAAAAAGATTTTGGAACTTGAAAAAGAAAATAAATACATCAAGCAGTGTCTGGAAACTTTTTCATTTCGCTGTGAATTGTTAGAAAATCACTGTTACTCATCAAAACTACAGATCTATGGTGTCCCTCAAACCAAAAATGAAAATTTAATGGAAGTACTCTTAAAAATTCTTGGATTCTACGGATATAATATAACGATAGCTGAAATTCGATATATTTATAGGAATAAATCAAAATCTAAGCTCAAACCCATAACGGTGGAATTCAATTCGAAATATATAAAACAACAGGTTTTACAAGCAGCTAGTTTGAATAAGTCCTTCCAAAGTAATTTAATTGGTTTTAATGACGACACAAAAATATTTGTAACGGCGTTTCTACCTCCTCATAAAAAAAGCTTATTACATAAAACAAAAACACTACTTCAACAGCAAGGTAACTCAATCACATTCAAATACGTATGGGCTAATTATGGAAATATTTACTGCAAGAAGAGTGATAACGATGCTGTCATAAAGATTTCTTCATCATTAGATTTGGACAACTTATTAACAACTTAATTTATGTTTTCAGTTTAACGTTATTTTTTTACAATACTTTTATCGGAAATAATAATTACGTTATTTTTTTCATCTGATTTTGTTATCATTCTGATTTTAGAAGGAATGGAGTTTAAGTATAGTATAGTATTTTTGTTATATATTCTTTCTTTCTATTGATTTATTTAATCCAATATAGTACAACATACTCATTTTTGTTTAATTTTTTTTAGAATGATTTTCCTTAATTTGTACTATCATAACTCAAGAGGCTTGAAAACGAAATTTAAAAACTTTAAATTAGCTGTGGAAGAAAATAATTTTGATTTAATATGTTTAACTGAAACTTGACTTTAGAATAAATTAATTCCAACGAATACTTAGATGATTGACATGTGGTAATAAGGAAAGATAGAAACCAGCAGTTGAGTGGTAACGAATATTTATCAAATTTAATAGTCGTGTTCGTGCGACAACTCTCATGTTGGCTAATGTAATTATTTCTAATACAATTTTTTAATGTAGTTTTGCTAATGTGAGCGCGTCTGATTTGACTGAGGCAACTGAAAAAACAACAACAAGTGCATAAAATTTTTTAGTTGCTCCAGTCGGGTTGAACACGGCTTATATTTGCGGATATTTTCGTTTTTCTGTTTTTAAGTCTCCTGATGATAGTTGATGAAATGAAACAATAATTTTTTTTTCTTTAATTTTATACTTTTGGATTGTATACTTTTAGATTTAATGTTTTTGGTAATTATTATTTCTCAAACTATATGAATTAATCTAGACACTTTATTAATGGTTATCTTGTTCTTAATATTAACTTGAATTTATATAAAATCAACTTTATACTTAAAAATGTAAATATTTGATTTTACTTGTACAAATCAAAAAATCCACTTGTAACTTTATTTTGTAATATTGAAGCAGCATATAACTGGGCAACTGTTTGCTGCTCTTGCCAAATAAATAAATAAATAAATAAGGAAAGAAAGTGTTGGAAAAAGTTAAATTATATATCATACCCAGCTTAACTGCAAAACCCGTAATTGTTACTTAAATGTGCGTTGAGTCGTCTACCACGAATTGAATATCGTGCCGCGTGATGTTGCTGACTTTTTCGAGTTCTGGGAAGAACAGGTCTTTGCTATCATCTGCTTTGTCTTCAATATAGGTACATTAACGATCGATAAATTAAATTTTTGACTGCACATTCTTAGTATGCATGCCCGCATATTAACTGGCCAGAAGTTGATAACATGTTAGTTCACGTGATGATGTATATGAAAGCCAACTCCAAATTCTTCTCCATTTTCATGAAAGCAATAGTAAAGGGTGTGTTCTTAAGCTGTTGCATGACTTTCATTGATTGGTCTTTTAGATCTTGTGATACCAATACATCCAGTGTGTAAGTTTTGGTTTCATTTGTAAGGTTCTAAGGTTACAGCGTACAAAGTACAAAGTACAAAGGTAACAGCGAATCACTGTTGAATGACAAATTAACGATTAAAAAAAACGTATTATATCAAACAGCAATTCAAATATGAAGACCAAAAGGCACAGATGATAATATTATTTAAGACATCAACCTCCTAAATTCTTTTAGATTCAATCACATCCACAAACCTCTAAACTCTTACATCGTTTTACTTACACCATCTTTAGTAGTATAATACTAAAATCATAGCAATATTTTCAACATTTAATATACTCATCTAAGTTCCAAACTTTAATATCTCCACTACACATAAGCCAATTATGAAAGATACTCAATTCATCTACTACATTCATTCGCAATCTAGCAATTCTATGTTTATTTTATTTTTATGGTTCTTTACTCTTTATTATTATAAGTCAAATCTTGTTTCCATTGTTTTTGTATTAAAGCTACTACGCATTTAGCATAATTTGTTCGCGTTTTTTGATAAACTGATGACGATAATTTTAACATTATCGAAACATGTCTGTAATTTAAATAAATAAAATATGGAGGGGCTAAAATCTCACAGCTCTGAGATATCAAGACTTCGGTCTGGGTTCAGGATTTCGATATAGTTTTCGGCAAAAAACTTTTATGAGGACATGGTTTTTAGTTTTGGGCAGCGATGTACATCAAACATAACTCTTTGTTAAAGTACTTTTTTATCTCTGTTTAGAAATTTATTACAAAACTAACACGAAACATCAATACGATGCCGGAAAATTATAACAGATCATAAATTAACATAATTTAGAGAAAAGAAGATACACTCAGTAAACTACTCAAAAACCTCTCCCTGTAGCGTTTCGAGAAAATATTACAAAATCACAAATTCATATTTCTTTCAAAATTCCAAAATTATTGTAAAAATTAAATAAAATCAAACTTTTTTCAAAATTCCAAAAATATTCCAAAAATAAGAATAAAATCAAATATTCAAACTTTTCTAAATTCCAATAATATTCCAAAAATTCAAACTTTTCCAAAATTCTAAAAATATTGCAAAAATCATTACAAAATCAAAAGTTGAAAATTTTTTCAAAATTCCAAAAATTATAATAAAATCAAAAATTTTAAACTTTTCAAAATTCTAAAAATATTCCAAAAATTCTTACAAAATCAAAAATTGAAACTTTTTCCAAAATTCTAAATATATTGCAAAAATTATTACAAAATCAAATATACAAACTTTTTTCAAAATTCCAAAAATATTTCAAAAACTATAACAAATTCAAAAATTTCCATGTCCAATTTCATTTTTAATTACATTTACGTCATAAAAACAGCTACATTATTTTTTCCAAAAAATTGGCTAAAAAAATAAAAGAAATCATTTTTTGACACACTTGACATTATTTTTTTGACAAACTTAGAATGCCATAATTCTCAATAATAATAAAATTTCATTTCAAACAAACAATTAATTTTATTTTTTTCCAAAAAATTGGGTAAAAAAATAAATAAAAATCTTTCTTTTGACACACTTGACAACATTTTTTGACAACATTATAATGCAATAATCTAGTTTTTGATCTCACATACCAATCCCGACCATCCAAATTTCTCCACATTCTTTGTTCCTACTCATTATCACTTAAAATGAACGTCTTTTAAGCAAAAAATATGCATATTGCCTTGTTTTGACACACTTGACGATTTTTTTGATACACTTCCGGTACGGTTATTGAACACGTCGTCTTTTCGGCTCTTACCATTGAGTGTACCTATTTTCAGAATTCAAAATTTTTCAAATCTCTTCAGCCGTTTTCTAGATTTCGTCGGTTGTGACGGCCGACCGGCCGGTAGACAGACATTCATTTTTTTTTTTGCTTTTTTAGAATCAGTAGGTCCTAAAACGTCGAGAAATGCCAAAAAAAGTGGGGGCAAGAATTTCACTTTTAGCTAATGAATGTAATACTTAGGTCTTTCAGACCGAAGTAATTCAATAATATTTTTACTTCACATGACGGTATGAGATATCAATAATAATAATCTATTGATAAAACTTAAATTAAATAAACAATAAGTTTTTTACTAATTTGTTTCTGTTATATTATTGTGAAGTGAGTGAATCTTTTCACAAAAGTTACAGAAAGATATATCTTTCAACATGAATTCTAAAGTTCTTGTTTTGAAATTGTAGTCGTTAAGGGTTTTGCACGTTTATATAGGTAGCCGCTTAGTCTAAGACAGATGCTAACTCCATGCCGCCACCAACATGGAGAATGAACGCATAAGTTACATTGGTTTTAAGGCGCCAATGTTCGGCCGAGTTTAAGCAGTATATAGTCTGCACCTCTGCACTACAACACACCTCATTCTGTAAACGTTAACCAGGTAGCACGACGTGGCCGTGGAGTTTCAAGTTTTCACTAACCAGATGGAGTTCGCCATTATATGTTCTGCGTAATGAACAAAAAAAATAAATCAGTTTAACCATTTCATCATATATTAATATTTGTTATAGGACCCTTTATTTACATTTTCTAATGCTAATCTCTACACGTGAATGTTAAACAGAATGTTTACATTTTAAACTTATAACATATCTCCTGTTTGGTGTTTACAGTCAAACTGTTTATAAAATTCCTCTCCCCTACAACATTTTTTCTACTTTTTCACTCTTAAATGAAAATTACGAAAGATTTCTATAGATATGATATAACGTATAACTGTTTCGTTAAGATGCAAATCTTAAGTTAATTAAATTACAATATGCTACTATAGAAAATTTTTTTTAATTACATATAATTCGATAATCAATCGATTAACAATCATTTTGAAAAAAACGGTTAAGCGTTATAATCTGTTAATAAAATATTTTAGGAGTTAAATCTGTTGGTTGCATTTAAAAATTTTAATTTTAAAACAAATAATTATGTATTTAGAACATGTACCGAGTCGTTTTCTTATATAACTTGACCGTTAAAACAATAACTTAAAAGGTCCATTCCGTTTTCTTTCTCTTTCATTAACTTAATTATTGTTGTCCTTAAAGAACAACGTAGATTTAACATTCCACCCCAAAAATTAACACATTAAAATAATAGAATCTCTCATACCACAAACAAAAAGAACCACCCTTTAATTTCAATCAACTTTACTCCACTTCTTTCGTAACCCCTTTTAGAAGTATAAAAAACAATATAAATAAGAAAAACAACATGATAAGATGAGAACAACAACAGCAAACAATATTATAAAGGAAATTTAAATGTTTTTTAATTGATATGATAAATTACATTTTTTTCTTATTTACATTATATGAAAAAAAAGAATAATATGAAAATGAAAAGAAAATTAGAAAATACAAAAGAAAAATTGTCGTAAGTAAATAAGAAAAACTTCAACAGTTATTTGAAGCATGAAAATGAATGAGTAAAACAAAATATTCGGAAGGATAATATGGTCACAGATGATGTTAATTTTTGAATATAATAAGTAAGAGGTTTCGTAAATATTTATGCGACATATAGAACAATCGCAAAAGATTTGATATGTGGGCCATATTAAACGAAACAATATTTTCTGAGTGGAATGCATCCTTTTTTTAAAGAAAAAAGTGTTGTGTAATAGCAATTAAAATATCTGTCACAAGAACACGTACCTTTTGAAGGTAAGCCTAGCTCTACCCCAAGCCCCAAACCAACATCCGTTCTAAGATTTTTATAGACGCTATTTTCTATGTTTGCACAAACCGATCGACGAGTAAGACGAAGAAAATTATATGTCTTAAACATGGCTGATCTATTTTGACCTAATACCAGCAACAGTGCGACGGTGTTCTAGGGAACCAAGATTTTATGTCAATTATTGACCGTCCACAATTTGTATGAGACGTTTTTGAACAGAGTCCAAAAGAACCAGGATGGAAACTGATGAAGCGTCCCAAATTTACAGAACAACCTATACAGGGACGAATGTAGGACTTATAAAGGTAGAGTAATTGATACAGAGTAGGGCATTTCAAAATCAGTAGGGCATTTTTTATAACAATTCCGGTTAATTAATTGTTTTCTTCCATTAATTGTTTTTCTCCCATTAATTTTTCTTCTCCCATTTTTTCATTCCCTTTTAGCAAAGCTGTCGATCAGTTTTACAAGTATTAGAGGTTTAGCGGCTAATCTCAACTCGGTGCATGAGTATTCTTTTCCTCACAGAAACGATTATCAGTGGAAAGCCGGCAATGTTAGACTTAAACAAATATTAATGTCCAAATTATGAGTTAGAACACTCATTTTTTGATAAGCATGGTGTTTGTGCTTATATACGAAACTCCATACTATATGTGAGGATTAAAGCATTTGAATTGAGGTCAAAGCATCACAATATGGTTTTTTTGAAGATTTGCTGTCCTAATCAAACTCTGTTTGTATTTGAATAATTTCGCTCACCAAACTTCCCTAAGCACACATTTCAATACTTGTCTGATAAAATAGATAGGTTAAATGACTACACGACTGCTAAATTTGTTGTACTTGAGGACTTTAATGTACACAACAAGGAATGGCTTAAGCACAGTTCGAAAACGGATGAACTTGGTAAACAAGCAGAATTATTTTCGTTGTACCATAACTACACGCAAATAATTGACCAACCAACAAGGTCCAGATATTTTAGGTCAAAAAAGAAATCTTCTTGATTTATTTTTAATAAACGATCCGACTATAGTGCAATTCAAAATCACAAAGCCTCAAGGAGGATCTGATCACAATTTTATCTCAACTACACTAATCATTGAAACGCCCAAGCCATTTAAAGCCAATCCACGACGTGTTTGGAACTACAAAAATGCGGATTGGCAAGGCCTCAAAAGTCATTATAAGTGGTATCCATGGAAACAAACGTGCTTAGTTGAACAAGATCAAAATAAGGCTGCTGTGATTTTTTCTGATGTAATACTGGAAGGAATGCGTAAATTTATACCAAATAGTCTGATTATCCCGAGAGTATAGACCCTTGGTTCTCAAACTTTTTGAAGTCGGGGAACACTAAACTCTGATATATTTTTAGGCGGAACATCTACAATACAGCATACACTTTACAACAAGGGGCGAGGGTGGCTAACATTTTTGAAACCAAAGTGCAATAAAAAACAGAATAATGTTTGCCAAAACACTCCATTATTTACTACGTTTTCATACTTAGTTCAAAACGATTTGAAAACCAAATTCGAATTGAATTCACCATGAAAACATCAACAATTACAGTTTTGAATACTATTTATTTTTAAATACGATCTCGATTTTTTTTTGCGATCGTATCGGTATCCAAATATTCGAAAATACATGAAAACGGAAAACTGGATCGTGTCATGCGCAGTAAAATGTTTATGTTTGTTTTTAATTACAAAACAACTAATTTCACATTGATTTATAAAATGTTTATTTCATTAACTTTATTTAAAAGAAAAATACAATATCAAGCATACAAAAATAAAATATTGAACACAAAACAGGTTTTTTCAAAACAGTTTTAAAAACGTTTTCAACCCGTTTTCAATCCAATCATGAAAACACTTTACAGTTTGAAAACGGGATGAGGATTCAATTCTTTTACGATCTGCATGAAAACGTAGTAATTATAAAGCAAAAAGGAAACGGAATCGTGTCGCAGCGTGTGATTGGCAACCCCCTGCTTCCAAGTGCTACTTTTAGAAAATAATATGTATATAAATAAAATATGTACCGATATCGATTGATGCAAATATATTTATTGAAAGCACAATTAAAATTACAACACTTTTGAAAAAATCTCAAACTTAATGCGATCCATGAGTTTGACGATCTTTACAGATCTCAGCGATATCGGGGCGAATAAATGATAACGCCACACGTATTTCTTCTTTTAAATTCCCTAGTCTCTCACGTTTGTTTGTCTTTATATTGATCATAGTTGAAAATCCTGCTTCGCAAAGTTATGTCGTGGAAAATAACAATAATATGTTCAAGGATTTTTTGCTTATACTCGGGTATTCATCTTTATCAGAGATCCAAAAATTTTCAGGAGTGTTTTCATGGAACTGTAATTTTAATCCACGATCTGAAGAAAGCGACGTCAATTCTTCTTCATTTAAAGTAAAACTAGAAAATTTGGAAGAAGTAAACGGGTTTCTTATCCAATCATTTGTTCATATCGTGTGAAACAAAAACTTCATACATTTTTTATTTATTTATGTGTAAAAGGAGAATTTTAATAACTGCAATAATATTTTATGTTTTCAAGAAGTAATTTTAACCCGAAAGATATTTTTATTCATACAAAGCCGAGAAACGTGTAAATTTTACGTACGTGTAAATTTTACATTGAATTTTATTTTCAAACAATTTTTAATTGAATTGATTGTACATTTGATTTTTTCGCGGAACAGTAGAAAGTGCATCGCGGAACACCAGTGTTCCGCGGAACACGCTTTGAGAACCACTGCACTACATGATAATAGGTATTCTCATTGTATCTGAATATCTCAAATCTTTGTTTTGTTTGATCCTTTGATCGAAATCTGTTGTGTTGTGGCTAGAGATGTTAAAATACGGTATTTTATTTTTTTTGTATAATACAGCGTATTATACATTGTATAATACAAAATAAAATACCGTATATTCTGTACAAAAGTGCAATAGCCGACATATAGTGTTAGTGGTATAACAACAAAAAATTACTTCCATCACCATTTTCAATCACAACTAATTCATTTTATTCTAAATAACTGCCCCGACATTTGGATTTCTTATCGTTATCTTTATTTATATTTCTTAAACCAATGCTAATAAGATCTATTTATTCATGTGATTCTGATTGGTTTCAATATTAATCACTTTCATTCTCGTCGAGTTATTGTATTTATGGTTTTATTTAAATTGAAGACTTATCATTTCCCATCGGTAAACTGTTGAAGATTTAAATTATGATTTTTCACATAAACAAGATTACGCCTCGTTGATTTGTAAGACAAATACTTCTTGCAGTATGAGTTAGGCTGCAGATTGAAAAAGATTTTTCTGCTACAGTGGAATATGCGGCACGATGCAACATTCCGAAGAGCCACAAACTCTTTGCCACTAAGTTAAACAATCAATATAGCTGCCATCGGTTTCAAAATGTGAGTTTTGAGATTTGGTTGTTTTAGTTAATCAATTTGAATGTATAGAAAGAGGACTACTCAAAGATGTAAAATTGAATGACAGTCCATAGCTCATAATGAGTGGAACGGAATGAGTTCATGGCTCATAATTTTGATCTGCGGCATAAAAAAATTCCCTATAACGGTGAACAGTAATGATGCAGCATTCGATGTTTGAAATTTATGTTCTGTTGATATTACAACAATTTTGTTGCCATAGAAATTTGCGAATCACTAAGAATGCGTTTCTAACTTTTAGTAACAAGGGGCAATAACTCCTTAATTTCTTCTGTGTCGTTCATATACTCAAGAACCAGTAGTATATATTTTTGCAGTTATAAATTCTTCAAGTAATCCACGCGAAATCTCAATAAAATTGCAGATTACTGATTCGTGCGCCACCACAATAGAAAAAATGTTTATAATAAAATACCTTGTATTTTACTACGTTTTGGACAATACGGTATTTTACGTATAATACCGCGTATTATACAATAGTATTAAACACTTTTACATCACTAGTTGTGGCGCATTTGAGTATTTTAAGGTTGAACACTCAATGAGTATAACAATAAGTTTTGTTATCTATTTGCTACTTTTGAATTTTGATTAACTCTTTGCATCGCTTTATTATATGATCGCACCAGGTATTTCGTGCTCCCAATAAACTATACTATTTGAATTTGATTCCAATTGAAGTTTCTTCTGGACTAAACATAATCGATTTACTTCAATTAAATAAAAATATGTTAATTAGTTATAATCGGTAAGTAAGATTATTAAAAAATCTTGTTTGTGTTGTCTTTTAAAATTTGAACAAAACCTCAAACCACCAATCTAAGATACTCGATAACAAAAATGTTTAAAATGTGTCTGTTCAACCGGTCATTCAACTGGTGCGGAGGAGTGTAAATTTAGCCTGTGAACTGCGTTTTTAAATAAAACCTGTGTAAACTTGCACTGACGTTCGTCGTTTTTTGATTCGATTGGTGTAATACACGGTGTTGTCGAATTTACTCTGAATGGTATGCACGAGTAAATCGTGTAAATTATAACACAAACAAAAAAATGACTTTATATGAATTATTTGTTTTATTTATTATGTTTAATTTATTTGTTATATTATTAGAAATTAATTTATATTTTTAAATATTAGTAACAAAAATAAATCAAACTAAACATTTTAAAATATTAGGGTTTTTATCGGTAATTAAATTAGTTGAAAATGAAGTTTTTAATATTATTACAGATAAATTCCTATGCAGTCATGGTTATTGAAATTGCTTTTTCAATAACAATAATTTTAACTTTGTTTGAAAATATTGTGATAGTTCAAATCAGATGGTTTATATTTCGAAAGCTTAAAATAATTGTTTTTGATTTTTGAGATCAATTAATCTTAAGGAGGTAAAGAAGTAATTGGAATTTTTTCAACTCAAAGGTATGGTTTGAAGTTTCTCAGAAAAAAACTCCAATTCACATTTTTCGTGTTTCAGATGGGATTCAAACCTACCCAGTGCCCGGCTCGCATTCTTAGGCAGACACGCTATCGATTACGCCGCCGATTAAAATAATTGTTTTTTATTGCACATAAAGATGGTTTTGTGTTGAGTTTAAGTTGTTTTTATTATTATTGTAATTAATTTTAATTCATGATTTATTATTTCTAATATGCATTACATACAGCTACATATAACTTTATAACGATTTGTCAAAATGGTAAAATTTCAACACGAAATACACTGCACATGCGTCGTGTAAAAATGTTCCACACTAATTAAAATAATTTCGCTCCGATCAGTGTAAATCTGTTATCAGACCCAAAAAAAACGAATTACGTATCTAAATAGGAAAATACAACAAATTCATAACACAATTTCACAAACCAACAAAAACTAATCAAAAAAAAATTCTTTTAAGCTCTTGTCAGTTTTGTTTACTTCACAAAGAATACATCGAACATTTATTTTAGTTAAGATTTATCAATTAATCTAGATCAAAAGCTATCAGTACAAGAAAAAAAACTTGCGGTAAATCGAAAAAACATTAAATCCCCAAAGTCCAATTCATTTATTTTTCTTTTACTTTCTAAACTTTCTATTTAGTAAAATTTTTCGTTTGTTAAAAGGTTGGTAAGGAAAAGCTGTGTTATTTGTTTTGGTTTTTCTTGATATTTTATCTCCCGTTCGGTTTTTTTTAGTAAATCAATATCGTTTTTCCAGGTTACGAAAGTTTTTCATTTTTGGAATATCTTTTTAGAAAATGATGTGTCAATTCTAATTGATGATGAATACAACGTATGAGAGTTAGCCAGTCCCAACCTAATAATTGTATGTGAACATTTTTAATATCTGCCTGAAATACGTATTTAACATTTTTTAATTTTTTTTTATAATCATGAGGTTTTGAAAACTACAAAATAGTTATTTGTTTCACTAGACTAAAAAATGATAGATTTTCGGACGAGTAATAATGGGGCGATCCATTTATAGCCTGAGTAAAATAGAATATTTTTCTTAAACGATTCACATAAACAATTTTTCAAATTCACCCCATAGTTTTCGAGTTTTCGTCGTACGTGACGACTGGCCGCGTGGCAGACCGACATACATTTGAACAAATTTGTTTTACTTATTTCGATTCCTTAAGACCTAAAATTTCGCTTATTTCATTCTTCATTTAAAACTGTATCAAAAAAATTTTTTTTTTATAAACGACTGCTATAGAATATTATTTTCATGTGTATGTCTTCCATTGTAATGTAATACATTGTCTCACTTGTTTTAGAATGTAACGCGATCGTTACATTCTTCAACAGTTCTATAGTTAATTAAATATTCCCCTAACAAAACCAAATCTTAATATTTGTTGGTATAGTAATATCAAAAGGTTGAAACGAGAACAATACATATATAAAAATATAAAATAAAAAATTTAACATTTTCGGTTATGATTACGATGTCAATTGTTTTGTTTTTCTATGCTATCTATGATGTATTTCATTATGGTTATAAAAACTTTAGCAGGTAAACTGGAAATTATTCGAAATATTTTGCAAGAATAGGCTAGAATAGCATCTTGTATTCGCATAGGATGATGGCAATTCTTCACTCGGATGATTCCCTTCACTCGCTTCGCTCGTTCCGTGAAACTTCATTCTCGTGAATAATTGCCACCATTCAACAATGATTGTAATTAAATTGTTAAATACAAATATATTGGTAAATAGATGCGTTTATCCCGTAATGAAAGTTCTTGTATTTGGGTTGTTTTTCGAAACCGGAATTTTTATGATATCATTATGTTTGAAAAACCTCCTGAAGCTATTTTCACTGTTTGCTTACAGTCTGTATGTATGTGTACGTGTGTTAGTATATCCTTCTATGAAGACGAAATTTGTCCAACACTTTCTCACAAATGAATGACTTGATTAGCATTGATCTTTTCGCAACCGATGTATCTTGGCGTAACTTAGTGTCCAGACCTTTTCTGTCGAAATCAATTAATTTGTTTTTTCTCCAACCAAACCAAAAATGACAACTTTTGTTATTGTATTGTATATATACTGTACAAAATAGTACATTATTTATATTTATATTATTCAATCATAGTATATGATTTAGGAGCTAGAGACCGACAATTATTGGCATATCACAAAAAGCCACTTTTATGATTGCTCCTAATTAAATACAATATTTTTTATTTCATACTGATATCTAAAACCACATTTTTCGGATTATTTATGGTACAAAAAGTTGAACTTTAACGTCCTAGGACTTTATAAAATTTTATAAAGTCCTAGGACGTTAAAGTTCAACCTTTTGTACCATAACATAAACGTTAAACTTTAACGTCCTAGGACTTTATAAAATTTTATAAAGTCCTTCCACTTCAAATGAACGTTATTTTCAGCAAAAATTATGCAACTTTCCATGTTTTGACACACTTAACGATATTTTGAAACACTTTCGGTACAGTTATCGAACATATCGTCCTTTCGGCTCTTACGATTGAGTATACCTATAATTAGAAACAAAAATTTTAGAAATCCCTCCCGCGGTTTTCTAGATTTCGTTGGTTGTGACGGCCGGCCGGCAGACAGACATACATTTTTTTTGTTGCTTTTTTAGAATCGTTATGACCTAAAACGTCGAGAAACGCCAAAAAACTGCGGGTAAGAATTTTATTTTTGGCGCAAGAATGTAATACTTAGGTCTTTCAGACCGAATAAAACTAAAAACATCCTAAGGGCGATTTACATAATTTTTCCTTTTGTAGCATGTTTGTTCAAAATTTCCAGCAAATTATTGTCCTATAACAAAAGAAAAAATTTAGTATGTACATATTTTTGTAATACTTAAAGGAAGAAAATTTTAAGAAAAATATATATATTACTAGGAGGTCCCGGCGTGCTTCGCTGCGCTTATAAATAAAGTTTTTGCGTAGACATTTTGTTGACGTAGAAGCAATGATTTAAAAAAGTGGTAATGAGAAATGTTAGCATATAATTTTTAACTTTTCTTTTTAAATATTTGAATGAAAAATAATCAGAACTCTAGCCAATCAGTTCGGATATATGAAAAATTAGCGATCAAATAAGTTAGAGAACAAATTAGCTTACTTGAAAACTTATTTGATCGCTAATTTTTCATATATGCAAACTGATCAGCTAGAGTTCTAATTATTTTTCATTCATATATTTAAGAAGAAAAATTTAAAATTATATGCTAGCATTTCTCATTACCACTTTTTTAAATCATTGCTTCTACGTCAACAAAATGTCTACGCAAAAACTTTATTTATAAGCGTAGCGAAGCACGCCGGGCCCTCCTAGTTTCTTTTATTTGTTTTGAGAAATGAGAATATAAATATGCAAATTGTAAACAGTACCACCCAGCTGAATATTTTTACTAATATCATATCAATGATTAGAATATTTTTACTAATACTCATACGAATACAAGGTGTTCTTAAAGTAATTCAATATGATTAAAATTTGTGTTGTATGGAATATTTATATTTGGACTTATAAGTAAATATTTTATTCAAACATATAAGGCTTTTAAATTTATATCTAACATTTATTATTTCTTTTATTTGTTTTGAGAAATGAGAATATAAATATGCAAATTGTAAACAGTACCACCCAGTAGAATATTTTTACTAATATCATATCATTGATTAGAATATTTTTACTAATACTCATACGAATACACCTATCCCCCGTTTTACACGGTAGATAAGTTCCTGATAAAAACGTGTTAATCGAAAATATAAATTTTGTATGGAAAACCATATTAAACGACAAACGTGGTTTTTTTGTCATTTCTTGGGCGACAAACAGATTCGGTAACACATAAAAGTACCAGTTTAATCACATAAGATATCGACATAACAGCTAAATTGATTTTCAAAAAGAAACATGCAACATAACCAATAAGAAATTCACAGAAAAATAAAAAGTAATTATACATGCACATACTAGCATGTTGACCTAAATCAAACCTAACTTAACGTGATTCAGTTCGGTGCGCCTTTGAAGTTAAATCTGTAATTAATAACTGTGCTTTCTTTTTAGCTAAATCTTGCAAACATCTTCATATTGACTTAAAAATTAGTTGAGAGTTCGCAGAAATCGGAAAGCTAGTTCAATATTCGGATCATGTTGTTGAAGGTAGTTGCATTATTTATTATCTTCTGGTATAATGGTTGCAATAAAGCAGTTTTGATTTTGGGTAGAAATACAATTTATTCATTTGTAAGCTGCAAATCTTGAGGGAGACATGGAGCATTGTCCAGTAAAAGAAGAACCTTAAATATTATTTTGCTTAAATACTATTTTACTTCTGGTACGTAAGAGGTTTGAGACAAATCAATGAACAATGTGGCTTTAACCCTAGCTTTTGTATTGGCATTCCAATAAATGCAAAGATTTGTTTATTCCTTTTTACCTGGACGCTTTGCCACCTAAGCCTTATCACTCTTTAGTAGTGAAAACCTGATCAGCAGCCAAATTCTGTAATTGTGAAGCGGTGAAGTGATAAGTTTTTGAATGAACAGAAACGATGGAATTTTTAACGCTTCACCGCTTCACAGTTACAGAATTTGGCTGCAGGACAGTAAGATGTACCGGAATTAATTTCAGTCAATTTTAGTGGGTACATACTGTTGTGCTGTATCTAAATCAGCAGATGCGCTTTTTAATTTTAAATTTTTGCAAAAAATGCCCGTGTTTAAATATTTCGAACCAACCATGACTTGCAATAAAACTTAAAAAGCATTTTATTTCAGTAGATGGAGTGTAGAGTAGATGGACTGTTTCACATTCCATAAATTTTTAAGTCTTACTAGTTATGATATTGGTACCAATTGGAATACGTCTTTGATATTGGTCTTCAAGCCATATCATTAATTTATTTTCCATTGTTTTTATTTTTTTTTAAAATAAAATGTGTTGTGTAGTAGGAATTACAATATGTATCAAAACAACAAATAAAAACTTTTCACATCACGGTCACCGCAACAACATGCGTTCAACGATGTTGATGGACGCTAATTTTAATTGTTTGTGTTCTTTAAATTTTTTTGAATTGATTACTAAACAATAAATCCAATCATTTAATAAAATATGACAGACCCCAATATTTCATTATAGGATAGAATAAGATCTCACTGCTATTGCCAGTGTTGTATAATATCTCACGTTAACTCGTATGTCAACAGATATAATTATTTACTTACAAATTAACTATGACCATTGACACACACGCATTTTGTATCTAGCTAATAACGATATATTGCTTAAAATCAACTGATTTACATAGAGAATCTCTTACATACCTTTTCTGATTTACATCAACATGTATTTTCAAAATTTTGCTTTGAACACTCAAATGCGTTTTTTGCTACAAGTTTCTTGTTTTCTTGTTTTAATTACAACCTATATGTATATGCAGAGCCGGGACGAGGCTTAATTACACACTAGGCAAGAATAAGATTTGACGCCCCTACCCTCCTCTCCCCTCCACAGAGCTGGTTTGTTTTAAACACTGTTTAAAACAATGTTCAAAACAAATTGGTTTTTATTCCAAAAAAACAATGTTTTAAAAAAAAATTGTTATTTTTAAATGTAGCAATGTGACTTATTGGTTTTTTTATTGAACTGTTGCATAATGTGGTATTTTATCGTTTTTAATACATTTACACCTAATACGCCATAAAAATTTTGAAAGTTTTTAAAAGGAATCACATGTCAAAACATTTGTACAAAAGTGCTGGCGGATCTGGTATTCGATTGCCGACAAATGCAATTCATTTGATTTCTAAATAAAAAGTGACAAATATGTGTCATTACTGTGAATCAAAAGGAACATCCTAGTTCTGAAAAGAAAATTATAGATTCGGTGCGAGATTTGTAAAATTAGGTTACATATTTCATCTCATTGTTGATTGATTTGACGTAATGTTTTCCATTACATTAATTTTTCAACAAAAAATGTTGTGTTAAAGAATTTACAATATGTGTCACAACAATACATAGATGCTTTTTAAGACGTAGGTTCCACAACTACATGCATTCTAAAATGTTGACGAACGCTTTCTTTAAACTTTTGGGGATTGGACGCCCCCGAAGTCCGGCAAAGCATTCCGTTTGTACGATACACGGATAAACGAATCCCTCTGAATTCTATCACTATGACAGAGAGTGACCTCAATAGTTTGACTGTTTGCACAAACCGATTGACGTGTATAACAGGAAAAAGAATATGATTGAGAAAGAACATGATGGATTCGATTTCAAATATTAAAATTTTTACCAGATACTTAACACGTACTTGATAAAAAAGGCTTAAAATTTTTAAAACCAGTCGCAAATGCTTGGGAAGCAAATGAATGCAGTCTTAGCCAATAAGTAATTTGGAAACCGTAACGACATGATTTGAATTTTTTTGGTCATTTTGGCAGCCCTGTGAATAAGAACGAATTTGGAAACAGTTACAACATGATTTGGATTTATTTGGACTTGTGATTAGTTTTACAAAAAGAAAAAAAATCGTAACGTTATATGCGTTTCGTTTTTATGCATTATACTTATTTTTGCGGTACGTTATTTCGTTATGGAACAGACAAATATTTTTTCTTTTTTAAGTGTTTCGGTTGGGATTCGAACTCGCAACCTCATCAGTGCCAGAGTGAGCCCAAATCTATTCATTTCGCTACCAATGCGATGATATTTTGAAGTTGAGACTTCATCACCACTCTATTTGCTTAAGTTGAATTCTAAATTGTCATTAGACTCCTATTTTCCGGAAATATTTTAACATTATTATATCTCTAGACAGCACTATTGTGTGAATTCATATGAGGTGTAATATTTCTATATTATAGGCCACATTTTAAGTCTCGTGTATAGTCATTATTGACTGCTTCCAATCAATGTGAAATCAATAAGCGCACTTGGTCAATTATTTCATATATTGGCTTGCATATTAGACAACATTTTGAGGAATTTTAATTATTCGGGATTTTTGTGAGCAATTAAACTCAAGGGAAGTAATTTGAATTTTTCAATTCAAAGGTATGGTTGGAAATATCTCGTAAAAAAACTCTGTTTTTCTTTTTTACGTGTTTTGGTTGGGATTCGAACTCGTAACCTCATCAGAGTGAGATCAAATCAAAAATCTACAAAATGCTTAATATTTTGCCACAAATATCAAAAACATTTTAGAACTACCAAAATCTTTAGTTAAAGCGTGCACATACATTTAAAAAGAGCAGATATGTCGGATTTTATATAATCGATATTTGCAAAATCGTTCAAAAAACGAAATAAAATATTGACGTTATCGTTACGTTTTACGTTATTGTCACCAGATGAATTTTTAAAACGATACAAAAGTAATTATTATTAACAACGCTACTTAAGTTCGTTATTTCATTTTTACGTTACGAGTAACGTTTTGCAACACTGCTTGTGATGCAAAAACCCATTTCCACGCGTTTAGTCAGCATTTATGCCATCGTTACATTACGTTGCTGTGTAACTATATCGAAATGCACTTTTTAATGGAAATTTCATTGTTTTAGAAATCAAAGAAAATGAATCGGCATCACTTTCGTCGAAGAAATTTGCTACTAAAATTTTCCACATTTTATAAATTATGTACCAAATTAACTCTGTTCTGTGCAACATTTTCTATAAATGATTTTTGTGAAAAATTATCTGACGCTAAGCGAGTGACCACTGCCCCTTGTTTAGATTCCAATTTATTTGGACTAAAAGTGAAATAAAGTAATTTGTATTTTGAAATCAATCTCAACGTCAGTAGGAATTGAGCGCGTCTTTTATAAATTTGGCTTGGTACATAGGAAACTCCTAATCCAATTTTATACGGACTACAAGTTTTTATTAATCAACCGTTTGAAATATGTACGTTCAAATTTTTTACATGCATTTGGGACTTTTGGGACTAAGGTTAAACATAGGTCACAGATTTTTTATCATAATTAAAATTTCTGAAGTTTATGTTAGCCAATAAATGCAAAAATGTCATTAGATTTTTTTTTTTTTTTATAAAATGTGATGTGTAGTAGGCATTACAATATGTGTCACAACAACACATAAAAACCTTTTAAGTCCAAGGTCCCACAACAACACGCGTTCTGTAAATCTGTTTTTTTTAATTTTTTTTTGTTCAATAATGGATAACTAAACCATAAATCCTATCACATATAAAATATGACATAGGCCAATATTTCGTGATAGGATAGAGAAAATAAATATAAAATAAGAGATAAAAAGCAAATTTGTTTTAAAAATTTGCAGGAACAAAACTAAAATTGGTTTGCCAATAGTCCAGCTAATGGCATAATCCTTGATTATGGGACTTTTCAATGATTAAAGCTCAGATATATAGTTATATGAAGGCTCGTTTCTTCGAGCAAGCTACAGCGTTCCAGCATCAAGGAATATTCATTAGCTACGACTGAGAGTGCTACCGTTGACTGAATACAGTTCATCCGCCAGCACCCCTAATATATCACTTTGGCTAGTGATATCTCACTGCTATTGCCAGTGGTATGTGATATCTCACGTTAACTCATATGCCAATAGCAGGGACTGGAGTACGCGGGGTTGTCACACCCGTGGATCAAAAAATAGAAAAAAATTAACAAATTAATAAAAACTTATCCCTCCATGCGTACGATTGAGCGATAAATTATTCTTTAACATCTTGCATGGGACAAATATTTGAAAATATTCAAGAAATCTAGAGAAGCTTAAAAAAGATTCTTAACAATCGTCGCAAAATCTTGAGAATCTTACCGAATCTCTTGAGAATTTCAAAAAATCTTGAGTTCATTTGGACATACAGAGTTTCTTCAGATAACCTAGGGAATCATGAAAATCTTGTAAATTTGAAGAGAACCTTAGAAAGCTTTAGAGAACCTTAGAAATCTTTAGAGAACCTTTAAATAATCTTACAATATTTAGGATACCTATTTTCTTTGTAATTTTCCACTCCAATTAGATATTTTAATTTAAAACAAAAAAAAAACAAATCTCCGTAGTATAAAATATATTAAATACAAAAAATGTGTTCTTAATTTCTGTGCCCTTCAAATAAAACGCCCTAGGCGAGTGCCTAGTTTGCCTACCCCTCGTCCCGGCTCTGTGTATATGGTTACCAGAAGGTTTAATTAAAATAAAGTAGATATAAGTGCGTGTAATACCAAAATTTGTCTTTTTTTTTTAACTTTTTTTTTGTTGGAAATTTTGATTTCAAAAACCGTGTAAAGTCGAAAACGTGTTAAATGAGTGCCGTGTAAAGCGGGGGATAGGTGTATAATGTGTTCTTAAAGTAATTCAATATGATTAAAATTTGTGTTGTATGGAATATTTATATTTGGACGTATAAGGAAATATTTTATTCAAACATATTAGGCTTTTAAATTTATATGTAACATTTATTATTTCTTTTATTTGTTTTGAGAAATGAGAATATAAATATGCAAATTGTAAACAGTACCAACCAGCTGAATATTTTTACTAATATCATATCAATGATTAGAATATTTTTACTAATACTCATACGAATATAAGGTGTTCTTAAAGTAATTCAATATGATTAAAATTTGTGTTGTATGGAATATTTATATTTGGACATAAGGAAATATTTTATTCAAACATATTAAGCTTTTAAATTTATATCTAACATTTATTATTTCTTTTATTTGTTTTGAGAAATGAGAATATAAATATGCAAATTATACCACCCAGTATAAATATAAAAAGTTTTTCGTTTTTCTGAAAAAAAATATATACTTGGGCAATTCCATTTGATATTTTATACGGGGGGCCGTTAAATTCAAAAATACATTTTAATTCGTCTATAACTTTTTTATTTATGATCCGAAAAATCTCAAAATCTAAGTTACACTAATATCAGTTAGCAGTGAAAATTTGAAATGAATCAAAATTCGAATAAAAAAGCCTTAGGCTGTACAAAGTTTTTTTTAGCGTATTAATATATAAGATATTTCACGATTTATGTTATTATAATCTTATTAAACAAACAAGTACCAAAAACACATATTGAATACGGATGGAAAAATCAGCTCTTGTTACTTTGTTATTTATTTTTAATTTGACCTACCCCTATGAAAAGTTCAGGTTCCTCGCTTTTTGGATACGAGTCTTCACATACGGCAATTGCAATGAGATAACACTAGCTAGGGTGATATCTTAGCTTAGCTTCTTAGACGTGCTGCCGAACAAAAACTGTTCAGTCAATGGTAGCCCTCTCAGTCATAGTTATATATAGAGTATTCCTTGATGATGCCGCACTATTGCTTGCTCGAAGTAATGCGCTTCCATATAACTCTGTATATGGGCTTTTATTGTTAAGGTAGGGAATGTATCACATATGAAAGAGGCATGTACTACTAGCTGAATTTGTAGCAACATTTAAGTTTTGTTTCAGCAAATTTTTTGAAAAGTTTGTTCATTAATTTTATTTTTGTTTCCTCCTTAAAAGATAGATAAATAAATAACTATTATTTCATACTGATATCTAAAACGAGATTTTTCGGATTATTTATAGTACAAAAAGTTGAACTTTAATGTCTTAGGACGTTAAAGTTCAACTTTTTGTACCATAAACGGTTAACTTTAACGTCCTAGGACTTCATAAAATTTTATAAAGTCTTAGGACGTTAAAGTTCAAATTTTTGAGCAAAATTTAAAACTCATTTCTTTTTATTTTAATAAATTTCCAGTATGAAATAAAATTTTGTGTTTACCTCAAACGAAAAGTGTTTTTAAAGGTACTCACTAGTAATTTCGGCCTAGACGCCTCGGCCGTAAAAAACTACCTCGTACTTTAAAGCTTCACTTTTCGTTCTAGATAAATAAATAACTACTATGCAATCGTTTAAATTATGAGTTATTTTCAAAACAAAATGTTACTTTACTGTCGCTGCAAAAACATGGAAAGAATGGTATGGTCGCCACACTTTACTGCCGCCGTAAAAATATGAAAGTACTGTCGCCGTAAAAAAATGAAAAACTGGCGTTACTTTACAGCCGCTTTGAGTATATGTCAAAAAAGTAGGACCTTATTCGTCTCCCTAGTGGCAGTAAAGTTAAATTTTACAGCCGTGTGCCGAAAATAGCAGATTATGATGCAAGGACGTACAACTAACTGTCGCCGTACAAAAATGAAAAACTGGCGTTACTTTACAGCCGCTTTGAGTATATGTCAAAAAAGTAGGACCTTATTCGTCTCCCTAGTGGCAGTAAAGTTAAATTTTACAGCCGTGTGCCGAAAATAGCAGATTATTATGCAAGGACGTACAACTAAGGTTTTTGGACGTATGTGGAGCAATTACATTAAGTCCAAAATAGCTTTCGTCTGTGAGTCCTTAGGACTTAACTATGACAAGAAAATATAAGGTTAAAAAGTGACACTTTACGCCTGCAAATCACAGTAATAAAGCAACACTTTAATACGTATTCGAATAAAAAATATGTTATTTGTGTATTGCATTGGATTTACATTAAAACATTAAATTTAATTTATGAAAAACTTGTGAGTAGTTAAACTCAAATAACTGGATGAATAATAAGAATATTTCAATTCTGAAACCAGTTTTAGATTCTTTTAATTAAACGTTAAGGTTTTTAATCAGAAAAAACTTTTACGTGTTTTGTGGCAGTATCGAACCCCAGTCGTCAGTATCACAAATTCGATACCTTGTGTTGTACACGCTTTTAATAACTGAACCATTCAGTTGACAAGTTTATAGAAATTTTTAGATGGTGCTCAGTTAATAAAAGCGTGTTTAACACAAGGTATTGAATTTATGTTACTGACATCTCGAAAAAACTCTATTAAATTTAATGTTTTTCTCGGACTAAAAATGGATTTTGGAACTCGTAAGATGTTGTCGCAGAGGTAACATTCTTACTCGTTCCTAAATCCATCGTTTTTTTTGTCCAAGTGAAACAAATAACTATTTAGTGGTTTAAAAAATCTTTAGTGGTTTAAAAAACGTGCTTATTTTTTAAGTTTTTTTGGAAAATGTGAAAAAATTGATTGTAATTTTTATTTAGCAATAGTAGAACCATTTATTGTAATCAAGGTCTTTGATATCAAAATCTACATGAACATGTTTTCGTCTTAGCTTCATAAAATACAATTTTGTTTAACTTTTTTGTATTTTAAGGAGGAAACAAAAATAAAATTAAAGAACAAACTTTTCAAAATATTTGCTGAAACAAAACTTAAATGTTGCTACAAATCCAGCTAGTAGTATATGCCTCTTTTATATGTAATACATTCTCTACCTTAACAATAAAAGCCCATATACAGAGTTATATGGAAGCGCATTACTTCGAGCAAGCAATAGTGCGGCATCATCAAGGAAGACTCTATACATAACTATGACTGAGAGTGCTACCATTGACTGAACAGTTTTTGTTCGGCAGCACGTCTAAGAAGCTAAGCTAAGATATCACCCTAGCTAGTGTTATCTCATTGCAATTGCCGTATGTGAAAACTCGTATCCAAAAAGCGAGGAACCTGAACTTTTCATAGGGGTAGGTCAAATTAAAAATAAATAACAAAGTAACAAGAGCTGATTTTGCCATTCATATTAAATATGTGTTTTTGGTACTTGTTTGTTTAATAAGATTATAATAACATAAATCGTGAAATATCTTATATATTAATACGCTAAAAAAAACTTTGTACAGCCTAAGGCTTTTTTATTCGAATTTTGATTCATTTCAAATTTTCACTGCTAACTGATATTAGTGTAACTTAGATTTTGGGATTTTTCGGATCATAAATAAACAAGTTATAGACGAATTAAAATGTATTTTTGAATTTAACGGCCCCCCGTATAAAATATCAAATGGAATTGCCCAAGTATATATATTTTTTCAGAAAAACGAAAAACTTTTTATATTTATACTGGGTGGTATAATTTGCATATTTATATTCTCATTTCTCAAAACAAATAAAAGAAATAATAAATGTTAGATATAAATTTAAAAGCTTAATATGTTTGAATAAAATATTTCCTTATGTCCAAATATAAATATTCCATACAACACAAATTTTAATCATATTGAATTACTTTAAGAACACCTTATATTCGTATGAGTATTAGTAAAAATATTCTAATCATTGATATGATATTAGTAAAAATATTCAACTGCGTGGTACTGTTTACAATTTGCATATTTATATTCTCAATTCTCAAAACAAATAAAAGAAATAATAATTGTTGCACATAAATTTAAAAGCCTAATACAGTGGTTCTCAAAGCGTGTTCCGCGGAACACTGGTGTTCCGCGATGCACTTTCTACTGTTCCGCGTAAAAATCAAATGTACAATCAATTCAATTAAAAATTGTTTGAAAATAAAATTCAATGTAAAATTTACACGTACGTAAAATTTACACGTTTCTCGGCTTTGTATGAATAAAATTATCTTTCGGGTTAAAATTACTTCTTGAAAACATAAAATATTATTGCAGTTATTAAAATTCTCCTTTTACACATAAATAAATAAATAGTGTATGAAGTTTTTGTTTCACACGATATGAACAAATGATTGGATAAGAAATCCGTTTACTTCTTCCAAATTTTCTAGTTTTACTTTAAATGAAGAAGAATTGACGTCGCTTTCTTCAGATCGTGGATTAAAATTACAGTTCCATGAAAACACTTCTGAAAATTTTTGGATCTCTGATAAAGATGAATACCCGAGTATAAGCAAAAAATCCTTGAACATATTATTGTTATTTTCCACGACATAACTTTGCGAAGCAGGATTTTCAACTATGATCAATATAAAGACAAACAAACGTGAAAGACTAGGGAATTTAGAAGAAGAAATGCGTGTGGCGTTATCATTTATTCGCCCCGATATCGCTGAGATCTGTAAAGATCGTCAAACTCATGGATCGCATTAAGTTTGAGATTTTTTCAAAAGTGTTGTAATTTTAATTGTACTTTCAATAAATATATTTGCATCAATCGATATCCGTACATATTTTATTTATATACATATTATTTTCTAAAAGTAGCACTTGGAAGCAGGGGGTTGCCAATCATACGCTGCGACACGATTCCGTTTCCTTTTTGCTTTATAATTACTACGTTTTCATGCAGATTGAAAAAGATTGAATCCTCATCCCGTTTTCAAACTGTAACGTGTTTTCATGATTGGATTGAAAACGTTTTTAAAACTTTGGTATTTTTTGTATTAAATTTCTAGATATTACGATGTGTGAATTCATAGGATGAGAGAATATTTCGTCAACATCCAAGTCAACATTCTAATCAACATCCTAAGTCACGGGTGTAAAGTCATTATTGATTGTTGCCAATCAATGCGAAACTTAGTATCTGACGTAAAGTCAATATGTTGTTATATTTTTGGTTAGGAAATATAGACAACATTAGGGGAATTTTTAATTTCGGATTGGTTTTTGTGAACAATTAAGCTTAAGTACATCTTGGAAATCACTTGAATTTTCCAATACGAAATAACTTTTCATTTTCTCTAAAATTCCTTTAGAAAAAATTTTGTTGTGTTTCGTGTCAGGATTCGAACTACATTCATCAGAGACACATTATTCAAATCCCGTGTGTCTTACACAACTTAGCCAAAGCGGCGATGACGAAACATATTTTAATTTTGATGTTCAGATAATTTCTAAATTGAAACTTCATCATTTTTCATATTTACTTAAGTAGAATTTTTCATCTATGATTACATATTGAAAATTGTATTTCTTTGGTATTTTTTGTTTTAAATTTCTAGATATTACGATGTGTGAATTCAGCGGATGAGAGAATATTTCGTCAACATCTAAGTCAACATTCTAATCAACATCCTAAGTCACGAGTGTAAAGTCATTATTGATTGTTGCCAATCAATGCGAAACTTAATATCTGACGTAAAGTCAATATGTTGTTATATTTTTGGTTAGGAAATATAGACAACATTAGGGGAATTTTTAATTTCAGATTGGTTTTTGTGAACAATTAAGCTTAAGTACATCTTGGAAATCACTTGAATTTTGCAATACGAAATAACTTTTCATTTTCTCTAAAATTCCTTTAGAAAAAATTTTGTTGTGTTTCGTGTCAGGATTCGAACTACATTCATCAGAGACACATTCAGATAATTTCTAAATTGAAACTTCATCATTTTTCATATTTACTTAAGTTGAATTTTTCATCTATGATTACATATTGAAAATTGTATTTCTTTGGTATTTTTTGTATTAAATTTCTAGATATTACGATGTGTGAATTCGATTCGATTAGAATGTTGACTTAGATGTTGACGAAATATTCTCTCATCCTATGAATTCACACATCGTAATATCTAGAAATTTAATACAAAAAATACCAAAGAAATACAATTTTCAATATGTAATCATAGATGAAAAATTCAACTTAAGTAAATATGAAAAATGATGAAGTTTCAATTAAGAAATTATCTGAACATCAAAATTAAAATATGTTTCGTCATCGCCGCTTTGGCTAAGTTGTGTAAGACACACGGGATTTGAACAATGTGTCTCTGATGAATGTAGTTCGAATCCTGACACGAAACACAACAAAATTTTTTCTAGAGGAATTTTAGAGAAAATGAAAAGTTATTTCGTATTGCAAAATTCAAGTGATTTCCAAGATGTACTTAAGCTTAATTGTTCACAAAAACCAATTCGTTTTTAAAACTGTTTTGAAAAACTGTCAAAATGTCAAAAAGCGTTAAATTGTGTTTCATTAATTGTGTTCAATATTTTATTTTTGTATGCTTGATATTGTATTTTTCTTTTAAATAAAGTTAATGAAATAAACATTTTATAAATCAATGTGAAATTAGTTGTTTTGTAATTAAAAACAAACATAAACATTTTACTGCGCATGTTTCATGTATTTTCGAATATTTGGATACCGATACGATCGCAAAAAAAATCGAGATCGTATTTAAAAATAAATAGTATTCAAAACTGTAATTGTTGATGTTTTCATGGTGAATTCAATTCGAATTTGGTTTTCAAATCGTTTTGAACTAAGTATGAAAACGTAGTAAATAATGGAGTGTTTTGGCAAACATTATTCTGTTTTTTATTGCACTTTGGTTTCAAAAATGTTAGCCACCCTCGCCCCTTGTTGTAAAGTGTATGCTGTATTGTAGATGTTCCGCCTAAAAATATATCAGAGTTTAGTGTTCCCCGACTTCAAAAAGTTTGAGAACCAAGGCTAATATGTTTGAATAAAATATTTCCTTATAAGTCCAAATATAAATATTCCATACAACACAAATTTTAATCATATTGAATTTCTTTAAGAACACCTTATATCCGTATGAGTATTAGTAAAAATATTCTAATCATTGATATGATATTAGTAAAAATATTCTACTGGGTGGTACTGTTTACAATTTGCATATTTATATTCTCATTTCTCAAAACAAATAAAAGAAACTAGGAGGGCCCGGCGTGCTTCGCTACGCTTATAAATAAAGTTTTTGTGTAGACATTTTTTTGACGTAGAAGTAATGATTTCAAAAAGTGGTAATGAGAAATGCTAGCATATAATTTTTAATTTTTCTTTTTAAATATATGAATGAAAAATAATTAGAACTCTAGCTGATCAGTTTGCATATATGAAAAATTAGCGATCAAATAAGTTTTCAAGTAAGCTTATTTGATCTCTAACTTATTTGATCGCTAATTTTTCATATATCCGAACTGATTAGCTAGAGTTCTGATTATTTTTCATTCATATATTTAAAAAGAAAAATTAAAAATTATATGCTAGCATTTCTCATTACCACTTTTTTAAATCATTGCTTCTACGTCAACAAAATGTCTACGCAAAACCTTTATTTATAAGCGTAGCGAAGCACGCCGGGACCTCCTAGTAATATATATATTTTTCTTAAATTTTCTTCTTTTAAGTATTACAAAAATATGTACATACTAAATTTTTTCTTTTGTTATAGGACAATAATTTGCTGGAAATTTTGAACAAACATGCTACAAAAGGAAAAATTATGTAAATCGCCCTTAGGATGTTTTTAGTTTTATTCGGTCTGAAAGACCTAAGTATTACATTCTTGCGCCAAAAATAAAATTCTTACCCGCAGTTTTTTGGCGTTTCTCGACGTTTTAGGTCATAACGATTCTAAAAAAGCAACAAAAAAAATGTATGTCTGTCTGCCGGCCGGCCGTCACAACCAACGAAATCTAGAAAACCGCGAGAGGGATTTCTATAATTTTTGTTTCTAATTATAGGTATACTCAATCGTAAGAGCCGAAAGGACGATATGTTCGATAACTGTACCGAAAGTGTTTCAAAATTAGTGATTGCAAATTACCCGATTTCAAATTACCCGGTTACTCGATTAGTATTTTCCAAATTACCCGGATTACCCGGATAACCCGGGTAGTTATAAAAAAATTAAAAGATGAAAAACAATAAAAAAAACCTCACAGTAGTAAACTAAAAATTGATCATTTTTTAATTATAAAATAATATTTCAAAAATATTAAAGCATTTAGGGTAGCTGTACTCATCCGATTTCGTATTTTCTTTTTTAAATTCCTGCAATAGAAAAAACCCGCTCCGATAAGGATCTTCACGGTCAATAACGATTGATTTAAATTTTCTATCATTTTTTCGGTTTCCTTTATTTACATACAAAATTTTCAGCTCTTTATCAACTGTAGTACCCCTGTTATCTATAGTAGATCTTGTGTAGACAGCAATACATTTTTGTAGTTGTAAATTTTCAATATTATAATTAGACGCATCATTATCAGATTTGATTTTTCATTGCTGACGTATTTCCCCATTTAGTTGAAATTATTCGTGCACATCCAACTACGTGGCACGGAGATTTATCTGATGACATTTTCTTGAACTGGTCCCAAACTTTCGATGACACTTATTTTAATTATTAGCTTAAATCTTAAATGAAAACTTTTCATAATATATTTACCGTTTCTATTTTAAACTAAATACAAACAAATAACCAATGAAGACCCCTAATTTTTTATGACTTAATTTTAATTTTAATAAGAACTAAAATTCCATAAATTTTGTTATGTGTTCTTCTGTTGTTTTCGTAATCCAAACAATAATAATTAACTAGAGGGCAGTTTAATGTTTACGGATGTGGTTGGTTTAATGTTTATGGGCATATATTGCAACTTGCATGGTTAGAATAGAATCATTTGTCAACAACTAGCATAGAGAATAATTCAAATTTGCAAAAAGAGAATGAGCTGAATTGTATATTTGAATTTAGACTGAATTTTGTAAATTTTATTGAGAAAAAACTGGACCTTTTGTTGTTCGGGTACCCGACCAAAATATCCGGATATTAAATACCCGAAAAATCTTCCTAAATACCCGGGTATCCGGGTACCCGGATACCAAGATTGCAAACACTATTCAAAATATCGTTAAGTGTGTCAAAACAAGGAAAGTTGCATAATTTTTGCTGAAAAAAACGTTCATTTGAAGTGATAATGAGTAGTAATATTAAATTTGGAGAAATCTTGATGGTTGGAATTGGTATGTGAGACCAAAACCTAGATCATTGCACTCTAGGTTTTGTCAAAAACATCAAAAAAGTGTATCAAAAGAATGATTTTCATTTATTTTTTTACCCAATTTTTTGGAAAAAAACTAAATTAGTTATTTGTATGACATGAAATGTAATTGAACATGAAGTTTGACATGGAATATGGTTCTATCCAACTTCAGCTACTCCCAACTGACAGGAAAAGTTGCAATATATGAAGTTGTTGCAGATTAAATGTCGTTTTTTTAAATTGTTATTACTAGTGCAATGTTTATTAAAAAAATTTTTGTGTGAATTATCTTGGAAAAAGTTTTAATTTTTGATTTTGTTATAATTTTTGGAACGTTTTTGGAATTTTGGAAAAAGTTTGGAAAAAGTTTGTATTTATGATTAAAATAAATATTTAAATTAAAATATTTTTTGCAATATTTTAAGAATTTTCGAAACCTTTCGATTTTTAATTTAATTATAATTTTTGCAATATGATTAGAATTTTGAAAAAAGTTTCAATCTTTGAGTTAATAATAATTTTTGGAATATTTTTTGAATTCTGAAAAAAAGTATAAATTTTTGATTTTATTATAATTTTTAGAATATTTTTGGAATTTTGAAAGAAATTTGATTTTTGATTTTTTCGAAACTCTAAATGGAGCGGTTTGCGCAGTTTGCTGAGTGTATCATCTTTTGACTAAATTATATTAATGTATGATCTCGTGTTAGTTTTGTAATAAATTTCTAAACAGAGATAAAATACTTGTACTTTTACAAAGAGTTTTATGTTTGATATACATCACTGCCCAAAACAAAAAACAATGTCATAAAAGTTTTTTGCCGAAAACTATTTTAAAATCCTTAACTCAGACCAATGTCTTGATATCTCAGGGCTGTGATATTTCGGTCCCTTCATATTTTATCTTTGAGTTTGTTTTAAAGCAAATCAGTATTGGCCGAAATACCATTTGGTTACACAATGTCATTTCATCGTCAAAAACTTTAACCATTACATACTTACAATACAACAATATCAATTATGTTTCAATTTCATTCTTATATTACATTATTTTTGAATATTTTCTAATAAAAACACCTTCAATAAAAAATATATTTTGCAAAAAATATCAAATCAATCAGAACTGTTTTTCTACCATAAACTTTTTCATTTTTTATTAGTTTCTGCTTGCGTTGTTATTTCAATTAAAATTTCATTGATTTTATTTATATTATTGAATCTAAAAAAAATTATCGAAAAAAACTGTTTCCTACAAATAAAAGTGTATATTCTTGTTTTATTTTTTTTCAATTTATCATGACAATATTTTTAAGTTTTTTATTTGTCAACTTTGTACATGAAACTGAAATGAATTTTCATTTTGGAAATATTTTATATTATGAGGAAACAACATAGATTTCGTTATTTTGTCAAACTATTTATTAAAATGAATTGTATTAAGAAAATTGAAAGAGTTTTTTTAAATTCATTGTGGTTGATAGTTTTATTATAGCTACAAACCGAAATGAAGGATGAATATAAGGTAAAAAATTTGGAAACTGCAATAAACAAAATGTTGCTAATAAAAATTAGAGACAATTCACAAATGTTTGTTTAGTAGTGAACTGGAATAAAACTCTTGAAATACTAGTTTATGAACTGAATGAATTGTATAAATTGAATGAATTGAATGAACTGGATGATTGTAATGAATTGAATGAATTGCAGAATTGAATGAATTGCAGAATTGAATGAATTGTATGAATTGAAGGAATTGAGTGAATTGTATGAATTAAATGAATTGAATGAATTGAATGATTTGGATGAATTAGATGAATTAGATGAATTGAATGAATAGAATGAATTGAATGAATTGAAGGAATTGAATGAATTAAATGAAGTAAATGAATTCAATAAATTGAATGAATTGAGTGAATGGAATGAATTGAATGTTTTGAATGAATTAAAATTATTGGAGAAGAAAAAAATACTACCATCATATTATTTATTATTTTATAACACATTTAATAACCCTTTTTCTTAAACAAATAATAATAAAATTAAGAAGTTTCACATTTCATAATTTATGTCCCATTGTCCCTACACAATCGTAAACTACCACTATTCCAAATAAAAACTTTCTTATGTATAGGTTTTTGTGATGATGTTTTGGCTTTAGTTATTCTATTTGCACTTACTTTTTTTACAGCAAAAGAAATTATGTTTGTGATGTCACGTAAAGCATTTTGTAGTTTTTCTTATTTAATTTTCTGTTCTGTTCATTTCTCTAAGTTGAAGAAAAACGAATTATTACTTTTTATATTAATTTTTTTTGTATCAATTTTTTTTTAGAAATTCTTAAACGTGGTATGAAAAGTTAATATAGAATTATATAAAAAAAATACACTTTTACAATTGTGTGATTTTATTTTGAAACAAATTGATTTTTTTTATATTGATAGTTTGAGGGTTTAATCATGTTTTTTTAAAAAACCTTTTAGGATTGTAATTCATGTTTCAATTTATAATTTTCTGTTTCAAAAAATCATTTTTTATGCATATTTTAAGAACATTAAGTATATAATCGATAGAACTCTCACTAAATTGCGTTCGAATTTTAGTTACAAACAAACAAGCTGCTGACAAAAACCAAACAAGTCAAGATGGAAACAGATTCAGTGCCAAACTTGATAATAAAACTCTATACAGGGACAAATATAAGACTTATAAATGTGGATTAATTTATACGGAGTGAAATATAAGCTAGCTAACCTAGCGTTAGTTAATTTAGACTCAAAATGAAAGCCACTTATAGACGAAACGTATAAAACCCGTCCGCAACGAGTTTGTGGATCATGTTGGGATGCCAGATTCGGTCAAATACTTTTGAGAAGTCTATTGGGATAACGCATGTTTTTTTTAATAACGGATAACGCACACATTTTTTAAGTATGATGCTCCAACTAGAGAGAAAGAGGATCAAAGATTTAGTACCAGAATACAAAGAATTAATGGTGCTTTAAAAGCTTTTGGCAAATGGATATAGTTGAATATATAAGATATAAAGCTATTGTAAAAAAGAAATTCCAGGTTGAAAAACCTTTAATTCAACAATGCCCATCACCATGTCGATCAAAATTTGAAAAGTGATTATAAGCAACACTTTTATGAATGTGTGGAAATACATCTTGATGAAGTTTAAAAGCTGATTCAATTATCATGCTCGAGATGATGATGAACGGCGTCACGGTTGGCGTTCAATCTACTACTATTTTGAATTTGTATATTAAATCTTGTATTATGTATGCATTGGTTCATATAATCATAATTACACCAAAATATTTTTTTAAATATGGGGATATAAACAATAAATTAAATATTACATGTTCCAATATTTCATGATAGGATTTAAGAAATAAAAATAAAACAAGTGAAAAAAAAATTGTAAAATTAAAAAATTACTTACACCCAATGTTGTTCCCACGAGCTAGGATGAAAAAATATCACCAAAAGGAATTCATCTATACCTGTTATACCTGTTCTAAAAACAGCTGGGGGTGATAGATGCCCAGAAGCTGATACGCTTAGCTAGTTTTACCACACTAGACTTATCCTTTGTGGCACACTGAACACGTATTGGTTTGTGGATCCTGGTAAGGTAGCATTGGCCCACAACCCAGGCGATTAAGCAAAGACACCCGTTTCCGCTAAACACGAAAATGGGTTTACGGTATATATTAGCGGATAACAGCCGTGAGACCTATAGCTCGAGTACCTTAGGTGAATTAGACCCGTATTGTAGTGATAATAGTATCACCACTATATTATTACCGTGCTTAAAAGAATATGCGGTATATCACTACAGAGTGTCACTTGTTTTAATGTTACAGACTTGCAAATTCACACAAAACAAATAACATTCTTTATAAAACGATGTTTTGAATCTGTTTTGCCTTTAAATGTAAGAAATTTGAAAGGTTAAAAAATTCAACAAATGTTAGAGTGATCATCTTAAAATCGATTGAATATGGCTCTTAAGTTTATGATAACGATTAAATTTTGGGGTACTGTTACCCCGGGGTACCGGTAAATAACCCAAAAACTCATTATCAAAAAACCGGTAAACTTCTAAGTTTTGCCGGTTTCGGTAACAATTAAACAAACTTATATATATGCTTATTTAATGTTATAAATTAATAATTATAATATTCTGAAAAAATTGATTAATTTTTAATAAAATAGCATAAAACCAAACCTAATAACCAAAACTTTGAAAAATTTCAACATTTAAATTATTTTAAAATTTTCTTCCTTAAATGTGTTATTATTTATTATTACAAACCAATTTAAGTTATAAATATAGTTGACGTAAACTGATTCATTGAAATAATAAGATCAAAGTTTATTATTTCGATAAATTACCGGATAACTGCTTTAAAATAGTTTTTTACCGTAATAACAATTGTAGGTAAATTTGCAAACCCTAGCTGTATACTAAAAATATTTTTCAACAGCTCAAAATATGTTTGTTTGAATTAAAAATTCAAAAATGCATAAAAAAAATATGAAGGGGCTGAAATCTCACAGCTCTGAGATATCAAGACTTCGGTCTGGGTAAACGATTTTGATATAGTTTTCGGCAAAAAACTCCCACGAGGACATGGTTTTGAGTTTTGGGCAGCGATGTATATCAAACATAACTCTTTGTTAAAGTACAAGTATTTTTTATATCTGTTTAAAAATTTATTACAAAACTAACACGAAACATCAAAACGTTGCCGGAAAATTATAATCAAAATTCCAAAAATATTGTTAAATTAAATAAAATCAAACTTTTTCAAAATTCCAAAAATATTCCAAAAACTAGAATGAAATCAAATATTTAAACTTTTTCTAAATTCCGATAGTATTCCAAAAATTCTTAAAAATTCAAACTTTTCCAAAATTCTAGAAATATTGCAAAAATTATTACAAAATCAAAAATTAAAACTTTTTTCAAAATTCCAAAAATCAAAAATTTTAAATTTTTCAAAATTCTAAAAATATTCCAAAAATTATTACAAAATCAAAAAATTAAACTTTTTTCAAAATGCTAAATATATTTATGTATAAAATTCAAAAATTCTATTTTTTTCAAAATTCTAAGAATATTGCAAAAATTATAACAAAATCAAAAATTGAAACCTTGTTCAAAATTCCAAAAATATTCCAAAAATTAAAATGAAATCAAATATTTGAACTTTTTCTAAATTCCAATAATAATCCAAAAACTCTTAAAAATTCAAACTTTTTCCAAAATTCTTAAAATATTGCAAACATTATTACAAAATCAAAAATTGAAAATTTTTTCAAAATTCCAAAAATTATAATAAAATCAAAAATTAAAAATTTTTCAAAATTCTAAAAATATTCCAAAAATTCTTACAAAATCAAAAATTAAAACTTTTTCCGAAATTCTAAAAATATTGCAAAAATTATTACAAAATCAAAAATACAAACTATTTCAAAATTCCAAAAATATTTCAAAAACTATACCAAATTCAAAAATGTCCATGTTCAATTTCATTTTCAATTACATTTACGTCATAAAAACAGCTACATTTTTTTGTTCCAAAATCATTTTTTGACACACTTGACAACATTTTTTTGACAAATTTATAATGCCATAATTCTCAATAATAATAATAAAATTTCATTTCAAACAAACAATTTTATTTTTTCCAAAAAATTGGGTAAAAATAAATAAAAATCTCTCTTTTGACACACTTGACAACATTTTTTGTGACAAACTTATAATGCCATAATTCTCAATAATAATAATAAAATTTCATTTCAAACATACAATTTTATTTTTTTCCAAAAAGTTGGGTAAAAAAATAAATACAAATCTTTCTTTTGTCTCACATGACAGCATTTTTTTGAGAATCTTATAATGCCATAATTCTCAATAATAATAATAAAACCGAAGTAATTTCATTTCAAACAATCTGGTGAATTTATCAATTTAATCTTAAAAATAAATAAACGTTCAATATATCCAAATCAATATCCTTTCCTTTTTTTGTATTTGTTCAGTAAAAATAAAACAAAATATATTATAACACATTTTTTTTTACTTAAATTTTTTATAAATATTTCGCATTCTTAGTGTTAACAATAACTATTTTTTGTTTTCATTATTTTATTATCTATTTCCTTTGTTTTATTTATTTTGTGATCCTCTAGATTTAGTTTAAATTCTTATATATAATTATATACAATATACATTTTGAATATGAAAATTTTGTAACAATTTTTAAAGAAAATAAATTTATTCAATACTTATTATCCGAAGAAGAAAGGTTGTTTCATTTTAAATTAAAAAGAGAAAAAAATTCCATCCAACAATTTTGTTTAAAGTTACCAAACCATATTGAGATATCATAATCGCCGATTATAGATCCTCAAATTTGAATTATATTAATACAGTCCACTATATTACCAACCACAAACAATATTTTTTTCCAAAAAATTGGGTAAAAACATAAATAAAAATCTTTCTTTTGACACACTTGACAACATTTTTTTGACAAACTTCTAATGCCATAATTCTCAATAATTATGATAAAATTTCATTTCATTAATTTTATTTTTTTTCCAAAAATTTAGGTAAAAAAAATAAATAAAAATCTTTCTTTTGACACACTTGACAACATTTATTGACAAACTTATAATGCAATAATCTAGTTTTTGATCTCACATACCAATCCCTACCATCAAGATTTCTCCAAATTTAATGCTCCGATGTCTGCTGTTGTTGAAAATATTGACGAAAATCGAGCAATGGGCCCGAGCAGAAATTAGTTAAGTAAAGCCTGAATACAATCAGGGTGTGATCAGGGCCAGAAATTGTAAGCCCTATTAGGGCAATCTGATGTGGGCCTGTTTCGGGCCCGAATTAGAAAACCCTTTTAAGGTTAACATTATTTGAATATATCCGTTCCTGATGTGGTTTTTCGTATTTCACTCCTGGTTTGGCAATCTGATCATGGCCTGATACAAAATACCTTATTAGGGTTTGACATTTTTAGTTTTATATGGTGAACTTGATCAGGCCCTGATCCGAGTATCCCAATCAGAATCTGATTGGGGAAAAGCGTTACACTCATGATTAGGGCCCTATTAAACTAGGGCAAACCTTATCACGGTCATATTGGAACCCTAACAAATTTCTGCTCAGAATGTTTATAGAACTACCATGCGACCACGCTATTAAACCAAAAATATAAGGAAATTGGTATTCCAGAGTTTTACGATTATTTATCTGCAGACCGTCCAAGAACTCGACATTTTGTATACGCATATTATCCATGTTTGGTAGAACGTATATATGTGGACACATTTTTCACAAATGAAGATGAATAAAACTGCAAAGCGAGCCAGATTGAGTAAAGAACATTTAGAATCGATATTAAAAATAAAATTAAGCCAAAAACTAATACCAAATTTTGATTTAGTAAAAAAACTGAATTAATAAACATATTTTTAGTATTAGCTCCGAAAAATGATTACTTTTAGAACTGTTTAGAGTCCGCAAAATTGTATTTTAGCGGCCTAGTACTTAAAGTCGTTATAAGAACACTTTAGCAGATTCAAAATTTGTTTTCATTTTATATTATAATTATTTTCAAATTATAATCACAATTGCTTTGATAAGTTTTGTTCAAAAATCAAATTTTTAGGTACGCAAGAATACAAATTAAGCAATAAATTAGAAAAAAAAATCCTAAGATTTAATACTAAAAAACGTTGTATGCAACACGTACGCAAATGGCTTTAGCAGACTCATCTTCATATTACGGACTCGGCTAGCGCCTCATCCGGAAACATTACGATTCGTCCGCTAAAACCATATTTTGCGTACTTGTTACTTTAACTACTATTTTAAGAACTAATAACTTTCTATATAAACATTTGTGTTTTGTTTTCTTTAACAAATTTAATTTTTTTAATAAAACCAAGGACATGTGGCTTTGGAAAATAGTAGGAAAATAAATGAGGCTTTGGAAAATAATTTTCGAAAAATTTGTAATGGAGCGCTTTTTCATTGGCGACCCAATGAAGCGGCGTAGCAGGTCGCGTAACTAGTTTAGGTTATTTATATGCTCCAGACTAGCGACAGTATTGAGTTCGAGGTGTAAATCCTGCTATTCCAGCACAAATACGAAAATGTACACGAATTACGTGATTTAAACAGAAATGGAAAGAAAACAAGTGAAAAATATGAAATCTACCTAAAAGGAGACTCTGGCGACCCCTTTGGCGAAATAACCGCGATCAACACGTCAACCCCACATCCACTCACATACTCTCACACTCACTCACATGAGTTTGACATGCCTGATCTACTACATGTGACTCATTTAGTAGGAGTTAGTAAATGTATTTTGATTCAGTTGAACTAAAAAAAATCGTCTTATTCGTCTAAAATCGGCGCCACAAAAAATTTCATTTAATTCTACATCTACATTAAACGTTTTTATTAGTAATATCCGTTTAACTTAAAAATAAAAATAAATAAATTATAAAATTATAAGGAGCTAACATTACATTAATTACTATTTCGAATATAATTCCTTACACAAGTTTCATCCCTTTTATTTTTGTATTTGAGGAAAGTTGTCCCTCTATATGAAAACGAATTACATCAAAAATGAAAATTACTTAAATGTTTTCTATTTGAAACAAAAACAAAACACAAAATAAAGCTATTTTTCTGCTTCTTTTGATTTGTCAAGAAAAATGAGCAAAAATAGAATATGTTCAAACTTCAACGTACAAATTTAACGAAGTTAAAATGTTTTGATGAAATTTTTTTTAGAAAAATAAAATATTAGATTTGTTTGTGGCATTTAATGGTTTTCCTTAATAATTTTATATTATGTGTTTGAACAAAACGTAAGTAGAATATGTGTTTTCTTTTCCTTGTCTGATTTATGATTTTTCGTTATGGTTACTAAAAAGAATGTTGGAAAGAATATAAATCAGTTTGAAACATTTGAAGTAGATCAATGTCGTAAATTAAATAAGCGGTTGATCGTGACGTGCCAGTTACTATATCTTGATTATTTATTTGTACAGTACAGACTTTTTGGACCCATAATCAACGACTCTTACTGTAGATTTTAAATGTTGAAAGTCTGCTGATGCATGTGGTACGGTTTAAATTTTAATTACTGAGGCAGACTCAATACGGTTGATTATTGGCAACCCTATTTTAGCATTGTTTCTTCAAATTTTTAGAACAATATTTTTTATGCCTCTTGTTTTATTTTTATTTTCTCTATCCTAGGGTAACCTCAGCCACATTAATGATTACTTCGTTGAACAGAGCGTTTTAAAAACGTCGGTCATTGTTCAATCGGTCCTAATAAACTTCATTATTCAAGTCAAAAATTCGAAAATAGTAAGTTGTTTGCACAAGAGCTAGTGTTTGGCTTTCCCGACCCTTTTTTCAATCCCGGGATTCATAAATGAAAATTAAAAATAGCCGGATTCTCCGGGACACGGGAATTTAATATTCGCATTCTTATCGTATTGGTTCTAAAGAAAAGCACAAACTTTTTAAATAAACCTGTAAAATATTACATTCAACAAAAATTATAAACGTATTGGTTATAAACAAATAAATAATAATATACAAAGAAATACATTTTTTTTTATTAATTAGTTAGACATGTTTAGCACACTTAATATGAAATATTCATTATTTAGACTCTTTGAATATCCGAAGACCATGTCAACTATAAAGAAGGAGATGAGAAAATTGGAAGGAATGGGGATATAGGGATAACTATACTAATTGTTTTAAATGACGATGGACATTTTCTTTAAATGCCTGTGGGGAAAATTCATCGGGAAATACAGAGGAAGGAATTGAGTTCCACAATTTGGCTACTCTATTAAAATAGTCGTTCTGGAAGGAATATATAACATAAATGAACATGAACATATAACATAAATAATTACTGTTAATTAATTATCGAAAGGGATGTAATCGCTATAGACATAGTTAATGCGATTGCAATTCAGTTCGTCTGTGTGTGCCTGTCGAACCCAGTACCAATAATCTCTCTTATGGCATTGATTTTCAGATCCATAGGTCAAAGGTGGCTTAAAATGTGGGGATCAAAGGTCTCTCTGTATTTGATTTTTTTAATGTTCAGCAATCTACAATGTTATTTCTCGCGGTTTTATTTTTGAAATCAATTTATATAAAATCATAAAATCTTAATGTGCATGAATATAATTCTAGCTTGGAAACATTAAACTAAGAGAATACATATAAATATTTTTTATCTTTTCTTAGAAAATATTATTTATTCAACTAAAAAAATAATTTTAATCAATAAAATAATAATAATAAATGAAATCGTCAAAATTTTATTTCTCTTGCTTCTTATTTTTAAGACTATAGAGGATGATGGCAATAAGACTTATTTAGGTCCGGTTGCTTGAACATAACCTTCGATAATAACTTTCCTGATTCTTCATTTAGCTAGTTTGCGTATTTTGATCGCAATTGGACCTTTAAATCAAGCATATAGATTCAAATAAGTTTTCGTTTTTTGTTATTTAGTTAAATCTTTGTTTACATATGTTAAGAAACGGCATGATAAACATTTACGAGAATTTCTTATTTACGATTTAGCTAACTCTCATTTAGCAAATGCTCAAGCATACTGATAAAAATTGTGGACGAGATTAGAGCAAAGTCCCTCAATTGTGAGGTTATCGTTACCGGTGACTTCAACGTCCACAACAAATCATGGTTGGAATTCTCCAAATCGACCGACGATATTGACAATAGTGGAAAAATGGCAGAAACATTTTTTGCCGCGTCTCAGGGCCTATACCGAATGGTTCCCAACTTTCCCTCGCCGTAATGGCGGTGATAATATTCTCTATCTTACCACAATGCCAGATATTACGAGTGTCGATGTCGCGAAAGGTAGTATTGGAAATTCTGATCATTATTTAATTTCATCAGTTATCAAAACTGATTTACTTAATACTACAGCTCCCAAACCCCGTAAAATATTTCACTACTAATAAGAGTGGTCTTCAAAATTTTTTCCATGGTTTCCCTTTCGACCATCATTGTTTTTACACTGACAATGTAAATGTTTCTGCTCAAAACTTTACAGAAACCATCCAATTTGCTATCAATAAATTCGTCCCTTTCTCCATAGTAAAACCCAAACAAAAATAACTGTATTCGAAAGCTGCCAAAGCGGCACTTAGAAAGAAACGTAAATCATTTAATATATGGATTCATAACAAAACTCGCGCTAATCGGACCCAATATCTAAAGGCCAACAAAATATCTAACCAGATTATATTAAAACGAAAAGTCTGAAATCGACAGAGCGAAAGCTTCAAAATTTACGTCTATGTCTATTTCTGACAAGAGTTTCTACAGTGTCATTAATTCCTTAACTTCTGGTACAAAATCTTCTATTCCCCTATAATATGTTTGTATTGTGGGAATGAGCTAGTGTAACGAGTTTTAAATTTAACAGGGATCCAAGGATCCTAAGGAATTATTAGTGACGGATATAGGATCTGTGGTGAATATTCGTGAAGTCCCTAGGGTTTCAGTTATTCTCATGAGCCAGAGACTCTTAAGAGAACAAGATCCACCAATTAATAAGTTCTCCAAATAGGAAAACTGATTACCACATGAAATGGTATTGGTTGTTCTTATGAGCCAGAGACTCTTAAAAGAACAACTTCTACCGAACAGTAAATTCTAAATACTTACATGATCTTTGATGGTTTTCTCACTTGCACTTCACACTAAATAAAAACACTGTTGATTTGAGTATAACTTAAAACTGATTTATTAAAGAACTTTTCATTGAATATATACTAAATTAACAATAAGCAAAACAACAACAATTGTGCTAATTTGTCAACAATTGTTTAAAAAAGTTTCCCAATATTATTTTTCCTTCGTAGACATTTTTAGTTCTATGATTGAATTGATTTTTACATTATTTTGTGTGTTTATAAATAATGCGAATTATGTATTAATTAATTAATTGGTTTTTGTTTGTTTATGCTTACATATAAGTTTTTCTGTAGTTTATAGGGTTATTGGTATGATTTAGATATTTGTATTGTTGTTGGTAGTTTTAGATATTTATATTGTTGTTGGTTGTTGAGGTTCACCCTATATAAATAGTTAATATTTTTCTTTTAAATTTAAAATAATCGTTGGTTATCCTTTTTTTAGTTTACTTTTATTATATGTCATAAACATTTTAAAATCTTTATTAACGTAAAATCCACTTTTTCTCAAAATAAATTTAACATCTGGCATGCAGATTTTCATTTTTTATAATTTCGGAAATTCCCAAATATTAATAATAAAACTTTCAATAATTCTTCCCTTTCCTTATTTTGTTTAACTTTATATTCATATTTGTTTCAACTCCCTTTATAATTGATAACCAATGATAACCAATGAAATTAGTTTTACTCTTATGTTTTTTAATTTGGACCACCTTCAATAAAGAAATAAAAAAAAATCAACATTACATTTTTAGAATTAAAATTATTTTTTTTTTTTTTAGCAGTCTCATCTAAGATACCTATCAATATATATATATACATGTTAAACATAAATAAAAATAAATAAAATCATATAATTTAATTTAAAATAAAAAAAAAATAAAGTGTTTTATATAACAGTACGAACAATAATTATTCCTTTTGATTAAGTTGAAAGGAATAAGAGCTTAAAACAATTAACAAATCTAGTTGTTTCATATAATTAAGCTACAACAACAACATTGGTCCTTCGAGCCAGATTCAACAATACGGATTTGAGACTATCGTATTAGCTTGCAACGTAACGCAACGTTAATCATAATATAAAAAATAATAGTTCAATATAAAAAAAAATAATATAAAACAAAGTGTGTCATAAAATGTACAATATGCAGTGAAATATAAAAACAATCTAAAATTATAATTACACACGTATACGTATATATTAAAAGCCTGCAACGCAACGCAGCAAAGTGTTTTTAAAAATATTATTGTGAATAAAAGAAAAATCTGCAACGAAACGCTGTTTTTCAAAGAAGTGACAAACAATTACATTCAACATTACATTACGTTTAATTGGAGGAACCAACCACATATAGTTGACGAAAAAACTACATATTTTACAAGAAAACATCAAAGGTGGTAAGTCTCTCTATTTTATTTGTTAAAAAACTGCCGTTTTTTATACCTTTATTTTAATTTCTACTCGTGTTAAAATCGTGTTAAAATGTCTGACATTTCATTAATCGAACGTTCTAGTGAAGATGTCAAAAGTATTTCCCATTTCGTTAAACAACGTGGTGTTTTAAAAGGCAAACTCACGCGGTTTAAAAAGTTTGTTGATGACATATCAAAATGTGACGACATTCTTCAATTAAAAAAAAGAACAGATTCAATTTATAAAGACTTCGAGAAATATGAACGTGTTCAAGACGAATTAGATTTGTTATGTAGGGAAAATGAATTGGACGGACAGATAACAGAACGTACTATATTTTCAGACGCCTTCTATGAGTACACATCGAAGGCTGAAACTTTCTTAAATAACCATAAACCCGATAGTACAAATACAATATCGATTTCAGTCGGCGTTGAAGACGAAAATTTAACGCCACCTTTAATCTCAAATACAGTAGATCCAACTTCAAATTCTAATATTCATTCTTCAAACGAACTTTCAATTTCGCATGTAAAAATGCCAACTATGCAGTTACCCAAATTTAATAACACTTGTGAAAACTGGCCAAGTTTCGCCGATTCATTCAAAGCATCAATTCATAATAATTCAAGATTACGAGACTCTGAAAAACTGATGTATTTAAAATCTTGCTTAACCGGAAAGGCACTTTTTAAAATAGAATCTATTGAAACAACAGATCGTCATTATAATTTAGCTTGGTCTATTTTGGAAAAAAGTTTTGACAATCCCGTTGCCGCTGCTAACAAACGAATAAAAGCAATCTTTGAAATACCTCATTGTACAAAAGCAACGGAAAAATCGATTGGTGAAATTATTGATGTTGCGACTAAACATTATTGTGCCTTGGAAGCCTTAAATAAACCTTTTCTAGAAGCATTTCCAGTTTACGCTATAACATCAAAATTAGATGAAGAAACCCGTCGTAAATGGAAAGAACTTAATCAAAAAATTGAATTTCCATCCATGCATGAGTTGTTACAGTTTTTACATGAAAGACAACGCGTTTTAGAAGAAGATAGTGAAAAAAACCAAATCATGCAGGTCCCTCTCTTGCTAAACGCAAAATTCCAAATTTTAAAAATTCTCATACTACCTTAACTTCAACTGAAAACTCTACAAAGCTCCCAATAGCATGTAATCTATGTAAAGGTCCTCATTATACATCAGCTTGTGATACATTCGAAAATAAAACCTCAAGTGAGCGTTTTGATTTAATAAAAAACGCCAGGCTTTGTATTAATTGTTTTCGTTCAAATCATACGGTTTCTACATGTCAATCTCTATCGAAATGTAAAACCTGCCATAAAAGGCATCATACACTTCTTCATCACGAACCTGAAAATACCGTTGTGTCAAATTTCGCTAAATTATATGCTAACGTACCATCACAAGTTCTACTTTCCACAGCAATTATAAATATACTTGACAAAGACAACAATTCTCACGAATGTCGAATACTGTTAGATTCTGGTTCTCAATCAAATTTTATAACTGAGCGCTTTGCTTCTATTCTAAAACTTCCTCAAACACAAATTAATATACCTGTAATCGGCATTCATCAAATTCAAACCAATATCTCTAAATCTATAGTGGCTAGAATTATTTCAAGAAGCACACGATATACTAAAGAGCTTAATTTTCTCATTATTCCAAAAATTACTGGTCGATTGCCATCTATTCAGCTATGCAAAAATCAGTTAACCATTCCAACCAATATAACCCTTGCTGATCCAGAATTTGATAAACCACGCGATATCGATGCTCTACTGGGCGCTGAGATATTTCATAATTTACTTTCCATCGGTCAAATTGCAATAGCTAAACCTTCCGCGGTTTTGCAAAAAACTCAACTTGGTTGGATAATATCTGGTAGGATTCTAAACGAAGATCCTCAAGAACCAGTTATGTGTAACATTTCATTAGACATTTTAAATACAAATATTACTAGGTTTTGGGAGATTGAAGAAGGCCCTAACAAAAAACTTTTATCGGTTGAAGATCAAGAGTGTGAATCTCATTTTGCACAACATACTAAACGTGATGAAATAACTGGTAAATTCATAGTAAAACTGCCTTTTAGTACTAACAAACCAAACCTTGGAAATTCATATAATTCGGCATTGAGACGATTTTTATCTTTAGAGCGTTCCTTTGTTGATAAGCCCAAACAGTGGAAGCAATACGTTGATTTTATGCGAGAATACGAAAAGTTAAACCACATGTCACTTTGCGAAAATCATAACACAAACGAAGGTTACTATTTGCCTCATCACGCCGTATTCAAAGCTTCCAGTTTAACAACAAAAATACGTGTGGTTTTTGACGCATCTGCCAAGACAACCACTGGCATTTCACTAAATGACGTTTTGTTAGTTGGGCCCAAGGTTCAGGATGACTTATTTTTTCTAACCTTACGATTTCGAGTACACGTCTATGTTTTAACAGCTGACGCTGAAAAAATGTATAGACAAATTATAGTTCATCCAGAACATAGTATATACCAAAAAATATTATGGAGTTACTCTAGCGAAACGCCAGTTCAAGTTTTTCAATTAAATACCGTTACATATGGCCAAGCCCCTTCTTCTTATTTATCTGCGAAAATTCTACATAAACTAGCCGCCGATGAAAGGGTTAATTATCCAGTTGCTGCTCGTATCCTCTACGAAGATTTTTACGTAGACGATTTACTAACAGGTGCTGAAACTTTTGATGAAGCCTTGTTGATTAGAAATGAATTAATTGCTGTGACGAAGACTGCAGGTATAAATTTACGTCAATTGTCTTCTAACGAGCCAAAACTTACTAACGACTTGAGTGTTTTAACACCAGGTCACTTTTTAATCGGCGATTCGTTAACAAATTTGCCTGAGAGCAACTTTTCAGATGTTCCATCACCAAGATTATCATCTTGGCAACATGTTCAACAATTAAAGCAACATTTTTGGTCACGCTGGAGCAAGGAATACCTTCATGAACTTACTGTTCGAAAAAAATGGCACACTGGAGCTACAGATAACATAAAAACTGAAGCAATTGTTTTATTAAAGGAAGATAATTTACCTCCTATGCGGTGGAAACTAGGAAAAATTATTGAAATTCATCCTGGGAATGATGGTATCGTTCGAGTCGTGACAGTTAAAACTCCAAATGGACAATACAAACGTAGCATAAAGCAGCTAGCACCGTTACCTATAGAAACATAGCTTATAAATCAATATCTAGTATTAAGATTTTTTATAAAAAAAAATTCAATTAAACCAATTATCATAATAATTACTTAATAACATTTCATACATAATAATTATTTAATCAATTAAAATGTAAATAATCCTATAATTTTTATTACTATTTTGAACAGAATCGTTCAAGGGGCCCGGCATGTTGAGGTTCACCCTATATAAATAGTTAATATTTTTCTTTTAAATTTAAAATAATCGTTGGTTATCCTTTTTTTAGTTTACTTTTATTATATGTCATAAACATTTTAAAATCTTTATTAACGTAAAATCCACTTTTTCTCAAAATAAATTTAACATCTGGCATGCAGATTTTCATTTTTTATAATTTCGGAAATTCCCAAATATTAATAATAAAACTTTCAATAATTCTTCCCTTTCCTTATTTTGTTTAACTTTATATTCATATTTGTTTCAACTCCCTTTATAATTGATAACCAATGATAACCAATGAAATTAGTTTTACTCTTAGTTTTTTAATTTGGACCACCTTCAATAAAGAAATAAAAAAAAATCAACATTACATTTTTAGAATTAAAATTATTTTTTTTTTTTTTAGCAGTCTCATCTAAGATACCTATCAATATATATATCGTCGCTTTAATAATGAAACAACGTATTCGCAAAAGTGTAGTTTCGAGATAATTGAGTTTAAAGATTTTTCGATTTTCTGATTTTCGTAAACTCGGCAGCAATATTGAATTAATAAAGATATTGGAAAAAAAATTTCTACCAATTAATCTTGACTAATTTCACTACAACATATTAAAATTTCACATTGGTACCTGCTGGCTTTTCTACCTAAAAAGAGGTGAAAAGTCATTCAGGTACCTTATACGTAATTTCATATTTCATATACGTTATTTCATTTTGCATGGAAGTACGATTAAGCCTAAAATAAATTATAATTGAACTAAAGCATGATATTCTTACAATTTTTTATTTATATGAACCGGTCTATCATGTAGTCATGAATGATGCTTATACAATATTTTAGATTTACCATTTCGTGTGGCGATCGTAATGTATGTAATATATACGACAATGATTTTACCCAAGTTATTATTCTGTAGGAATTGAAATATCGTACATGCATTTACGCTGTTTCAATATTTAACCAAATTCAAATTTGCATGTACGTTCATTATCAATATATTAATTTTAACCCCCAGTTACAAAATAATTGGAAAATGTTAAAATGCCACCCTATAGACATCCTTATGGGGAATGCAGCGCACCCATTATATAATAACAACAGTACGAACAATAATTATTCCTTTTGATTAAGTTGAAAGGAATAAGAGCTTAAAACAATTAACAAATCTAGTTGTATAATAACAACAGTACGAACAATAATTATTCCTTTTGATTAAGTTGAAAGGAATAAGAGCTTAAAACAATTAACAAATCTAGTTGTTTCATATAATTAAGCTCCAACAACAACATTGGTAGTTTTAGATATCTCTATGTATATCTATACTACACCCCCTCCCAGCTAGCACAGATTTCGATTTGTAACATAAATAAGTTACAATTCGGTTGAAATTCAGTTTTTTGAAATAAATTTAGTCACATATGGGTTATATTACAGTTTCGACTTAGCGATTGGCAACAAATCATTCGGCTCAGTTACAAAACTGTTTTTATTTTGTTACAGAAAAATACACTTGTTGTTAAAATGTTTCATAAAAGTTGCAAAGGCAGAAGTTATGTTTAAGTTAAATTAACGTTATTAAAACTTTAAGTTTTGTAGCGCATCTTAAAAATGTTATTTTATTGTAGTTGTCACAAATCCAGTAACGAGCTAGCAACCTTAATGTGACTAACATATTTCCCTCAAATTACTGTTACATTGATGTTGCAGTGAGGTTTTTATTTAGTTTCAATGACAGAAAAAACAAGGACGCTACAATGAGGTTGTTATACAGTTGCAATGACAGAAAAGGAAAACAGATCGAGTACTATAATTTTAGATAGCCAATTAGTAACAAGGACGCTCCAATGAGGTTTATATTTAGTTTCAAGAACTTTGGAAGCAATCTGTCTTGAAGCTGTATGTTCGCCATATTTTTCGTCGTTCTATGTATTTTCTACACCATGCGGTTTTATTTGAGAAAAGTCTAATGCGATTTACTATAGTATTATTTATTTCCTCTAACAATTTATGGTGCAATATGCACTAGGAGCGTTACAAAATGTATTTAGATACATATTTGTGGATTTTATGGTTATAATAAAAATTCACAAATTTTCCAGTTTTCCATTTATTTTCCGAATTTTCAACTTTGGGGTGGCGCGTAGATTTTCCAGAGGTAAAACAACCACAATCGTTGACCAAATGGCATCCGTTATAAAATTTTGGTCTAAAAATCATGAAATTTTTCATTTTCAAAGTACTTGTTGAGTTATGTCTGACTTTTATAACTTATAAAACTTATAAATTATTTCAATAAAAATGATGTAAAGGAATACTTATTAAAAACATTTTTAAAACATTACAATATACAACTGAAATGAACCAAAATATTCGTTGTTTCATCTTGTTGCGTGCAACTTCAGTTTGTTACAAAGGCACATTTTAAACATAGCTATAACACATTTGTCGCCCAATTGCGACCAAAGTTGTATCAAAATATACCGTGAATTCTGCTTTTTCTGTCGCAATGGAGCTACAGTTGCGTTACATATCTAATCTTGCGACTCTTTTATTTGTAACATTAGCTCTATTGCTACAAATTTGTGCTAGCTGGGCTATTATTGATGGTGGTTCAATCGTCAATGATCCCGCAAGAAAAGCTAACTTGTTCGCTGAACGCTTTGCTCTAAACTTCATTGTTTTGGAAACTCCTATAGAAATACCCTAAATCCAGTCTTCAGGAGTTAATATGAATGAACTCCACTTCAAACCCAAAATAGTCGCTAAACTTTTAAAGGGGTTAAACATAAACAAAGACTAGGGAATGGACAACATCCCTCCAATTATTTTAAAAACCTTTTCTAAAGAACTTGCACCAACTTTGACTAAGATATTCTACCAATCCTACAAATCTGGTATATTTCCCTAGTGCTGGAAGTTGGCAAATTTTCAGCCCGTTCCCCAAAAGGGACCAAATTCGATATCTTAAATTATAGGACAATAGCTATACTATCGGTCCTATCCAAAGCGTACGAGCATTATATTAATACACACATTTCAAAATTTCTGGAAGTAAATCATTCAATAGCCGACAGCCAATACGAGTTTCGAAACAAAAGATCAACTACCGATCTATTAAACTGTGTAGCGCATTGTTGGAACATCATACTTGATAAAGTTGGTGAAACTTACGTTATTGCTTTAGACATCTCCAAGGCATTCGATCGAGCATGGCATGCCAACGTAGTCAACAAGCTCGTTGCGTTATGGTGTTTATCCCAATGTTGTGAAACTGATTAAAAATTTCTATCCAACCTATACATTTCGGTCTCCTTTGACGGATTTTCGTCAGCGTCTAAACTAATTAACGCTGGGGTAGCTCAAGGCTCAGTATTGCCCCCAACCCTGTTTTTGATTTATATCAACGAATTGCTGAAAATCACCAGCAACCCAATAAATAGTTTTGCAAATGATAGTACTCTGCACATGTCATTCGAGCCCCTTCCTTGAAAAGGTAAAATGCACGAACGAATTAATCGCGCCCGGAGGGACGCTGCCACAAACGTGAATAAAAGCCTAAAAAAGTCGCCGATTGGGGTGACCAAAACCTTGTCAATTTCAACTCTACCAAAAGACAGCTGTTGATTGTTTCCAGATCAAAGACCGAGTTCCCCAAAGATATTTTATTCAGTATGTGTGATGAACCAATAGGTGAATGTAAAAACATTCGTTTATTGGGTGTCACAGTTTCAAATGACCTATTCTGGATGCTATTGCAGTATTTTCCGATTATTATTATTTCCAACCATTTGTGATTGAACTTCCCTAACGACACAATTCGAAATATGTATCTATCGTATAAAATAGTACACCTCACTATGTATATTTGTAAAATTAGTTTAGCAGAAGGTGCATACAGAATTGATTAGAAGAGGGTGGATTATGGTGGATATTAGTTGTATCAAAGCCGGACGAAAAGTCGAACAGTGTGTTGGCGTGCGGGGGGGGGAAGATAAGGGCGGAGACCACAGGATAACCCCTAGTATAAATATAAAACAGAAAACATATGAACAATATTTCACTAGCATGGTCAGTTAAAAATAACACGAATAGCGGTTCTGTTAGTGGATCATTTTGTTTCCAGTGGTAAATGGCTGTTTACAAATTACTTAACGAAATGTTTGCCGTTTTAAGTAGATGAACCACTTGTATATACAGCTTCAACGTTGAAGTTACACGAAAAAATGGATCCACCGTTTTGAAATGCCACATTTGCGGAAAATGTAATTGAGTGTTCATATGACGTCAAAAATGTCATAAAAGAAATAAAAATCCATGTAGCTACTAGTAAACGAACAAAAAAAAATATTAACAATTTATAAACGACATCAGTTGCAGCCGAGCGAGCTTTTTCCGCAGCCAGTTTATTTATAATTAAAATTAGAACGTCACTTAGTGAAAGTTCAATCAATACCATTTGTTTTTTAAAGCAATATTTTAATTCCATTTGCCCCTAAACAATCATATATAATATCACGAGTCGTCAAATAATAGTCGATTATTTTTCATAATCATTATTACGAATGTCATTTGAGGTCCCGAGTGCGCATAGCGCACGAGGGAAATTTTTAACCTCAAATGGCATAAGTGGTAATGTTCAAAAATAATTGACTAACAATTTGGTGACGAGTTGTATTTAGCAGACAATTTGACGGACAGAAATAGTAACATTATTTCATACAGCATAATCCTTTGTTGTCATTTTTTCTTCTAACAAAATAAAATATTATTTCATCTTAGTAGGCGCATAAATGTTATAAATTTGTAATTTATTTTTGGCAAATAAACATAAACATGCAATCATTTATGAATGAAAACTGACATTTTTATTATTTGCAAATTGCATTTTTACATAATTTTGTATTATTGAATAATTTGTAGAAAAAATTTTATTTAGAAACTAATAATTATCTTTTAAACAAAATTATAAATAAAAAAATAATTATCTCATTAAGAAAAAAAAATTATCTCAATATCTCTAGTTTTAAATTAATATATTAAGTAGGCCTAAAATAGTCACTATAATTCGCTGTTCCTTCCTACCAGAGAAAAATAATCGATATAATTCGTTTTTATTTGTTAAAAAATAGTAAATGAAGCGTTTTTATTGGACCTTATCGAAACTTTATTTAGTGAGTTGAATTGTCAATGTTATTTTTACAAAATTGAAGTTAGTTTGCTTTAATTATGCATATTTGAAATTGAATTTTTATGATGAAAGCAAAATATTTGATTTTATATTTTGTTTGTAAACTACATGGCCACTTTAATCATTTATTTTGAAGTCTTTAGCAGACCCTTTTAGGGTTCCATACTTTGAAAAAGTAAAAACGGTACCCTATTGGTGAGACTTCGCTGTCCGTCCGAATTTCTACATAATCGATTTACTCACAAACTATAAGTGCTATCAACTTGAAAAAAATACCATTTGTTTTTTAAAGCAATATTTTAATTCTATTTTCCCCTAAATATATTTTAATGTTATTTTTACAAAATTGAAGTTAGTTTGCTTTAATCATGCATATTTGAAATTAAATTTTTATGATAAAAGCAAAATATTTGATTTTATATTTTTTGTAAACTACATGGCCTTATTTTGAAGTCTTTAGAGCACTGAATACCATAGCATCCTAAAATGCACTTTTACGATTTAAAAATAGTGCGTGAAGCAGGCCTTTTTAGGCTGCCGTACTTTGAAAAAATAAAAACGGTACCCTATTGGTGAGACTTCGGTGTCCGTCCGAATTTCTACATAATCGATTTACTCACAAACTATAAGTGCTATTAACTTGAAATTTTTTACAGTTATTAAATGTGTTTTCTCACACCTGATGATAACAAAAAAATTTCAAATATTTTTTTGTTATCATCAGGTGTGAGAAAACACTTTTAAAAACAAAAGTTTTTTTAAGGAATCGAGTTTGGTTTAGAAAAATCGAAAAAAAATGGAAGTATTTCAAAAAAAAATTTTTTTGAATTTTTGAATGCTTAGTTTTTGAGTTATTGACAAAAACGAGTGTTTATTTTGTTAAAAATTTATGTTTATAAATTTATATTTATAAAAAGTTTGATGTATTAATTTCATATTTATAAAAAATTTAAACGTTTGCCGAAAAAAAAGTGTATTTAACTCGGAGCTAAAGTGACTTTTTGTGTATCGTCTAAAATCGTCAAACTATATACTCAACACAAAAAGTATCACTTTAGCTCCTAATTAAATAATGTAGTATTTTACGTTAGATAAAAATAAAAAACAAAGGTTATATTTATTATCGATTTAAAAGTTTTAGATTTTTAAATTATCTACAACTTTCAAATTATTGTTCTTTTAAAGGATGCATATTACAGACACAAATCTTATTAAATCAACCTCAAACCCTCAAAACGTCTATTTAGCTACACCTATGGCCTATTATCTGTGCCACACTTGTATAATGTTATATTCGATAATCTCCTGATAAAGCTTAGTAGCTACAATGAATTGGGCGTGGCCCTCGTGCACTTCTGTTGTCAAGCCAAACCAAGTTAGTTCGACAGTATGATTTATTAAGATATAGTTGTAATTACTGTCCTTTTACTAACATACAAATTGCACTTTTATATATGATGGTAATTATCGATGGTAATTATCATTGCCTGTTTATATTGGGAAACTTATTATTTGGATCATAATTCATTGAACAAACAAAAAAGTCTTTTTAATGTTTTGCAATTAATCACTATTTATTCGTAATTATAATAATGTTTTTAGAAAAATTCTAGATGTTAAATTCTAGAATAATTATAATATAGTTATTTAAGTATTAAGGGCAGTAAGAGTGTTTTACCGATTGAGGATATATGTTTTGAGATCGAGACGAAGTCGAGATCTCTAATATATCCGAAATCGGCAATACTCTTAATGCCCAAAATGCTTATTATATTTTTTGCACGATCAATAAAAATTCAATTAAAATTATTTAAATAATAAAACTCATTCATAAAATTCAAGTTTTATTGTTTTAAAGAAAATTTCTTAAAATGTCATTTCAAAATAGTAAGCTTTGCGTAATTCGTCATCATAATTCTATAGGTTATTTTGTTGCAAAAATTGCATCAAATATTTTTTCAAAATAAATTGCTTTTAAATCTTTTAATTGTAATATTTTTAAAGGAATATTATTTAAATTTGAAGCTAGTAAATAGACGTACACAATTATTTAACTAAAAATCATTTTTATTCACACCCTGAGGTCTCCCTTACTGGTAAGTAATTACTCACCGCCTGCATGATCGGTAAGTAATTACTTACCGACCTGTGATTTGTAAACGAAACCTACTATGTTTATTTATGTTTATCAGTAAATATGCAAATTCGCCTGATCGTGCAAAAATCTTTTTTACAAAGAATGTTAGATCTTTTAGTAATTCAAAAATTGAATAATGAAATTTTCTTTTGTCACACTTTTTTTAAAAATTTGTCGTTCTAGAACGCTTTTTTCAGAATTAGAAAAGGTTAATTCCTACTTTTCCTTTTTTCAAAATTAAGGTTGATTCATATGTTTTGGTGATAGCCGAATGCTGTCACCACACACCCACCCACTTTCGAATTGAGTTGAATTTCCTTTATTTACTAAAAATCTACCCTAAATTTTCCGACCATCCAAATACTGCTAAGAATTTTTCTTGAATTCGAATATCGGTTTGGCCCTGGTCTAACGGACTACTTTTCGTTATTGAAAATTGAAAATTGAGGATATATGTTTTGAGATCGAGACGAAGTCGAGATCTCTAATATATCCGAAATCGGTAACACTCATAAGTCCAAAATGCTTATTATGTTTTTTGCACGATCAATAAAAATTCAATTAAAATGAATTCAATTCATTTTAAGTTTTAATGGCAGAGTGAATAAAAACTAGAATAAACTAAAATTATAAACTAGTAAGCATTAGCACTAGTGTTTCCAATTATATATATCGAATATCGAATACCGGATATCGAATAGTATGTAAAGTAATTATCCGGATGTCCGGATAATAATCCGGATAGTGGATTTAAATAAAAACAATATGTAGTTTTAAAAAATTAAAATTAGCTAATAATTTATTTTCATTTGAAAAATAATATTTTAAAATACAAGAGCGTTTAACATTGGAAACTGCAACCGATTTCTAGTTTTCGTTAAGAAGATACTAGCAACCGAAAAGACTCTTTCACTTTCGTTCGAAGTAGGTTGAATGGTCTTCAAAGTATCAAACAGCTTTTCTAGGTAAGGAGCGAGTGTTTTATTTATGCTTTTATAAATTAAAATCCTTATCCAGTGAAGAATAATTATTTTAACGATTAACTATGTATTTTCGATTGGTGAAATCGTATTTTTCGTAAACTCTATGACCAAAGTACATTCGGTAAGTTCGGCCGGAGTTGGAGAACTGTCATTTTCCTTAACTTCTTGTTCCACTATTTTTAACTTAACGTTTTCGGTTGTTTTGGTATCAGGAAACAAACTTTTTATTAACGTTTTTGCATAACTGATAGCTTATGATTTAGAAATATAACTAAGATCGTCAAAATTATTATTTTGGAATGGTGTTGAATTCTGCACCAACATCATTAATGAAACTATAGCTCAACATTTCTCGTTTTGTTCATAGACTGCCTTAATGTGATTAACTTTAAATATTTTCAAATTACAAAAAATTGAACCGTAAATTATGACACGGCAAAATGCTGTTTTTTATTTGTAAATAAATTACACATCTAAAAATTCAAATTCAAAACAATTGCTGGAATAATAATTTTTAGATCAACCAAACGAAATCGTCTAAATGAAAAATAGTATATTTTCCTACAAGAGATGAAAACATTGTTTTTTCGCAAGTAAACATTTGATCACGAGACGCGCTAGCGTCGAGTGAGATATGTTTACGAATGCAATTATTTCTATGATAGTATATATACTATCGATATTTACTTTAAATTATAAAATTAGTTTTTGACAACATCTCATTAAAAATTCATATTCTATTTTTTCATGGTTGCTTTGTTTAAAAAATTTTGTAAAATTATATGAAAAACCATGGCAACTACAATTTGTTATTCTCTTTACACTGTAGTTGAAAAAGAACCTATTTTCACAAGAAATTAAGCGTGATGAAAATAGAATTTCTATATGCTATCATAGAAAAAGTAAGTTTTAGATTGACTAAACGAAAACGTCTATTATGAAAAATTAGTAGTTGCTGATTAAAATTTTTAAAAAGGTAAATAGCGCAAACATTTTTTTTTTGCTTTTATTTAGTTATCCGGATTTTTTTTGTGAATTAACCGGATATCGGATAGCAAAATGTTTACGAATTATTCGGATAATTCCAATCCGGCTTAAACCGGATTGGAAACACTAATTAGCACATTCCTTGGGTGAAGTGAATAAAAAGTAGAATATTCTAAATACTTAAATTTTTAAGTATTTTCTGATAAATCAGTGAATAAAAACCAGGTTATAGAATATAATATAATCCAATGAAAATTTTCCAAAATATTTTTGAAGTCGAGTGAATAAAACCAAGAATATTCTAATTTATGACATTACTGTACTTGATATTTTCAAGTTGCTATTTGTGCAACTTGTTTATGAAAATAATTGATTTTGAAGATTATTTAAGTTATATAAATTAAGTTTTAGTAATATTTTGCGAATGCATTTTTGTCGGCTACTGATTTCACATTAATTGTCAACTCAAAGAATTTTTCCGTTATTAACTGAAAGGTTTATTAAGCGAAGTTCAACAAGGATTTTGATCTGAAATTATATACCCGCTTAAATAAAACCATAATTTTAAAACAACCACAAATAATTAAAAGAAATTTAAGATTTTTGTGCGGTAGCATATTTTTGTAAATAAATAAATAAACTTAAATATAGTGTTTAATTTATGATTTATAGAAGATTGTTTGGGTTTTTTTTTAAATTGAGGAAACAGGCGAAAATTTTAAAGAGAATGGTTCTTCCAATTCTTTACACTACGGTTACCGCATTTTTTAAATTTCAAGTTACCGGTATAATTTAGACTCATAATTATAGAAAACTTTTTTAAAACATTTTGGAACAAATTTGTATTCAAACCTGAAGAAATCGTATCTTTTTACAGACATTTTAGCGTATTACGGAAGGATAACATTTTATTTTTTAAATCTTTTTTATAAAGGTAATTTGTATTTCTTATCTACTCATTGTTATTCGGAGTTTTAATAATAATAATAATAACATAAGTTTGATACATCAAAACATCCGTAGTTTAAGAGCTAATTTCGATGTTTTCAGCCTTTATTTAGCTAGTTTTACAGCACAAACAGATCTGGTTTTCGTTTCGGAAATTTGGATTGGCTCAAACGAGTGCTCCTTATTTAACTTACCTAATTATAATTTTATGGCTTGTTGTAATGACTCATATCGGGCTGATGGTGTTGGGGTTTATATTCACAAGACTCGTACAAATTTCACGATTAAATGCTTAGATTGGTGTTCAGCGGACGTCCTCGTTCTTGATATTTCACTTGGTGTTGATGATTGGACATTTATCTGTATCTATCGATTTCATAATAAGGATAAAAAACTTTTCTGTGCCGATCTAGAGATGTTGATAAAAGCAACACGTAAAACTAAAATTGTTATTTTGGGTGATATTAATATTAATTTAATGAGCAGCAGTGATAGCTTCGACTACCAAACATGCTAACTTCTTACGGATTTTCTAGTCTCATAAATATCCCAACAAGGAACTTGGGGTGTTTAGATCATTTATTCTTAAAATGTCCAAATGCATATGATCATATTACGGATAACTTGCCCATTCATATTACCGATCACAATCTTATAAAACTTATAATTTCACTATCATCAAGGAGACCAATGTTACCGAAGACTACTGCGGTTACTCGGGTTGATTATAGTACACTTAAAGAACGGTTAAAGTTTGAAACATGGGAATCTGGATACTGTGAACAGAATTGTAGTCTTGCCTTCAAGAATTGCCCAAAACATCTTAAGTTCGCACATTGATGTGTCAAAATACACAGTTTCTGCTACAAAAAATAAAATATTGAAACCATGGATGACTCGTAGTCTACTGCGTAAGCTTACTAAATTGAAAAAGTTTTCGAAAAAGCTCAAACACCATCCAGGCAATGTTAGACTAAACACATTCGTTACAAAACTGACTAAAGATGTTAAATTAAAAACCCAAAATGCTAAACATGAATATTACAAAAATAAATTTGCGTCTGTTCGTGGCAACTCTAAGCTCACTTGGAGAGCTATTGATGATGTCTTAGGAAAGGATGCAGAAAAAATACTTATAAATGAAATTTACAGTCAAAATTCTGATTCCTTACTGAAAAATACTCTATCAGTTGCTGATGAGTTCAATAAGTTTTTTATCTCTGTTCAAACAGAGGTGACAGCTTGCTTAAACTACCTTAACCTTCGACAAAAAAGAATTCGATAAATACGTATTTGGAGATTCAAGGAACTTCTCGAAATCCTGTGTCTTTGAACAAATATCAGGACTAGAAATTGTTACTGAAATCCAGAGATTAAGTAACAAGGCGTCAAAAGGTCTTGATGGGATTGATAATTTCATACTCAAGGAATGTTCATGGTACATGCTAGACGTTCTAATTTATTTGTTTAACTTGAGTTTGGAAAATGGTAGTTTTCCAGAGGTACTAAAACTAGCCATTGTAGTACCTATATTTAAGAAAGGCGATCAACTCAAGTTAAATAACTACCGCCCTATATCCCTTCTCAGCACCTTCTCAAAGATATTTGAAAAATTAGTTAAACGCAGACTACTGAGTTATTTGGATAAAATTAATTTCTTGCATAAAAACCAGTTTGGGTTTACACCTGGAAAATCTACCGAAGAAGCACTAATTAATTTCTTAAGCCATTTATACTCGGCACTAAATGACTCGAAGCTACCCTTTGCCTTGTTCATAGACGTTAAAAAAGCGTTTGATACTGTTGACCATATAATTCTTCTATGGAAAATGTCTAATATAGGAATAAGAGGGAACATTTTAAAATGGTTCACAAGTTATCTTGCGAATCGTCGGCAAGTGGTCAAGATCGGTGAAGTCTTAAGCTTTGAAGGTCACACTAACTGTGGTGTACCTCAAGGATCCGTTCTAGGTCCACTCCTCTTTTTGATTTACTTTAACTCGATTTTCGATGTTAACCTTATTGGTCACGCCACTGCCTTTGCAGATGACTTGGCTCTAAGCTATGATTCAATTACTCCTAATAGCAATGAAACTTTGATTTTCTCAGTTCAAAAAGATTTAGAAAACTTAAGTAAACTTAACTTAAGTCTTTTACCATAAACTTGTGATCAGCGACAAGTCTAAGATAATGAGCTTTGGGAGGCCAAACGACATCCTAACACAGAATCCTCTGATATATCATGTCTATTCTTGTAGTAAAATCGTTTGTTCACAATGTGTTTTCAGCTAGTGCCAGTAAGTGAGTTCAAGTACCTGGGCTTAAATATCGACTCTCAACTTAATTGGATTCCTCACTTAGATAAGGTGAAGCAAACTGTTATGGCCGCTATAAATAAGATTTATCTTCTAAGGAGAGTTTGCCCAACGATAGCCTTAAGACAATTATACCATGCACTTGTAGAATCTTACCTAATGTACGGTATTACTAGCTGGGGTGGAATTTATTTTTCACACATAAAGCATCTGTACATTGCGCAAAAGAGAAATGTGAAACTTATCTATCGTCGATCCAGGACCACTCCAACAATTGTCTTGTTCCGCAAATTAAACTTGATACCTTTAAGATACCTCTACATTTACAAAGTATTAAAATTGTTTTTCATTAGAAGCAATAGTTTTCATACTCGAAGAACCCATAGTTACCTTATGAGAAATCCAAATCAGTTTTCACGTCTTCGTTGTAATACTGAGAAATACAAACGTTTCTATATTTTCATGGCACCGTTCTGGTTTCATAAGCTACCTAAACATTTAAAATCCGTCACAACCGAGCGAAAGCATTTGTTTGAGAGTGAAACACGAGCATGGCTACTTAAAATTGACAACATCGAGAGCTACTTTTAGTGCTGCAATTAAAATATTATAATACTATAACTGGAATGTTTTTGATAATTAAAAGTTATTTTTTTATGTTTCCTTCTGTGATATACTAGTTTTCTTTATTATAGTACATTTTACGTTCTGTCTTATTAATTTTAATTAACCTATTACCTTGCTTATTTACTATAAAATGAATTTAAGTTAATATAGTTAAGAATAGTTAAGATGCTCCACTACGGATATTTATATCCTCACGGAGCTGTACTTTATTTCATATCAGTTCTAAATTTATATTATTTATTGTAATTATAAACAATAAATGAAATAAATGATAATAATAATAATAATAATTTTGATGTTATTTTCGACTTTGACATTTATAATTTTCAGGATATTCTACAATTTTCTAGCAAATACTAAAACAGATTAGAATATTCTTATTCACTCGAAATAAAGAATGTGCTAATGCTTACTAGTTTATACTTTTAGTTTATTCTAGTTTTTATTCACTCTGCCCCTTATTGAAGGGAAGGGATTCAAAGAATTGGAAGAACCATTCTCTTTAAAGTTTTCGCCTGTTTCCTCAATTTAAAAAAACTCCAAACAATCTTCTCTAAATCATAAATTAAATACTGTATTTAAGTTTATTTATTCATTTACAAAAGTATGCTACCGCACAAAAATCTTAAATTTCTTTTAATTACTTGTGGTTGTTTTAAAATTAGGGTTTTATTTAAGCGAGCATATAATCTCAGATCAAAATCTTTGTTGAACTTCGCTTAATAAACCTTTCAGTTAATAACTGAAAAATTCTTTGATTTGACAATTAATGTGAAATCAATAGCCGACAAAATATCATTCGTAAAATATTACTAAAACTTAATTTATATAACTTAAATAATCTTCAAAATCAATTATTTTCATAAACAAGTTGCACAAATAGCAACTTGAAAATATCAAGTACAGTAATGTCAAAAATTAGAATATTCTTGGTTTTATTCACTCGATTTCAAGAATATTTTGGAAAATGGTTTTTATTCACTGATTTATCAGAAAATACTTAAAAATTTAAGTATTTAGAATATTCTACTTTTTATTCACTTCACCCAATGTTTTAAAGAAAATTTCTTATAATTTCGTTTCAAAATAGTAAGCTCTGATTTTTATCATAACTATATTGGTTTTCTGTTGCCAAACTCATTTTCTTCGAATATTTTTTCAAAATAAATTACTTTTATTCTCTTCCATTTAATTATATCAGCTTTATTTGTATGTTTTTTCGATAATAATAGTATGTATTATTGTATTGTTTTCTAACCTATAGTCTAATGAACTTAACCTATTATCTAATGAAAATTTTCCTATAAAAAAATTATCATTATTCAACTGGTATGATTCCAAATGGTCACATTGTTTTGATTTCATTAAAATTATTTGCAAATTATAATCACAATTGCTTTGATAAGTTTTGTTCAAAAATCAAATTTTAGTTTAAATTCTCTTATTTCGTTTAGTTGAACTTGGTTGGTTGTATGAGAAGGGCGTTTTTTATCATCAGGGTTTTTTTTATTAAGAAATTTGATTTATCAATTAAAACAATAAAGATTTATTGTTTTAATTGAAGAAAATGTTTTTATTTTTTATAATACACAATTCTTTGTCAGAGAATAAAGTATTGTAATCGATTCGTGAACAATGAATTTTATTCTCTCGCAAATTAAAATTCTCGCTCGTGCCTCGCTCAAATTTTAAACTTTTGCTTGAGAATAAACTACTTCATTATTCACTCATTGGTTAACTTACTATTAAATATTGTAATAATAATATTTTAAAAAGAATATTATTTAAAGTTGAAACTAGTAAAATTGACATACATGATTATCTAAAATATATCGCTTTTATTCACACCCTTAGGTCTCCCATACAGGTAAGTAATTACTTACCGCCAGCATGATGGATAAGTAATTCCTTACCGACCTGTGATTTGTAAGCGAAACTTACTATGTTTATTTTCCTACTCCTATCACAGTAAATTATAAATTACATCACACTATCCATGACATGTAAATTGATTACTTCAAATAGCGTGCGGTAAGTAAAAAAAAGCGTGCGGTAATGGATTTTCATATATATATTACCGCACGCTTTTAATAAAAAGAAAAATTTTTATTTAAAGAAAAATTTGATTTTTAAAAATTAAGTATTTCAATTCATTTTGACACAGAATAATGCAAAGCCTACCACAATTTGTAAACTATTTGCATTTAATTTATAATAAGTAGTTCATTTTTTCAAGTAATTATATGCGTTTGGGCATTAAAGCAAAGTCGTAGCAAAAGTATATAACAAATCTCGAGTTGTAAAATGCTATTTACAACTCTAGATATGTAATATACTATTACGAATCAGTAAACATGCAAAATCGCCAGATCGTGCAAAAGTGCTTTTTAGAGCCAGTGGCAATGAGAAGTACTTTTGAATGAAATTTCACAAAAAGATACCCTTAAATAACGAAAATTGTGTTATACAATTATATATTTTGTCTCCAGTTGTAATGAAAATAAATTTGGGGCACAAAATATTAATTTGTTTCTGTATTTTCCAATTTCTTATATGATGCATTTTTTTTTTATTTACAGAAGGATTAATTTCGTACAGTATTCCAAAGGGTGTACAAAGAGGACTGGAAGTTGATCTCTCGGATCAAACTTATGATGGTCATGAAGAAGGTGAACGTTTAGTTGATGGATTGGGCCAACTAGTTGATGGACAAAAAGGAACTGATAACTTTCGTTCAGATATTCATGGTTTTGGAAAAGGTATGTAAATGTTATTAGTAGTTTTACTGAAACTTTACTTATTTTAACTTATTTTTACTTACTAAATGAAAAATATAAGTGGTCTTTGCTATGTAGTCGTCGTAGTTTCTCATAGAATCAACTTTAAATAATATATTTCTCTTAAACACAATTTTCTTCGTTGACGGAATATTAAACTCTGAAATGCTACTTTTTGTACTCATACGTAATAATGCATTGCAAATTAATAAACAACTTGAAGATTTAGTGAAATAACTTAAAAAATTAACATAAAATTGTTGTATTTTATTTTAGTTATGAGAATCATAAAGAACTTAAACATCAAAGTTAAATTTAATCTTACGAGTATTATGAAGCGAAAATGAAAATGCAATTAACATTAAAATGAAGGAACTGACACTCTCAGTTTCTTTTACGATTTTGGATTTCCTTTTAAGAAAAGTATTTTGATAAATATGTGGATGTAGTTTGTCAGTATTAAAAAAGAAGAAAGAGTTTACATCTCAGTCAATCTATGCTATGTGTAAATTTATTTAACAAACAACCTTCATACCTCCTGCCTTCTCGACACATCAACAAATTGAGAATTTCATCAAACTTCATAACAAAAATTTGGAATTTTTTATAATGTATAAAAAATTTATTTGCATTTTTTATGTTTTTGCTTAAAAAAATACATATTTTTTAATATTTTATTACTTTTTTACGGATTGTAGTTGCATTCCGTTGAATATTTAATATAATTTTCGGTTGCAATGGTTTTGGGTAATTTTTTTTTAGTTTATGTTTGATATTCGGCGAGACAGGAAAATAAATTTAATGAATAAATTGTTTAATATAAAAACAACATATTTGTTGATAAATAATAAACATGGTTTTTTGTTGTTATTTTGAAAATATTTAAGTATTTTGATGTCATGTTGAGTTGAATAGAGGTTTGACAAATTCTGTCAAAATAAATAAATTAGGTAAATAACTAGTAATCAATAATCATAGTTGTTAATATTTGTTATTCTAAACCAAAAATTTTAGTTTGATGTTTATTCTAAGGAAAAGTTTAAAAAACGTAAAAAATCACGAAAAACTATAGCACAATAAAAGGTGGTCTCACTCAATAGAATTTATGTTTCTTTTCCTCAGTATTTATTTAGTTTCAATACATGCAGGTATACAAACTTGCTAAAATTTTATTTTGTATGTTTTAATATTTACTTGTGAATGCCTATAATGGGTGTTTAATTACTTGCTTTTGATGTTGGTGGAGTTGTTTGTGATTTTGGTTGCTCCACTTTTGAGTGAGGCCGTTCTATTTTTTCTATATTAATTTCAATGTAAATCTTTCATGTATATTGTATATTAAGTTGAACATTTAAACAATATTATTTCTTGATGTCATGTAGAATTGAACGGCTGAGTAGAAAAAGGATAATATACCAAAAATACGAAAAATTAACTGAGATAGCTATTTTGTAGTTGAATGTCGACTTCGTTTAATGAGCGTATAAAGAATTATATTTCATTGAAACTACGTTTATAAATTTAGCCTTGAGTTTACGCTGAGTGGGAAAAATATAATATTCCACTCATTGTCGTACTAGCTAGAACTTTTGGTTTATTTTCGTCTATTTTTAGTAATACGACGACATGTGAAGGCAAACCTTTATTGAAACCTTTATAGACGGTCTTCTAGGTTTAACTTTTCAACTCAATAAAACAAAAGAAGTGCTGTTCCCGGAAGATAAAATCTATCAAGACAAAGTTGCAGTCAACCCCAAAAAGATCCAGGACATATCAAAAGTCAGACAATACATCCCGCAAGAATATCAAGGATTCCATGATGAAATTTTGAACCTGCCCACTTCGAATGGAGCAACTAGTGATGATGATGATGGACATTAAGATTTTAGAAACCTATCAATTATTATTTTAATGCTTTTAACAACTTCAATTATTTTTAAAATGTATATTATATTTAAACTAAACTAAGACAGTACTATAAAATACTTTTGTACTAAATAAAGCCTTTTATTAAGAATAAAATGAAGTTTTAAAATTATTTTTTATTCGCCTACATATTAAAGTGTTACTTTATTACTGTGATTTGCGGCTTTAAAGTATCACTTTTCAACTATTTATTTTGTTGTCATAGCTACGTCCAAAAAAGTAAAAAGCATTTGTATTTGTTTAAATTCTATGAAAAATAAAAATTTTTATCAAAGCAACCCTTAAATTCAAAATTTCATAATCCAATTAAAATAGTTGTTATCATTTGTTGTCATAGCTACACAATAATTTGGAAAAAATAATAAATATTGTAACGATCGCAATAATCGCAAAACAATAATAAAACCAAATTCATCTTCGTTTTCAATTCAATAAAAATGTATTTCATTAGTTTCCATTCATTTTCACATTAACAATAATTTAAAATTTTCTAATACTTAACTGCTAGTTAAATTTCAATTGTACTATAAAAAGCAAACGAACGTACTAAATTTTTATTTCCAATTCTAACAAACAGATGTCGTTATTAATCTTTATTGAATTTCTTTTTTTAGTATTACCCGAGCTATTTTGACATGATAAGATGTCAAAAAGAATTAACAAAAACACATTTTGGTTTGAAAATATTGTCTTTCTGTTTTTGGGTCTTCAACCAAAATGTTGAATTGAGATTGTTATTAAACACTCAATAAAACGTATTAAAGAAAAAATACTAATTCCATTTTATTTTGAGTTTAAAAAGAAATTGTTTTAATTTATACAGAAAAAGGTTAACTTTGTTTTCATTAGTGTGTGATTTGGATGAAATATATATATATTTTTTAACAAAGTGTTTCATTCTGTTTTCATTAAGTTTATACTTAATTTATCATAAAGGAAAAAGATTGCTTTATAAAAGTGGCAGTATATGAAAAATAAAGTATCCAATGATGTTATCGAAAGTATGAGTAGTAAGGATAACAGTGATCGAAGCATATTACCACAGTTAGAAACAGTCGAGTGTATGGTGGATTTTCCGGTTGTAGAAACCGTATGGATTTAAAGCAAAATATGAAGTGGAAAGTTAAAGGATTAAAGGCAATGTTCAATTGGGCATTTCGAACAACGAAGGTGTAATTCAGCAGCAGCAACTGATGTTCACAAATTAGTTCATCCAATACAGTTGGTTGATTAGTCAAGGGAATTGGAACACATAGACCAAATCTTCAATCAACAGTTATAAGTTAAGGTACTTACAGTAAATATATTAATTTTTTTATTTATTCCTCGTTCCCCTTTGGAATGATAGGCTAGATTTTTTTCAGATAATAAGAGATTCCCAAATTTAGGATTCTGTGGGGATAAACGCTATCCCGTAGCAATATTATTAATATTATTTTATACGAAAGGTCCATACTAACAATCTGGCGCCGAAACAGGGACGGACCGGGGGAATATTTTGGTAATATAATACCGTGATTACGGTGGAGTTTTGTTACCGTTAGGTACGAATTTGTTGTGTTATTTAGAGCTATTTTCGGCGCGAAAAATATTTTTTTTTCATTTTTTTTCATGTATTTGGGCGGTGTCAACCGGTTTGGTTGACTTCGAACTTGTTTGGATAAGAACCAGTTGGGTTTTTTTTTATATGTATATTTTTCTTTTTTTTCATTTTTTTAATAATTTTTAAGAATTTCACAATTTGATAAATTTAAAAGGAATTTTTGAGAATTGAATTCAGCGGTAGTTGCAATAACGAATTCAAATGACTATTAAATGCTGCACAGGTACATTTAATTTTGGGATATATAAATATTTACTTGAAGAAGACAAATAATAAGCAATTCTAAGACTTATTAGAATTTGAAAGGAAATTGTATTCTGCTTTCGCATTAACCTTTTGGTCTTTGAGTTCTTGGTAGAGCCAGTGTTAAAAATACCATTATATGTTTTTCTCTAATTAAATATAATATTCTAAAAGATTAAATTCTAATTCTAACATTTAATTTGGTTTTTACAATAGTGTAGAATTGTATTTGGATTAACACTATATTTCTTACACTCAAAAATGCACACAGTCAGAAATTTTGGCTCGTTTAGGAGCAAGCGTCGGCCGGGGCCAGGAGAGTTGGGTCAGGCAGCGGTTAAGCCGGGTGTGAATGAGGTAGATGAAGTAATGCATGAGATTGTGAGTGAAGTGATGAATGTGGTGAATGAGAGGGAACAGGAAAAAATGAATGCAGAACTGAATGAGAAAAGGAATCAACTATATTTAGAATTGATGGATGACATAGCGAATGAGCAGTATGATGAATGGTTGGATGTAGTGATAAGTGAGATTGTAAATGAGGAAGTGAATGAGTTGGCGGATGGAGTGATGAATAAGGAGATAAATGAGTGGGCAGATGAGGTAGTGCAGGGAGTGGAGGAAGTGGATGAGATGAATGAGGAGTTGGTAGGAGAAGTGGTAGTTGATGAAGTGAATGAGTGTGTGGATGAAGTGATGGATGCGCGAGAGAGATATCGATTGAGGAGGCTAGAAAGGGATAGGAAAAGGTGGAGGGAGAAAAAGAGTAGGAGGAAGAAGCAGAAGGCAGCGTGGTTGGCCGAGGAGGTAGAGTTCTCGTCAGTCATGCACGCTTATGCGGAGATATTGGCTGAAGAGAACGCTATCTCTGAGTCCAATCACAGGGGAGAGAACCCTCGACGGTGGTTGGGACCGCAAGTGGCCCCGGGAAATTGTGTGCATCTTTGAAATGTATTTTGTTCTGAATTTGGAAAAAAAAACCGTTTTGGGGCAGTAATTTTTTTCGGAGACTGTTTTTTTATACTGTCATTGTACATAGTGTATATAGTAGGTTAATTGTTGTATAATTGTACATATTTGTACATATTTTTGGTATATAGGAAGCGGATGTAGTGGTTTGTGTGGAGTGTTATGTTACAATAGCACCAACGAGATGAAATTAAGAAACCAAACCGATGAAACGATTTAGCCATTTGAACTTTTTGTGAGTAGCTTTGGCAAATATTATACATTGATAGGAATTGGATAGTAGATCATATTTAAATATTTATACATTAATAAATTAGATCTGGAATCTGATGCTCGTTTTAACGGTGCATTTTGGCCTGCGTGAAATAAATACATGATTTTAATTTCTTTACCACTAATGGTTATAATCGGTGAAAATCCTGTTTTGGTTGTGGTAGATTCGAACTATTTTTAATTTCGCGATGAAAATATTGTACATTCCACTACAGTTGAGCGTTTGTTAGAATTAATTGATTTTTTTTTGGGTGTTAATTTTTTTATTGTTGTGTAATGATTACAAGTGTGTAATTGATAATTTCTCTCAGCGGTACCTCTAACAAAGGATCCATGGGGCTTATCTCCTTAACATAATTATGTTCTTAGATCGCCTCTGTCCATTATGGACATGCGATCGAAGTTCATTGGTTTCTTCTCTTCATTTCAGAAGGAGTTTTCTGGTGATAAGGGAGTGACTACTGCTGGTCTGTACTTAGGTACAAACCAGTAGTACCATTCCCTGCACAGAAGCTTCTTTAACGAAATGAAGAGGAGAACCAATCATTTTTTTTTATCAGGATCGAGGCTTCACCTCACACAACTTCAACATTTTTCCACTCTTACATTTAGCTTGCAATAGACAGTTTTCATTAAGTTTAGGATTTGAAGTCTGGTGTTCGGGAGCGTTCTTCGACTATGGCATTAGTTTAATGGTAATTTATTTTTAGGTAGAACAACCGCAGCTGGGTCAGTAGAAATGGGCCTAGAGTCTAATCGTGACAGTTGCGATTGTTTTTGTTAGGTTGGGGAGATACTGTTCTGTAGAATCTGGTCGTTAGGGGCTTTTCTAGTCGGTTCTCACATGCATTGTTGGAGTGGGCTCGCGAACGCGATAATTCAAATACTAAATAAAATGGATATTGTAGCCATACTTACTTTTATGTGTCTCCAGACGAATCTAGATTTTGGGAATCTCTTATTATATTAAATAAAAATAAAATAAATCAAACAAATTTTTCAAAAAATTAAATAAATAATTTTTATTAAATAAAATAAATTTTCGTAAATTAAATTTTAGGTAACTAAATAATTTTTTTTAAATTTAAATAATTTTAGGTAATTAAATAAAATAAATTTTTTATTAATTAAGCAATACGTCAAGAAATAAATAAATATTTTTTATTTTTTTTAAAAAATAAATCAATATTTTGAGCTAGGGCGTTGCATCCAATAAATAAACATCCTTTTTGAATATTTTTTATTTTTCAATTTTTTTTAAAATAAATAAATATATTTTAGGGGTGCTATCGTCAATAACTAATTTTAGGTATATATATATATTTCAGTATATCTGAAATTAAATAAATAAATTATATTTTAATATACAATATCTTAGGAATTTCTGTAAAGATTCAGCAAAGATTAGCTACGACAGTTTTTTTGTTCCTTTACAAGTTTGGTTTTTACAAAAATTTTCTGTTTTTTTGGGGCGTTCGTTGTTTTTTTCCGTTTTGCGGTTTTTATTGTTTTCACTTTTACATTTCCGTCGTACTAACTCTACATTTTTTTTTTGGTTGTTGAGAATTGGTTTTATTATTGTTGTTTGATTTTGTGAATTCTGGATTTGATAAATTTTACCATCAAAATGTCAAACCAAATAGACGTTGACCATCCGTTCTATGGTCTAGAACCCAGCGAACTGCAGATCGAATGTCTGGTTCGGGGTGTGGATTTTGGAGGGGTCAGTTGGGCAGAGGAACTGCGAAACCACGTGGATCATGGTGCAGTTCCAGTAACGGTATCTCATGCGAGAGACTTGGTAGCTGAGTCTCAAACGGTGGTGCAGGCAGCACAAGTTGTTTTAGATCAAGTACGTCGACTTCAGTCACCGATTGATCAGACCCTCTTGGATGGTTTGGCGAATCGAGTGTTACATTATACGGGTAGGATGAATAGGTTGGGTCCTCGCAATGACTTGCAAGAAGCCCGCACCTACGCTATCTCACAATTGTCACGCGCTTGGAGTATAATAGGATCATTATCAACACGTCCAATTATGCAGAGTAAACCAGGAGTATCATCTGCTCCACCTGCTTCACCTGCTTTTCAACCAGATGAGAGATCCACACCGATCCCAGTACGGCCAATATCGGAAACAATAAATAGTCTGAATCGTCCAAACCAGCAACATCAGAGACGGTCAGATCAATTACCACCGGCTTATTTCCAGCAATCTGGGTTGAGAGCCGAGGACTTTGCAATACCACAATTGGGTCCATCACTCCAGTCTGAACATACACATAACAATCCAGCATTGGTACAACCACAACCACAATTAAATTATCCATCAGTACCACAGGTACAACTACCACCAATATATCCACCAGCTCCACTAACAGCACCACCACCATACAACCAACCTCCTCAGGTATGGCGTGACGCGGCTCCAGCGTTAGCACCAGTGGAGTACCGAGGGGTTCGTGGGAACAATTTGAGTCGTTATGACTCAAATTGGGTTCCAACCTTCACAGGGGATGGTCACTCTCCTGATATTCATGAGTTCATTCATAGAGTGGAGGCGGCTGCCAGAAGAGACCGTGTGTCATGGGACGACCTTAGGTCTATCATACCACGGTATCTGAAAGCAGCGGCCGACAGATACTATTTGAATTTAACTCATGAATATGAGGTGGTGACCTACCCAGTGCTAAGGGAGGGACTCCTACAGACCTTCGGTACGCTAACTGATGATAAGGCGATCTTGCGCGTTCTTCTGAACCGTAAACAAAAATCCAAGGAGAGCGTATACGAATATCTGGTGGAGATTGGTTCGTTAAACCGTCGCTTAGCACGTCCATTTGCTGATCGTGAAATGCTAGAGATTGCTCGGGAGGGACTGAGTGTGGATCTCAAAAATGCTACATTAGCAGCAACAATACACTCAATGGATGAACTTCGGACTTTATGTCAGAAGTTTGAACGTTTGTGGTCCACACCAGTTCCAACCAGAACATCAAATTTAAGAATTAGCGAGGTACAGCAAATGGATGATTATGAGGTGGATGCTGAACCAGAACAACATGGATATATTGATGCGGTGGATTCAACACAGAGACGGATATTGCAGCGACCTAGCATAACCTCTGACAACAGTCAACCTGGTCCATCAATATCCAGACAACCAATAGTGTGTTTCAGATGTGGAGTAAACGGTCATCGAGCTCCTGAGTGCTCTAAGAATAGAATTAAACTATATTGTTGGAAATGTAACAAGCCGGATGTTATATATGCAAATTGTTCATATTGTCACCCGTCGTTAAACTACCGTCCGAGAGTACATGCTTCGGGGATGGTACCCTCGGTTCAACATCCAATGAGCCCGAAGAAAACGACGAGAGATGTAGCAACGCAGGACGATCGATCACCACTCAGGAAACCAGAATAAAATCACCTAGTACATTTAATTTCCCATCATTACATCGAACGTATTTTAGACGTCTAGAACGTAATATTAGATATTGGAGGATGAGGAAATTATTTCGTAAAGCTTGTATTTCATCTATCCTTTCAGAAACAGAGGATCCTCGGCCGCGATTAACAATAAGGATTTTGGACAAACACATTTCAGGACTATTGGACAGTGGAGCGTCAATCACAATACTTGGAAGAAATTCCTTGGAATTATTGGAGTCAGCAGGTACAACTTACCGTAAGTACACTTCGTGTATTCGTACGGCAGATGGTACTGCAAATAAAATTTTGGGTTACATAGAAGTTCCAATAACTGTGAATGGCTCCACTAAACCAATGCGGTTTCATATTGTCCCTGGACTACGAGAAGAGCTCTACCTGGGCATAGATTTCTGGGAGAAATTTGGTATTGTTCCTTCATTTGTTAGTGAACTGACTCGTACAGAGCCACAAAATTTAAATATACATAACCTCACCACTGACCAGCAACGAGAACTGGATATGATCAAGGATTCTTTCCCGTCATTTGAAGTGTCTGGACTCGGAAAGACTTCTTTGGTTGAACATGTCATCGATGTTGGTGATAATGCACCTGTTAAACAGAGGCATTATCCCACATCGCCGGCTGTTCAACTAAAGGTCTATGCTGAACTTGACCGAATGCTTCAAATGGGCGTGATCGAAGAGAGTAACAGTTCTTGGTGCTCGCCAGTGGTGTTGGTACAAAAAGAATCTGGTAAAAACAGATTATGTATTGATAGCCGTCGTGTCAATTCACTAACGAAAAAGGACGCTTACCCACTTCCCTTGATTGATGGCTTACTAGGTCGTCTAAATAGCACAAAGTACATTTCAAGTATTGATCTCAAAGATGCTTTCTGGCAGATTCCTCTGGCAGAAGCATCTAGAGACAAGACAGCCTTCACAGTGCCTGGTCGTCCATTGTATCAATTCCGGGTTATGCCCTTTGGATTGTGCAATGCTCCCCAGACAATGTGTCGGCTAATGCACAAAGTGATACCACATCAATATCACGAAAATGTCTTTGTTTATTTAGATGATCTATTGGTAGTCTCTTCCACGTTCCAGGAACATATGGAATTGCTGTCCAAGGTCTCTTCATTGTTAAGAGCGGCTGGGTTAACAATAAACCTCAAGAAAAGCAAATTTGTTCTGAGAGAGGTGAAATACTTGGGATTTTTGGTTGGTGAAGATGGTCTTCGAACAGACCCTGACAAGGTAAGAGCTGTAGCAGAGTATCCAGCTCCATCTACAGTTAAACAAATACGACGTTTACTAGGAATGGCTGGTTGGTACCAACGTTTCATACCAAACTATGCAAGCGTGGTATCACCAATTACAGATTTATTAAAGAAAAGTTCTGGGAAATTAAAATGGACATTGGAAGCTCAAGCAGCTTTTGAAAATTTAAAACGATTGCTGACTACAGCACCAGTATTAATTAACCCTGATTATAATAAAGAGTTCTTTATTAGATGCGATGCGAGTCTGACAGGGATAGGTAGTGTACTGTATCAGATCGACGAGGACGGACAAGAGTGTCCGATAGCCTTCATGTCGAAGAAATTAAATAGAGCTCAGAGAAACTATTCTGTTTCTGAGCTTGAATGTCTTGCGGCAATTCTGAGTGTGAAGAAATTCAGGGGCTATGTTGAAGGTCACCGATTTACAATTGTGACTGATCACTCAAGTCTGAAGTGGCTTATGTCACAGAAAGACTTGAGTGGTCGTCTGGCTAGGTGGAGCCTAAAACTCCAACATATGGATTTTACCATTATCCACCAAAAAGGTACCCAAAATATAGTCCCTGATGCTCTATCTCGTCTTTATGACGATACACACGAAGAATTGACGGAAGCATTAGTACATCACATTAATGAGATTAAAATCGACAATGAGGGTTATCGGCACAAGGAATATACGGATATGATAGCTAAAGTTCAATCATCACCAAAGGACTTTCCCTCAGTTAAAGTCGTGGATGATAAGCTATACATTCGTATTGAGCCAAAACCTGATGCAATACCCAACGATGTTCCTGTGTGGAAACTCTGGGTACCAAAACCGATGACTTCCAACATGATTCAGAAACATCATGATGATAGTACTGCTGCTCATGGGGGTGTTAAAAAGACTTTAGAATTACTTCGACGTCTTTACTATTGGCCGGGCATGGCGTCACAGGTACACAACTATGTTGTGTCCTGCGACACATGTAAACAAACAAAAGCCACGAATCAGATATTGCGTCCTCCGATGCAATATCAATTCGAAACAGCACGTCCATGGCAGAGAGTCTATATAGATTTTTTGGGACCGTACCCTCGTTCAACACTTGGGAATACGGTGTTATTGGTAGTTCTGGATCATGCTACGAAGTTTGTACTACTGAAACCACTTAGGAACGCAACTTCACCGAAGGTGAATGCTTTTCTGAAGAACGAAGTGTTTCTTACATATGGGGTACCAGAGTTTCTGCACAGTGACAATGGCAAACAGTTCACTAGTAGGAACTTTCAAAGTCTTTTGTCAGATTTCGGCATTAAACACATTAGGACCGGTGTCTATAGTCCTCAAAGCAACGCGTCAGAGCGGGTCAATAGGTCAGTTCTAGCAGCAATTCGAGCGTTCATAAAAGGTCAACATACCAAGTGGGATTCATTAATTGGTGAAATCGCTTATGCACTGCGGGCTGCAGTACATTCAGCTACCAAGTACTCACCTTACTATCTATTATTTGGTCAACATCCAATATCGGATGGAAATACTTACCAATTGTTGAGATCACTATACAAGCTTGGTGAAGATGCTGGTGAGGAAATAGAACGCGCTGATCATTTGACTCTGCTCAGGAATCGAGTTCAACAGAATTTGAAAGCAGCTTTCAAGAAATCGCAACATCAGTACAACCTGCGATCTAAACTACGGACTTTTCAACCACAACAACGTGTGTTTGTACGGCAACATCATTTGAGTGACGCTACCAAAAAGTTCTCGGCAAAATTGGCTCCAAAGTTCTTACCTGCAATGATTAAGACTAAGATTGGAAATGTACTCTATGAGTGCATAGATATGAGCGGTAAGAGTCTTGGAGTCCATCACGCGAAAGACATCAGAGAATGATGTCTGTTCGTTAGGTAGGGTCGTTCCTCTGGCTGGTTGTCGTCTCTGGGGTTCACATCTTCAGCATCATATATTACTGGTTGTATCGAGGTTTCAATGGTGCTGACGTTAGATGGATGGATGATCGATTTCGGTACTCACTGATAGTTCCTAGGAACTTCATGAGTATTGAAATTGATCATCGACCCTGACGCTGGTTACCATTGGTATCTCGATCCCAGATACAGTTTAATAGGTGGAAGTAGTTCGGTGGTTTTCTGTCATGGAGGGGATGGCGACGTTTTTGTGATTTCAAGAGTAAAAATCTTGGTTTCTACCTTGAATTCATGGTGTAACGATCGCAATAATCGCAAAACAATAATAAAACCAAATTCATCTTCGTTTTCAATTCAATAAAAATGTATTTCATTAGTTTCCATTCATTTTCACATTAACAATAATTTAAAATTTTCTAATACTTAACTGCTAGTTAAATTTCAATTGTACTATAAAAAGCAAACGAACGTACTAAATTTTTATTTCCAATTCTAACAAACAGATGTCGTTATTAATCTTTATTGAATTTCTTTTTTTAGTATTACCCGAGCTATTTTGACATGATAAGATGTCAAAAAGAATTAACAAAAACACATTTTGGTTTGAAAATATTGTCTTTCTGTTTTTGGGTCTTCAACCAAAATGTTGAATTGAGATTGTTATTAAACACTCAATAAAACGTATTAAAGAAAAAATACTAATTCCATTTTATTTTGAGTTTAAAAAGAAATTGTTTTAATTTATACAGAAAAAGGTTAACTTTGTTTTCATTAGTGTGTGATTTGGATGAAATATATATATATTTTTTAACAAAGTGTTTCATTCTGTTTTCATTAAGTTTATACTTAATTTATCATAAAGGAAAAAGATTGCTTTATAAAAGTGGCAGTATATGAAAAATAAAGTATCCAATGATGTTATCGAAAGTATGAGTAGTAAGGATAACAGTGATCGAAGCATATTACCACAGTTAGAAACAGTCGAGTGTATGGTGGATTTTCCGGTTGTAGAAACCGTATGGATTTAAAGCAAAATATGAAGTGGAAAGTTAAAGGATTAAAGGCAATGTTCAATTGGGCATTTCGAACAACGAAGGTGTAATTCAGCAGCAGCAACTGATGTTCACAAATTAGTTCATCCAATACAGTTGGTTGATTAGTCAAGGGAATTGGAACACATAGACCAAATCTTCAATCAACAGTTATAAGTTAAGGTACTTACAGTAAATATATTAATTTTTTTATTTATTCCTCGTTCCCCTTTGGAATGATAGGCTAGATTTTTTTCAGATAATAAGAGATTCCCAAATTTAGGATTCTGTGGGGATAAACGCTATCCCGTAGCAATATTATTAATATTATTTTATACGAAAGGTCCATACTAACAATATTTTGTCAAAGGTTGCTTGTTCCACATATTTTTATTTTAAAATTTATGAAAATTTATAATTTTAATTTAGAATAAACAAATTTTCTCAAAATATTTTGTTTGCGGCGAATAAAAAATAGTATATGATGCACGGACGTAAGCTATTTTGGACTTAATGTGGGGGCGAATCTCGGCTAGCGCCTCGATTTGCAAGCTCCACATCCGTCCAAAATCTTTAGCTTTACGTCCTAGCATCATAATGTACTATTAAGATATTATTATTACAGTGAGTGGAAAACGAATAATATTCCAGCACTTTATAAGTTTTATATATAATATATATATCAAAAAAAAAAATTATCATGATACCATATTTTAGGAGGTTAAAGGTTGGATACAAATAAGTATTTTTTGTTTACATAAAATTAAAATTCAAATAAAAATGAACGAAATAAAAAGTTTTTTTAAATTTTCCGAAAATTGGGTGTTGAGGAATATTAACCCTTTTCTACTCAGCCGTTCAATTATTTGTGTTATTGTATACGAAGTTGCAATGTGTTTAATGGAATGTTAAAGAGCATCGGTCACGGATGCTGGCATTTGAAATTTGCCATTTGTGGAAGAATCAGACTTTGTGCTGGTTGATGGTTTGTTTGTATGGGAATTAGTGTAAACCGAATTAAAATAAGTATATTGTAAATAATTCCAGAAAGTATTCTTGGCATTAAAGGTTTTTAAGTCAAATTTCAGTTGGTAGCCAGTTACTAATTCGATTAAATCGTATTTGACATAATCTTTACGTAAGGAGCGATGTTGTGAAGCATTTTTTTCTGTTTACACATGATAATATCTTTTATGTGAAAGTAAAATTAATTTAAAGGAAGACACCATGTTGGATTTGTCATTATAGTGATTTGTGGATAATGTGCTAAGTACACGCATGGCGATAAGAAATTGACTTTCGATTTTAACAAAGTCTAAATTTGCACCAAGCTAGGGCTTCGTACTCGATTAATGAGTACACGAGGTTTAAGACATGAGGGTATTAGTGCTAAGCGACCACGCTCTATCGCCGTCTTAGTTTCGATTTCCTCGAAATTGTAGCTGGAATTTCATAAATGTATAAATTAAAAGTCGGACGTTGCTGTACGCTAAAACTAGCTCGCTTTACTAGGATCTTACCATCTCGTCGCTTATCCAGGGTGCTAAGTAGTGAGCCACTTTAACTTGCATGGGAATGTAACCCATTTTTTCAGTGCTCTTCCCAACTACCTATAAGTAGAGTATTAAAATTATTCGACTTTTCAAGTACCCGGGTAGTCGAGTATTTAATATCTGAAATACCCGGGTTACCGGTAGTTGAAAAAGTAATAAAATAAATCCTTAAAAGTAAGGGTATGGTGGGGGTACTTCCGTGTAGAGTTTATATATTTAAGTTTCTTTTGTTAATTAGCTCCTACGAAGCCACTTTCAATAAATTTAATAAGTTTAGTTTAAAATATAAAAATATATATAAAATATAAATTTTGTTTAATACAAAAATTAGCGTGAGAATTTTTTTTTATAGATAACTGAACATCAGTCAGGACAAAGACTAGAGCATTCAATACCAATGTTTTTTACACTAGCAGCATCGAAAATACTGGTACTGCAATTTTTAAAATACGGTATTGAATGTCCTAACTTTTACAACACAACCAAAAGAACATGCTATAACCTTGTTTTTTAAATACGTTTTTGTTCCATGTAAAGAAGCTATTAAAAATTGCACCAGTAACCAATCATCAATAGCAATAATTTCAATTTCTTAAGATCGGTAAATTAAAGAAATTTTATCATTGGTAATTCTATTATTCTATTTTTCATACAAATTTGAGCAACCATTAGCAGGTGTCTGGAAGGGAAGAATTCTCATTAACGATAATGCAACACACTTTAGTCTAACAACATCTTCTCCATGATTTTTATCATTCTGTTCAATATCCTAAATAACAGATTGTGTATTTCCTTTCCTTACAATATAAGACACGCAGGTACAAGATTTTGGTTGAAAAGAACGATTGAAAAGAACGATAGCTCAAATACAACTGAAAAACAAAATGTTTTAAATAAATTAACATAGAAATTTAGAAAAAATTGGTTGCTATAGATATTTAGAAAATAAATATGAAAAGCAAAACTACTTGGATTAATAGTATATTCTTGTATGAGCTAGAATGAATGCAATTCTTCACGAGGATGAAGTTTCCCGGAACGAGCGTAGCGAGTGGAGGGATGCATCCGAGTGAAGAATTGCCTTCATCCTAAGCGAATACAAGATACTATTTTATCCACGACTACAAATAATTCAAATAATTTCATTCATGTTTGTATCGTTTCATTTCATTCGCCATATTGAATGAAATGAAAAACAAAACCAAACATGTTTGTTTATTTTAGATTTTATATATGTCTTGTTTTTGTTTTAACTGGTTTATATTACTATACCAACATATCAAGTTTTTAATTTGTTAGGGGAATTTTGAATAAATAAAGCGTAATAAAAGAAATAAAAAAGAATTTGATATATAGAAAAGGAATGAATACAATTACAATCAAAGATATGCGCATGGAAAGTATATATTCTTTAGTAGTCGTGGATAAACAATTTTCTCAAAAACTATTGTACTATTTTGTGTATGTATATGTATTTTAATTTATGCAAATAATACAGAATCTTACTCGTACAAAAAATCTCGTATGCAATTCGGGTATAAAGTATTTTTTTTGCTTTCGAGTGATAGTTGCTCTCGGCTAACGGCTCGAGTAACAATTTCACTCTCAAGCGGAAAAGACATACTTTACGCCCTTAATACATAAATAGCTATTGTGTTATTTATTGTATTTTATGCTTTGCTCTAGCTAAAAATCTAGATTCAAAAATATGTTTTAGGTCAAAAAAATATCAGTTCTTTGGCCAAATAGAACATGTAATGTCACAAAAAATTGATCTGAGAGCAAAAAGGGTGGTATTGGAGCAATTTTGTTGGCAAAAAGAATTCGACATAAATACAAATTAGAAAATTAAACCTTGAATGATGTAAGTTTGAAAATTCGGACGCTGAGATCTGTTTGAATAATGCACATAGTTATTCACATGCGAGGCATTCTTTTACAAATCGAATAGATTTGGACCAAATCTGACCGACACATTTTTGATTTGGCTGAAATTTTTTGAGGGGTTTTAAATCTCGAGCGGTTTTAAATTTCGAGAATTTCGTGATTTTTGGCTTGAAGACTTATTTTCAAAAATTAATAACTTCGGTTCTATTAAAGATAGAAATTTCTGTTAAGTTTTATTTTAAAGTTAAAAGATGCTTTTTTTGAAAATAAGTCTTTAAGCCCAAAATCACGAAATTCTCGAAATTTAAAACCGCTCTAAATTCCAAAACAAAAGAAATAAAATCCTGGAACACGTATATTTTTTTTCGATATAGAACACGTAAAAAGCTGAATCAAAAATGTGTTGGTCAGATTCTATCCTAATTTCGTCCTAATCTGTTCAGTATGTAAAAGAATGACCCATTTATGGAATTTCTTGTCGTCCCGCGCTCGATAAATTAATTTATCCATGACTACTAAAGAATAGGTATATGCTTTCCATGCGTATGTCTTCCATTGTAATTGTTTTCATTCCACTACTAGTGAATTTGATCAAATTCTTTAACAGTTCTATAGTTTATTAAATACTCCCCTAACAAATTAAAAACTTCATTTGTTGGTATAGTAATATAAACAGGTTAAAACAAGAACAATACATATATAAAATATAAAATAAACAACAAACTTGTTTTAGTTTTGTTTTTTTTTTGCTATCTTTGATTTATTTATTTCAATATGGCGATACAAACTTTTGCAGGAAAACTGGAAATTAACGAAATATTTTACAGTCGTGGATAAAATAGCATCTTGTGTTCGCTTAGGATGATGGCAATTCTTCACTCAGATGATTCCCTCCACTCGCTACGCTCGTTCCGGGAAACTTCATCCTCGTGAAGAATTGCCTTCATTCTAAGCTCATACAAGAATCTACAATTATTTCTAACAGTAAAAATAATTTCTCCATTAATAAAAAATACGGTTTTTGTAGAAAATTAAACTTAGACGTCATACTAAAAACTCATTACGTGACTAAAATTAGTGACATTAATATGACTAAAAATCGATTTTAACAATTTATTTGTTTATAACAATAAGAATTTGTTAATAATTTTTATTGATTTTATTTTTTTTTAAATTGCATCCTTTTAATTTAAAATAAATTAAAATAGGAGTTTCTACCTTAATAGAACCGAAGTCATTAATTTTTGAAAATAAGTCTTCAAGCAAAAAATTACGAAACTCTCGAAATTTAAAAAAGCTCTAATTTCCAAAAAATAAAAAAAAATTCTAGAACACGTATATCTATCTTTTTTTCAATATAAAACCCACAAACAAATTTCAACCAAATCCAAAATGTGTTGGTCAAAAAGGTGTTCGGTTTGTAAAAAAATGCCTATATTCATAAAATAACACAGATTATGCAAACTTATATTTAACGGTGCTATGCGCAATCAACTATTCCAAGACAGTTGAAAATTCAAATTACAATGTTGAAAATCCAAATCCAAATTGCACTGTTCAGAAAATAATTCTGATGCACTAATTTCTTTTTCATAATATATATTGTAATGTGCCTAGGGCCTACGAAAGGTTTAAGACGGCTCTGATTACAACGCAGTCCCGTAAAACAAACGAAACCAACATTATTTTTGTTTGTATCCATCATCTTAAGGGACCAGGTTAGTTTTATACGTCTTAAGTTTCAGGTTTATAAGATTTATGGTTTGCAAAATATGAGATAATCGTTATAATGGGTAAAATACGTCATACTCTCACCAATAGTGTTCCCTATAAAAACGGAACCCTAAAAACATCTTTTCTGATTATTTATCAGAATGTTTCTTAAACTTTATCTATAATGACACTATAGTGTGTTCAAAGTTCGTGCAAAGTAATAAGATTTAGTTATAAACTTTAGAACCATATGCGCAAACTCTTTTTTTTATCTACTTGTCATAGTGAAAATTACAATGAATAATTTTCTTGGCAATAATGCTTTTCTGCTATGATCGTTTTTATATTAAGGAATAGTGCAATCAATCAAATTGATAATAATGTTTTGTACACTTCATCGTAAATGTATATCCAAATATTAAACTATCAATGCAAGATATTTTAATGCATTTTAAAAATGCATAAAATTAATACTAGTGCAATGATCCCCTAAAGAGGCAAAAATTTTGCCTGAATGCAAGATACGTATAATATAATTTTATTTGTCAATAACACCCTCTTATTAAAATTGCAGTTTTATCTATGTGTAAAGGTTGTTTTTAAAACAACCTCGCTCGCACTTCTACTGTTTTTAGGGTTCCGTTTTTTATACAACACTATTGGTGAGAGTACAACGTGTTTTTCACATTATTTCGATTATCTCGTGAACCATTAATCCGATGAACTTAAAATTTGAGGTGCTTATAAAACTAACCTATCCACACAAGATGGCGGATTAAAAAATAAATAAAGTTGTGTTCGTTTGCTTTTGGGGAGGTACGATGTAAAGCCTTTGAAAACATACATTTTTTTAGCGAGACGAGTAGAGTATCAAATGAAAGGCCTTTATTTCAGCATTATTTAAAAATATATTTTGGAATTTTACACCTCACCGTTTTTTGTATAATTTTGAAAAATGACGTTTTCGGGATGTTTTATTGCCCCGATTAACTCCGACCCTACTGCATCGAAAATCTTGAAATATATTTGGAATGATAGAAAATTGAGTAGGTTTTTAATGAAAAATATAGAAAAGTGGCAGACACTCATAACTATATTTATTAAAGGGGTGGGAATGTTAAGGGGTAAAAACATCATTTAAAACCAGGTCATGTGGGGTGTCATTTAAAAAAGCACTTGATTTTAGAAATATTGCCATTTTTTTAGAATTTTGCAATGCATAGTTTTTGAATTATTATCAATAAAGTGACACAAAAAGTTGGTCCCCCCCCTTGCATTTCGAGCCTAATTAACAGAAAAATTTGAAAAAATTCATAGAGACAGCAAGTTTGTTAAACTCTGAACGAAAAATATAGCGAACTCTCAAATAATTATAATTTTGTGTTTTTAGAAGTTTGGGGGTGGGGAAGGGAAAAAAAAACTTTTTTGACCCAAGCGAGTGGGGTGTCATTTGAAAGAGCACCAAATTTCAGAAATTTTGCATTTTTTTTGGAATTTTGTGGTACACAGTTTTTGAGTTATTTTATAAAATGTGCAAATTCCAGACCGTTCCCCCGCTACGTTTCGACACTGATTGACAGAAAAAATTGAAAAAATTCATAGAGACAGGAAATTTGCTATATTTTGAACGAAAATTATAGCGAACTCTCAAATAATTATATTTCTGTATTTTTAGGGGGTGGGTGTAAGGGGGGTAAAAAAAAACTTTTTTTGACCCAAGAGAGTGGGGTATCATTTGAAAGAGCACTAAATTTCCAAAACATTGCAATTTTTTCTAGAATTTTCCGGTACACCGTTTTTGGGTTATTCTAAAAAATGTGCAAATTCCAGACCGTCCCCCCCCCCTACGTTCCGGCACTGATTGACAGAAAAAATTGAAAAAATTCATAGAGACAGGAAATTTGCTATATTTTGAACGAAAATTATAGCGAAGTCTCAAATAATTATATTTCTGTGTGTTTAGAGGATGGGTATAAGGGTGGTAAAAAAAACTTTTTTTGACCCAAGCGAGTGAAGTATCATTTGAAAGAGCACCAAATTTCCAAAACATTGCAATTTTTTAGAATTCTGCGATGCACAGTTTTTTAGTTATTGATGAAAAAAGTCCTATTTTAAGTCTATGTATACCACCCTATATTTCGACACTGATTTATAGAACAAATATTCCCAATTTAGACCATTAAAATACTAGTTAGATCTTTCTTTAGGTAACATAAACAGCTATGGATAACCTCAAGTAACATTTTTGATCAATGTAGATGTGGTTGACATTTACTATTGACGTTTACGATTAAACATTTATTCTGTTATGCGTCCATAGTCTGGCGATATAAAGACTTTACAACATAACTTTATGTCATTTATTTTTGATATTGTGTTCTTTTACATTCACGGAACCCTTGGCGAGCGAATTTTATTCGCACTTGTCCGACTTTTTAAGTTATGTATACTTTTTAAAATCAAAATGTTTAGCATTGAATTCCACTAGTTAGCTGAATAGCTATATCCTAAGATATAAGATATATAAGATAGCCATGTTGATGGCTTTTCTTTAATACTATACACATTCAGAAAGATTAACTAACGACCAGGTCTAATAACATCCATTCTGAACAATATATAGGAAAAGTGGTATCCTCGGGAATTGAAACCGGCGTTCTTGAGTTACAAGACTTGGGCGCTTTATCAACTGAGCTAGAACGGAGACGTTGAATTTAACTCTTACTCCATTTATATCAATTAAACCTATTTTCATTTCTAAACAAATAACTAAAACGTCATCGATGTCAAACTTATTATTTTTTTTAACTATAGTCTGGCCCTCACTTGTTAAAGTTTCTTCAAGAATTTGATAGAATTTTTTTATTTTTTTTATATCCAATTTTACCGTATTTTTTTGGTTTGTTTTCATTATTGTTTTCGTTAAGTCATAAATAAAAGCGGGTGAATAGATAAAAGTAAAACTGACAAAAAAAAAATAAATAAAAGGATGCCATCATATGGGGAAAGACGAAAAACTATAAGTGATGATGACTTTTACGTTAAAGAAATTTAAGTTGCAAGAACCTGATAAAATAGACAACTTATTTGAAATTAGAGTTTAACTACTTAAAAAATTGCTTTGTAGAAATTCACATTAATCTTTTAAATGAATGCTTAAGCAATCGAAGCAATTTTGATTTTTTTAATGAGGGACGACATCTTAAGTTTGTATATTTTCAAATAATAGTTGTAATATCAATTTTTTTTTAAATAAAAAGTGTTGTGTTATAGGGTTACAATATGTGTCACAACAAAACATAAATGCTTTTTAAGACCTAAGCTCCACAACAACTTGCGCTATTAGGTGTTTATGAACGGTTATTTTAAATCTCTGCGGATTTAACCACCTGAGGCTATGGATTCCGGCAAATTATACCATTTGTATGCAGTTCGGACAAAGAAGTCTTTCTGCGATCTGCCAGTATGACAACGCGGCATCTCGACCGTTTTACTTTTTGCGCTAGTCGAATGCCGAGTGAAATGGGACGGGGGTAAGAATAAGTTTGAGGCATGATGCTGCTGATTTCATCCAAACAGTGTTGATGACGATATTTGTAAAAAACAATGAGGTCAGCAACAGTGCGACGATGTTGTAGGGAATCAAGTTTTGATGCCAAATCTCGGTCACCCACAATTCGTATAGTCTACTTTTGAACAGAAGCCAAGAGGGCCAAGATGGAAACAGAAGCAGCACCCCAAACTTGACAACAGTACTCCATACAGGGAAGAATATAGGACTTATAAACATGGAGCAATTGGTATGGAGTGAAAATGTTTGTGAATACATTTAGGAGGCCGAGGCGCTTTTTGCCATCGCCATTACATGATCGTTCCATAGTAGGTCATTTGAAACTGTGACACCCAATAAACGAATGTTTTTACATTCACCTATTGGTTCATCACACATACTGAATAAAATATCTTTGGGGAACTCGGTCTTTGATCTGGAAACAATCAACAACTGTGTTTTGGTAGAGTTGAAATTGACCAGGTCACCCCAATCGGCGACTTTTTTAGGTCTTTATTCACGTTTATGGCAGCATCTCTCCGGGCGGGATTGAGTCGTTCGTGCGTTTTACCTTTTCAAGGAAGGGGCTCGAACGACATGTGCAGAGTACTATCATCTGCAAAACAATTTGTTGGGCTGCTGGTGATTTTCAACAATTTGTTGATATAAATCAAAAACAGGGTTGGGGACAATACTGAGCCTTGGGTTACACCACCGTTAATTAGTTTAGACTCAGATGAAAATCCGTCTAAGGAGACCAAAATGTATCGGTTGGATAGAAAATTTTGAATCAGCTTCACAACATTGGGATGAAAACCATACGCAACGAGCTTGTTGACTAAGTTAGCATGCAAGATTCGATCGAATGCCTTGGAGATGTCTAAAGTGATAACGTATGTTTCACCACCTTTTTCAAGTACACTGTTCCAACAATGCGCTACATAGTTTAGTAGATCGGTAGTTGATCTTTTGTTTCGAAACCCGTATTGGCTGTCGGCTATTAAATGATTTACTTCCAGTATAGCTATTGGCTTATAATTTAAGATATCGGATTTTGGTCCCTTTTTGGGAACGGGCTGGACATTTGGGGTATTTCTTTAGGAGTTTCCAGAACAGTGGAGTTCAGAGCAAAGCGTTCAACGAACAAGTTAGCTTTTCTTGCGGGATCATTGACGATTGAATCACCATCAATAATAGGGGGAATAGAAGATTTTGTACCAGAATTTAAAGAATTAATGGCACTGTAGAAACTCTTGTCAGAAATAGACATAGACGGGAGTTTTGAAGCTCTGTCGATTTTAGACTTTGCGTTTGAGATAATGTGGTTAGATATTAAATAATTATTAAATTTGTTAATTTAATAAAAATGTTTTATTTTCTTACAACTTTTTTTTTTAAACAAAAAAAGAAAAGATTAAAATTGTAAGATATGATAAGAACAAAAACAATAAAGAAAAATATTCATTTATAATTAAATTGTACAAAATATTAGAACAAAATGATAGTTGTTCATTAAAAATTAAAAATGGTGACTTGTTAGTAGCTTTATATATTTCAAACTCTTCCATTGAATCCATGAGAGGACCTGATTCTGATTCTGAAATTATATTATTATCAAAAGGTTTAAGTTATAATATACCTAGCTTCCATAAAAACCATCCTCAATCTGAAATCATTAATTGTGAAACTGCTATTAAAATGTTGCCTTAACAAGAAATCCAAAATGAAGCAAGAACTATATTAAATAGAAAATTTAAAAACAAAATTGAAAATCAAAATCAAAATTTAAATAATATATATAGAAATGATTTGATAGACGTCAAAAATATTAGATAAAAGATGATATTATTGATGATAGGATCTCTATTTTGTATTTTTATATTTTTGTTTTTATATTATTTTATTTTATTTTATTTCATTATTTTCATTTATCATTATAATTTTTGAGGTTATCTAATAAATTTTATTTTTTATATTTATCCTAATTATTTTAAAAATAATGAACGAAAAAGATAGATGAAGAAGCCAACGTTTCGAAAGCGTACTTTGTCAAGGCAAAAACATAAATGATGATTGTAGTCCAGGTGATTATAAAAATTGAAATGATTATAAAAGTTAATTTTATAATCACCTGGACTACAAACATCTTAACCAGCTTTCGAAACGTTGGCTTCTTCATGTATCTTTTTTCATTAATTTTTAAAGTAATTAGGATAAATATAAAAAATAAAATTTATTAGATAACCTCAAAAATTATAATGATAAATGAAAATAATGAAATAAAATAAAGTAAAATAAAATAATATAAAAACAAAAATATAAAAATACAAAATAGAGATCCTATCATCAATAATATCATCTTTTATCAACATATTACATTGATCAAGAAATTTCTCTTCATTTTCTCGTCAAAAATATTAGAGAAAAATTATTTATTCAAAATGCAATGGTTACTGAAGCAGACAAAGGTAATACAGTTGTACTATTAAATAATCAGGTTTAATGATTGGTTTAATGATTATTCAGTTAAAAGTAATTTAGATTTTATTGAAAAAATTGACAACATTAAAATAATACCACAATACAAAGTGATCTCTTTCGATATTTCTAATATGTATACTAATATACCCGTTTTTGATACCATCAAAATTTTAGAAGAAAACTTGAAGAATACAGGAACTTTAAGTGATTGCAAAATTCTTGAGCTAATATCATTAATGAAAATTATTTTAAATCAAAATTATTTTACTTTCAACAAACAATTTTTTAATCAAGAAGAAGGACTTGCAATGGGTTCACCATTAAGTGGATTATTAGCCAATATATACCTTAACCATTTTGAAAATAAATCTGTTTTTTCTAATTTAAATAAATATCAAAATTTGATTATTTCATATTGAAGATACGTTGATGACATAGTTTTATTATTTAATGGAACCTTACGGCAAATTGAAATTTTCAAAAATTATTTTAATAAAATTAACAAAAAGATACAATTTACTCTTGAAATTGAAAAAGATAAAATGTTAAACTTTTTGGACTTATCAAAGAAAAATAACAATTTTGAGTTTAAAATTTATAGAAAACCTACTACAACTGATATTACAATTAACTCTAGCTCACACCATCCATATTCTCAAAAAATGTCAGCTTATAATTCATTTCTAAATAGATTGCTTACTATTCCAATGAATTATTTAAATTTCCAGAATGAAATAGACACAATTTTAATTTATTGCTATTAATAACGGATACAACCAAAATATTATTGATAAATATTAAGTCGAAATTCAAAAAAAATAAATAACCATAGTTCTATAAACAGATAGAATACTAATACAGATGTAAAATATATTTCTATAAATTACACTAATTTACTACCCAACATAATAGTTAATCAATTTAAAAAATATAAATATAAAATTTCTTTCAAAACAATGAACAGTCTATATAAAAATTTCAAATTCAAAGAAAAACCTAAACTAGAAGAATGCACTGGCATTTATCAAATAAATTGTGATTCCTGTGATAAATTTTATATTGGCCAAACAGATAGAAAATTCATCACCAGATTTTCAGAATATTTACCTAAACGAAAAAACATTCAAAATATAAAATCTATTATTGCTCAACATCTAGTCGATGGAAATCATTCATATACAAGTTTTGAAAATAATTTTGAAGTTTTACATTTTTGTAACAAAGGTCCTCTCATGGATTCAATGGAAGAGTTTGAAATATATAAAGCTACTAAGAAGTCACCATTTTTAATTTTTAATGAACAACTATCATTTTGTTCTAATATTTTGTACAATTTAATAATAAATGAATATTTTTCTTCATTGTTTTTGTTATCATATCTTACAATTTTAATCATTTCATTTTTGTTTTAATTTTTTATGTTTAATTTAGTATGCATATTTTTTAGAAACAAACAAATTTTCAAATAATATTGTCATAAATATAAAAAATTTTCACTGACGATAGATATATATATATATATATATATATATATATATATATATATATATATATATATATATATATATATATATATATATATATATATATATATATATATATATATATATATATATATATATATATATCTGAAACCGGTCTGATTTTTATATTTTATAAAAAAGTTGTTAGAAAATAAAACATTTTTATTAAATCTACAAATTTAATAATTATTTAATTAATAACCAACATGGAGACCAATTCTATAAAAAAATTTTTTACGTTTATGTAAATTATATATTAGGCATGTCTGGTTAGATATTTTGTTGGCCTTTAAATATTGGGATCGATTAGCGAGAGTTTTGTTATGAATCCATATATTAAATGATCTACGTTTGTTTCTAAGTGCCGCTTTGGCAGCTTTCGAATACAAGTATTTTTGTTTCGGTTTGACAATCGAAAAAGTGACGGATTTATTCAAAGCAAATTGGATGGTTTCTGTAAAGTTTTGAGCATTGTCAGTGCAAAAACAATGAGGGTCGAAAGGGAGACCACTTAAAAAATGTTGAAGACCACTCTTGTCCATTTTTGAGTAGTGAAATATTTTACGGGGTTTGGGAGCTGTAGTATTAAGTAAATCAGTTTTGATAACTGATGAAATTAAATAATGATCAAAATTTCAACTACTACCTATCGCGACACCATTACTCGTAATATCTGGCATTGTGGGGAGAGATCTAAAAGAAAACTATTATCACTTTTATCACGGTATAGGCCCTGAGATGCGGCAAAAATTTCTGCCAGTTTTCCACTATTGTCAACATCGTCGGTCGATTTGGAGAATTCCAACCATGATTTGTTGTGCTGACGTTGAAGTCACCGATAACGATAACCTCACAATTAGGGAACTTTGCCCTAATCTCGTCCACAATTTTTATCAAAAAATTAAAAAGGTTTGGGTTACGTTTGTTGGGGAACCGGTATAAAGCTATTGCAAAAAAGTTATTTCTGGAAGACAAATCTTTAAAATCAGTTTTTTTAATTTTTTTTTTAAATAAAATGTGTTGTGTAGTAGGAATTACAATATGTGTCACAATAACACATAAAAACCTTTTAAGACCAAGGTCCCACAACAACATACGTTCAAAGGTATTGATGGACGTAAATCTTTCTTTTTTTGTTGTTTTTTTATATTTTTTGTTACTAAACAAAAAATCCTATCACTGACAAAATATGACATAGGCCAATATTTTACGATAGAATAGAGAAAATAAAAGTAAATTAAAAAGTAAATTGCAAATTTTTACAAAAATTTGCTGAAACAAAACAAAAATGTAGTTGCCAATAATCCAGCCGGTTGCATATTCCTTGATCCTGTGACGCACTGTCTTTCTTAAAGATTAAAGCCCACACATAGTTATATGAAGGTTCGATTCCTCAAGGAAGCAATAGCGTCTCATCATCAAGGATAATTTCACAGCTAAGATTGAGGGTGCTACCGTTGACTGAATACAGTTCATCCGCCACTATCCTAAGATGTCACCTTGGCTAGTGATATCTCACTGCTATTGCCAGTGGTATGTGATATCTCACGTTAACTCGTATGTCTATAGCAGGGACTCGAGTACGTGGGGTTGTCACACCCGTGCGGCCGTGCATTGAATTGAAGCCATCACCGTGTAATTCAAAATTTGGAAAGCGTGTATACGCAACACTCTCATGAAGGAATGCGCATACCCTGATGTAGTTTGAAGTTTGAAAGCTGATTCAAGCCTATATTTGGAATTAAGCGATTCTGTAGAGAGAAAATTTTCAGAAACTTGTGTTTCTGTAAGGAATAGAATGTTCGGTTTGACGTGCTCCAGATGATGTTGCAGGTGGTCATGGTTAGCGTTCAAACCGCAGATGTTTTGAAAATGTATTTTAAAATTTGTTTTTGATTCATATATGTCTTATCCCTGCAAATACCGTGGACATGCCGCTTTATAGGCGGGTGGATTGCGCAAATTTGCTTTACCACTTGCAGACTTATATCCTTTCTGCTGTACTCCCATATATGTATCAAAAGCTTTATTTTTTTATGTTTTATTAAAAAACGGATAAGTAAGCAAAAAATCCTATCATACAATAAAATATGACATATGCCAATATTTCATGATAAGATGAAGAAATAATATCAAAATAATAAGTGAAAAACAAATTGTGAGAAATTTGCAGAAAACAAAACAAAACTAATTGCCAATAATCCAGCTGATGCAACCCACCCCAGATGCATCGCTCACCACCTTAATCGAGGCACAAAGCCCACACATAATTATATGATGGTCTGGTTCCTCGAAAGAGCTAATGAACAGTATTACTACGGAACGCTGCCTAGCTAAGACTGGGAGTGCTGCCGTTGACTAATTACAGGTTCGTCCGCCAGCATCCTATGATATCATCTTGGCTAATGATATCTCCTGCCATTGCCAGTGGTATGTGATATCTCACGCTAAATCATATGTCAATGGCAGGGACTGGAGTACGCGGGGTAGTCAGACCTGTAGATCAACATTGATCATAATCGATCAAAATCGACCACTCCTGCGTAAAATCGACCCCTCCTGCGTAAAAATATTAAAATAATTGTAATCCTCTTGCGTAAAACAATTGTAAAGAATCTTTAAGAATTTCTATTAAAAATATTGTAAATTTATGAACGTAAACATTTTTTCATGAAACCTTCATCAATATTCAAAATTATTTTATTTTAATTATTTCCAAACTTAAATAAAACCGAACCTCAATGTTTATTCCTATTTTGTACTAAACAAAACCGATTTTGAAATGACTTTTAAGTAAAAAAATATAAAATTTTAAATAATCATAAAATAATAAACGCCTTATTCTTGTTAAATTGAGTTTTATTTCACTAAATACGTATTTTGAAAGCTATGCTTTCATTGACAGTACCCGTAAAACAATTTTGAAAAAAATGCATGAAATGTGCACTAATTGTGCATGACACAATATGTCCATGCACAAAATTGTTTATAACACATGTCATGCACATGATGTGCACCATGCCATGCACATGTCGTAAAACGCCTTAGCACATATATGCACAGACATTTAAACTCATGTGCATCAAATGTGCACTAAAATGTTCACAATATGTTCATTCACAGGTTTGCAGCAATGTATACATTTTTCACACACATGTTGACGGTATGTACATCACTAGATTTACAGAAAAAACAAAATTTGTTCAGGAAATTTTCAGGTTCATTTTAGACACAAATGCACCCCTTGTGCATTTACATGTTCACGATGAGTTTACAAAAGGCACATAAATTTTCTGAATACTTCTTAGAAACATGTTTATGACATATTGCCAAATATCAAATAAATTCGTTAATAGAAATATCATATCCTTATACTAACCAATGTGTAGTCATAACACAGCCGCTGTTATCATAGTCTTTAAGCCGAGAAGCGATAACTAAAGTATATAATTTTTTAAACTATGTATATATTAAATGGATAGAACTCTAGTGAATTTTACCCAACTGAAATTTATATATTTCGTACACAAGTATATGCGCATTTCGTGTACATGTATATAAGTCATTTCGAAAACATGTTTCATGCGAATTTTATAAACAAATGACAAATATAAAATTACACTGTGAACATTTGTTTAAAGTAAACTTCTATACATGTATACAAAATGTGCATAAAACATTTTGTTTAAAGTTCTATGCACATTTTGTATACATGTTTACATGATTTAAAAATGTTAAATTAAAACAAATTTGTATGACGTTAGTACTCAAATACATTTATACTTCAACTAAATTTTAAATATACACTAGAATATTTCCAAAAAGTATAAAATTAGTCAAAATAAAATGTGCACCTACTCGTGCACCATGCACATGATGTTTGTCGGGGCGGTATCTAAAAAGTTTTTTAGATACTACTGTCGATGAAAGCATAGCTTTCGAAATACGTATGTAGTGAAATAAAACTCAATTTAACAAGAATAAGGCGTTTATTATTTTATTATTATTTAAATATCTTGTTACAGTTTAGAACTTTTAAATTAAAATGTATAAAATTTTACTTATTTACTCTGAAAAATTAATCATTTTCTTAATGGGAAAGACGATTTGTTTAGTGTATGAGGAAATAAGTACGAGTACAAAATGGATGGATTTTAAATATTTAATTAATTATAGAGAAAAAATGGATCAACATTTGTTATTGTGTGCATCTTCAAAGAAAAGATTTATGTTAATACATATATTTTTTTAATTTTTTTTTTGAGCACTATAGATATTATATTTTATAGTAAGGAAATTTAATACTAATTTTTGATACTAAATGAATTTATTTTATCAACGACTACTAAAGAATATATGCTTTCCATGCGTATGTCTTCCATTGTAAATGTATTCATTCCACAACTAGTGATTATAACTAAATTCTTCAACAGTTCTATAGTTTATTAAATATTCCCCTAACAAATTAAAAACTTCATTTGTTGGTATAGTAATATCAAAAGGTTAAAACGAGAACAATACATGTATAAAATATAAAATAATAGTAGTTTAATCAATGAGTGTATGATGAAATAGTTTATTCTCAAGCAAAAGTTTAAAATTTGAGCGAGGCACGAGCGAGAATTTTAATTTGCGAGAGAATAAAATTCATTAAACACGAATCGATTACAATACTTTATTCTCTGACAAAGAATTGTGTATTATAAAAAATAAAAACATTTAATCTTTTCTAAAACAATAAATCTTTATTGTTTTAATTGATAAATCAAATTCCTTAATAAAAAACCCTGCTGATAAAAAACACCCATCCTATACAATCAATCAAGTTCAACTAAACGAAATAAAAAATTTAAACTTAAAATTTGATTTTTGAACAAAACTTATCAAAGCAATTGTGATTAAAATTTGCAAATAATTTTAATGAAATGAAAACAATTTGACCAATTGGAATCATACCAATTGAATAATGATAATTTTTTTATAGGAAAATTTTCATTAGACAATAGGTTAAGTTCATTAGGCTATAGATTAGAAAACAATACAATAATACATACTATTATTATCGAAAAAACATACAAATAAAGCTGATATAATTAAATGGAAGAGAATAAAAAAGTTTTTCTATGCTATCTATGGTGCATGTTTTTCAATATGGTGATAAAAACTTTAGTAGGCAAACTGGAGATTATTCGAAATATTTTGGAGTCGTAGATAAAAGAGCATCTTGTATTCGCATAGGATGATGGCAATTCTTCAGTCGGATGATTTCCTTCACTCGCTACGCTCGTTTCGGGAAACTTCATCCTTGTGAAGAATTGCCGTCATTCTCAACTTATACAAGAATCTATTATTCTACCCATCGATTTCAACAGCAATGCTGTCATTATCAAGCTGTTTTTTAGACTAAATGCTATTTGAATTGGACAATATTTTGGAAAAATTAAACATAAAATAAAAATTATTATGTAATAATATAAGTATACTAGCAGACCCGATGAACTTCGTACCACTTACAATTTATTTGTAGATAACTTTTGATCAGCGATTGTCAATCCTAATCGAAATTCTACCTCTAATTCATTCAGAATAATAATAGTGGCTGCATAGTTTGGTTGGAATTTTATTTGGCTATTAAGCGAAACTATTATTTATTATTATATACATTTATTATTAAACATTTTTTTTAATTTTATCTTAATGCGATATGCTGAACAATATTTTTTGCTAATTCCTGAGCCGAAAACACGAACAAACTTGAAGGTTTTCCAACCTTCAAACACGCAACATATAATTGACTATGCGAAAAGCACGGGGCTTCTAGATCCAGCTCACAATGTTTGACTTTGTTACTTATTAATAGTCATTAAAAATTATAGGATGCGCGAGTCTAAAGGGATAGTTTCCAAAATTACAATTAAATTAACAATTTCAAATTACAATTAAAGTAACAAAATAATTGTCACTCGAAAATTATGTGGTGGCATTCTAGTTAAATCCAATGAATTCAAGAGTTCAACAGGATAGATGAACATTCCTCAGCATTGACAACAGAGTCAATCGGTTTGAATGATATTTCATTGCCAGGCAAAAACTGTTGTATTTTAAAATTGATTGCGTCGACATCTATAGTTTTTGCGGCCCAAATAGCTCGCTCACGTAGCCACGAATGATTAGAGTAATTAGCTTGTAAATTTGGAAATAAATGCTTTCAAAAATGCAAAACTTTTACAAATCATGCTGCAATATATTAGCATATATACCAAATTTCGTCAAAATCCATTATCAGAAACTGATGCATAATTGAAGTTTCAAATAAACAGATCCTCAAAAGACGCGCCCCTCAAGACTTTTTCCAATATCGCCTAGGAACTAATCAATTCTTTGTCCTTCCAATCTCCATTCAATTCGATTATCAGGTACAAATGTTATAGATCTTTAAAAAAAACGGAGTTCTGGAGACCCCTATACCAGCCAACCCTTTGTCCAATGTACCCAAAAGCTTATAAAATCGTTTTTAAATCTTTTGTTTTAACTTACATCAACGTTTTATGAGAATCGATTTTTAACTGTAGACTATAGTAGGGATAAATCCTTTAAAAAAATTAAAAAAAACTTTTTAACCGGAAGTGACAAATCCAAAGTGGGTACGCAGAAATATCGTAAACAGACCTAAAACCTTATATATCAAGTATCAATAAGATTGAAAGCCAGGATTAGAAGTTATTGAAGTTTTAAACTTTCAGGTGTTCGGGAAACCCCCCGCCATTTTGTCCAATTTTATCCAATTATAGATATGAACAATTCTTAGATCAACTTTATTGCACACACACTTTTTCATAAAAATCAATCAAGTCGTTTAGGAGGAGCTCAGTCACAAATAACCGAACAGAGGCAATATATATATAAAGATATTATATTACAGAGATGGAAAAGTTTCACTACACGTGGAGCCGCAGTACAATAATCTCTCGTTACACGAGAGCCAACATAAAAAATAAAAAATTTCAAAGTAGGGGGAAGTGGGGATAGTATAAACGTGGGGCAACTGTAAACAGTTTTAATTTCCCTCACAAAACATCAATCAAAAAATTCGACAAAAATATGACAGATGTCGCTTCGATCGACTACACACACCAGGAGAATTTGACAGCTGAAGTCAGTCTTGTTCAAAAGTTACTGGTGAATAGATATTTTGGCAACCCAAAAGTAAATATTTTTTTTTTGTTGTAAAAATCGAATAACTTTTTTACCATCATATGTTTAAAAATATTCCAACATGTTTTGATAGCTGAAATATTCAAGAAACATAATATTTCTTTGTTTTAGCCAAATTTTAGATCTTGGAATATTTTTTCAAAACATAACCCTAAAATCACCACGTGGGGCACATATAAACCAAAAAAAATGGGATAGTATAAACGCGTTTATATGTCCCGTATGGTATGGTTATTAGTGATTGCAAATTACCCGATTTCAAATTACCCGGTTACTCGATTAGTATTTTCCAAATTACCCGGATTACCCGGATAACCCGGGTAGTTATAAAAAAATTAAAAGATGAAAAACAATAAAAAATACCTCACAGTAGCAAACTAAAAATTGATCATTTTTAATTGTAAAATAATATTTCAAAAATATTAAAGCATTTAGGGTAGCTGTACTCATCCGATTTCGTATTTTCTTTTTTAAATTCCTGCAATAGAAAAAACCCGCTCCGATAAAGAGGATGTTGGCTTCACGGTCAATAACGATTGATTTAAATTTTCTATCATTTTTTCGGTTTCCTTTATTTACATACAACATTTTCAGCTCTTTATCAACTGTAGTACCCCTGTTACCTATAGACTATAGTAGATCTTGTGTAGACAGCAATACATTTTTGTAGTTGTAAATTTTCAATATTATAATTAGCCGCATCATAATCCGATTTGATTTTTCCTTGCCGACGTATTCCCCCATTTAGTTGAAATTATTCGTGCGCATCCAACTACGTGGCACCGAGGTTTATCTGATGACATTTTCTTGAACTAGTCCCAAATTTTCGATGACACTTATTTTAATTATTAGCTTAAATCTTAAATAAAAACTTATCATAATATATTTACCGTTTCTATTTTAAACTAAATATAAACAAATAACCAATGAAGATCCCTAATTTTTTATAACTTAATTTTAATTTTAATAAGAACTAAAATTCCATAAATTTTGTTATGTGTTCTTCGTCGTTTTTCTGTTGTTTTCGTAATCTAAATACTAATAATTAACTAGAGGGCAGTTTAATGTTTACGGATGTGGTTGATTTAATGTTTATGGACGTATTGCAATTTGTATGGTTAGAATAGAATCATTTGTCAACAACTAGCATAAAGAATAATTCAAATTTGCAAAAAGAGAATGAGCTGAATTTTATTTTGTAAATTTTATTGAGAAAAAACTGGATCTTTTGTTGTTCGGGTACCCGACCAAAATAACCGGATATTAAATACCCGAAAAATCTTCCTAAATACCCGGGTATCCGGGTACCCGGATACCAAGATTGCAAACACTAATGGTTATATGGTATACGTGTGGTTTCCCGTTTCACTTTTGATATTGATTTGCAAAACCTAAACATACGATGAGATTGAATTTTTTCTTTATAATTTTCTATCTGAGTTTATTGAGGTTTTACAACAATCGAAAAATATTGTTTTTTTTTTAAAGAATAGTATATTCTTGTATGAGCTAGAATGAAGGCAATTCTTCACGAGGATGAAGCTCTCGAGGAATCATCCGAGTGAAGAATTGCCTTCATCCTAAGCGAATACAAGATACTATTTTATCCACGACTACAAGTAATTCAAATAATTTCATTCATGTTTTCCTGTTTAAGTTTGTATCGCCATATTGAATGAAATGAAAAACAAAACCAAACATGTTTGTTTGTATTGTTTTTGTTTTAACTGGTTTATATTACTTTACTGACAAATCAAGTTTTTAGTTTGTTAGGGGAATTTTGAATAAATAAAGCGTAATAAAAGAAATAAAAAAGAATTTTATATATAGAAAAGGAATGAATACAATTACAATGAAAGATATACGCATGGAAAGTATATATTCTTTAGTAGTCGTGGATAAATATATATGTTATATGCTTATATATATTGTTTGAAGCACAATAAATAATAAAAAATTTAAAAAAAATTACTTTATGAATTTTATTGTGGTTTTTGTTGGGTGTTTATATGTGCCCCATACAAAAATGCTCATTGTTTATAAGTGCCCCACCAATGGGGATACTTTAAACGAGAAACATAAATTTTTGAAATTCAAAATTTTATACTTAATGTTTAGTTACGTAATTAAAAAAAATAGTTTTATGTAGTAAAAATATGAAATTTTAAAATGAAACAGTTTTTAAGTAAAAATGTTTTATGGTTTTAAAGTTATTGAGCTTTAAGTACAAACTGTTTATACCATCCCCACTTCCCCCTATCAGTTGTTTGGAAATATTTATTTTATAGAAAACCAAATATGTACTTATGGTTAAAAATCCATACAAATACATATTTAAATTTTGTTACATGACATGCTTGCTGGTAGATGGCATGTTTGTTTGTAACTTGGCCGTGAAATTTCTGAAATCTGGTTCATAGTTTGTTAGCGCAGTATGAAATAATTCCGTTAAATGCTCATTTGTAAGTTGGTTTGATTCGGTGGTTTCATTTTATAAACTTCATTGTTGAAAAAAGTGATTCACAACAATATTTTGTACCGAATATGGACAGTAATCTGGCAGCAGCTTTTTTCAAATTGCGGTACTTTGATTGAGACACTAGTTTCCAAAACTCATTTGGAGATTGTGAAGCATTTGGCTTTGTGATGCATTTTAAGAATGTGATCTGCCTGTAGCTCTAGTAATTCCATTTCTCCTGAGGCACTGTTTTTCAAAAGATAACAAGGAATCGATAAGCCCTCGTTAATAATGTCAATCTCGAATGGATTTACAAGTAAATTAAGAGAAATATTTAAATTATTCAGATCATTAAATCGCAAATGAAAGTCTTTCAATAATTCTGCTAATTTACTGCCTAGGGTTTCTAATCCGGATATCGAATTATCCGGATTATTCGACCATATTTTGACTATTTGACTATCCGGATACTTTTTTGCAATTATCCGAATATTAAAAAACCGTTTATTTTGTAAGAAAAGTAATCAAATTGCGTTGAAAAGTTCAAATAAATATTAACTTGCGTTGCAAAGTTTGTTAGTGCAGTGAAGTGACTATAAGTTGTAAAAATTTATTTACAACTTTAATGTTTTGAAAACTTTAATCATTGAATATTTTATGAAACACTTCGTGAATCTGCAGTGTAAATATATTTTACTAATATTTATTTAATGCTATATTAATTTAAAAAAAATAATGTTTTATAAACTTGTGGCCCTATCAATAAAATCTGAAGTATTGGCTATTTTTTTAAAGTTTGTGAGAGCTGTACTTCAAAATTATGACTCTGGGGAAATCACTAATGAAATTACTACTGAAAGTGAAGATGAAGAAAGTCTAAGTAGTGAAGTTTGTATAAGAAATCGTGACTGCAGAAAGTACTTGAGAATGCTATTGCTTTAATTACTCATGTTGATAAGCAGAATGAAGAAAGTTCCATATTGCTGAAAAAAGATTTAATTTATTTAAATAATTATAAAAGACGGACGGGCAATTTAAATAATCTATATTGCATTATTACCAATAAAACCTACATCGACTGCAACGGAGCTGGTATTTTCAATTGCTGGTCTTAGCAGGACAAAAATTAGAACTCGACTCAATTTCGAGACATTGTAATAATTAATTAATTAATGCAATAATTTTTTTAAAATACGCATTTTTATAAATGCATCAACAACTTCATTAATTTAATTAAATTTATCAATAATTTTATTTTTATTATTATTATTATTCATGATTTGTTACTATTTTTGGTATTTTGTGACTATGTATAAAAATTAGTTAATATAGATACATGAAAAATATACATAGATGATTTAAATGCCGCAAAGTAAAAAATATGTTTTATTTATTGTTTAATTATCCGGATATCCGGATTATCCGGATAATTTATTGTTTATGTATTCGATATCCGGATAATCAAATAGGTCGGATATTTAGAAACCCTATTACTGCCGTATTCACTCTGTTTTTTATCATTAATTTTAGAGAGTATGTTCTTCAGACGAGGAAAGTGGTTGAACACTTTTGTTGTTAAATCTCGTTGAAAAAGTTGAATTTTTTTCATAAAACTCAGAATCGTTTGAATAATATCAGTAATAACTTTATCTTTTCCTTGTAATGCTAGGTTGAGGGATTGCAGATGCTTCATTATATCAGTCAAAAACATACAGTCATTAATCAATTCATCATCCTTTAATTCCAGTTAGTGTTTTTCTTTTCCTTTGAGGAAATTTCTGATATGTTCCATTAAATCAATGAAATCACCGTTTGTTTCTTGCAATTTCCTTATGTTTTTAATTTCGTTATTATGGTCAATTATTCATTTTTTTGGTTTAGGCTTAAGGGCAATATCTTACTGTCGTAGATGTAGAAGCGGTTGAGGTAGCATATGTTGGATTTGCACGTGTATTTTAATTCTATTTAATTATGAACTTATTCATTTTTTAATTGGAATATTAAAGGATACATTAAATTTAACGTCGGCAAATTGCCTAAAGATAAAATATCAAAAATATTGTTTATAAACAAATTGCAGAAAAAGATAATCATAGAAAAACAAACGAATCCAAAAGGAAAGACTTTTGATTTTGAGAAAGACTTTTGTGCATTAATTTGAGACAAATACAGGTGATTTTATTTTTAGTCCACTAGAATATGTTAAACGTATAACCTTAAATAATAAAATTAGTTAAATTTATTTATAACAGCGGATTATAAACTTGATTCGCGAAGTAAAGTAGTATCAAACTAAAAGAAAGCCGCAAAAAACTCCAACAGTAGTAACTTCGACAGGACGGACCTAAATATAATAATATGATTGTATTAAATCATATTATATTAAACAGCATTATAAATTATATGTATTACTTCTAATTTTGTTACAATTTTTATGAATTATTAAATATTATTAAATTTTTTCATTTCTTTTCGAGAGCCGCATTTATTCTTTCAAAGAGTGGCGGGTTGGCCATGTGTGTTATATTATATAAAACAACTTGGACATAATCTAAAGTAAAACACAGAGTATATGAATAATAAAAGAAGATATTTGTTCAAGGCAAGCAGGTAGAAGTTTTTTTTCTACGATAGCAGATGAAAAGTGTATTTTCATGCAGGCTTAATCCACTGTGAAAATGGGTTTTTCATTAGTCTAAAACGATTATTTTCTAAATAACAAATTGTAGTTGCTATGAACTAAAAAAAAAAATTGAAGTAATGACAACCTCATCTCGAAGTTGGTAGTTTTTTATTCAAACAAAGTAAAAATACTTACAAACAATATCAATGTAATTGGGACAACTACATATAAATATTTTCCTGGCAACATAGTGAGGTTTATTTAAAAAATAAACTGTTACATCCAATATAACAGTAGTTGAATAAAGCTAATAACTATTTCCATGAAAAAAATTTACTTTGGCATTATATCATGAGTTTTTTATTTCAAAATTGAAATATTTTAAATTAATTGAACTATATTTTATATTCACATAAACACTCCATGAGGTTGTCTCAACTACTTTGTTCTGTAACTATAAAGATGTTGAATCAATTTTGGAGTGCGATTCGCCATATTTACCCCCGCGGCGAGGTTGAGACAACTGCATTCGATTGGAAATAGGAAATAGAACATGTTTTTTTCAGTGTGGTATTTTCATGCAATTTTACAAAGTCCTAACGCAAAGCAACCATGAAAGACGCTGATGCTTTAAGTGAACAAGGTTTCACTCACGAAAAAGCAGTGTTTTCATCTTGTCACATCCCAATTAATCTAAAGTTATAAATTATAAGAAATTATGTAATGAAAATCATTTTATATTCCCGAAAATTAGAACAAAACCAAATATTAAATTAACTGAAGACCTCAAATGCAAGTTCAACATTTATTGTATTAAGTAATTTGTTTTAAATAATAATTTTAGTTATTTAAACCAAGATACAAAATACACCTATCCCCCGTTTTACACGGTAGATACGTTCCTGATAAAAACGTGTTAATCGAAAATATAAATTTTGTATGGAAAACCGTGTTAAACGAAAAACGTGGATTTTTGGTAATTTCTTGGGCGACAAACAGATTCGGTAAAACATAAAAGTAACCAGTTTAATCACATAAGATATCGACATAGCAGTTAAATTGAATTTCAAAAAGAAACATGCAACATAACCAATAAGAAATTCACAGAAAAATAAAAAGTTATTATACATGCACATACTAGCATGTTGACCTAAATCAAACCTAACTTAACTTGATTCAGTTCGGTGTGACTTGGAAGTTAAATCTGTAATTAATAACTGTGCTTTCTTTTTAGCTAAATCTTGCAAACATCTTCATATTGACTTAAAAATTCGTTGAAAGTTCGCAGAAATCAGAGAGCTAGTGCCATACTCGGATTGTGTTGTTGAAAGCAGTTGCATTATTTATTATCTTCTGGTATAATGGTTGCAATAAAGAAGTTTTAATTTTGGGTAGAAATACAATTTATCCATTTGTAAGCTGCAAATCTTGAGGATGACATGGAGCATTGTCCAGTAAAAGAAGAACCTTAAATATTATTTTGATTAAATATTATTTTACTTCTGGTACGTAAGAGTTATGAGACAAATCAATGAACAATATGGCTTTAACCCAAGTTTTTGTATTGATTCCAATAAATGGAAAGATTTTTTTATTCCTTTTTAACTGGACGCTTTGCCACATAAGCCTTATCACTCTTTAGTAGCGAAAACCTGATCAGCAGCCTAATTCTGTAACTGTGAAGCGGTGAAGTGATAAGTTTTTGAATGAACAGAACCGATGGAATTTTTAACGCTTCACCGCTTCACAGTTACAGAATTTGGCTGCAGGACAGTAAGATATACCGGAATTAATTTCAGTCAATTTTAGTGGGTACATACTGTTGTGCTGTATCTAAATCAGTAGATGCGTTTTTTAATTTTTAATTTTTGCAAAAAATGCCCGTGTTTAAATATTTCGAACCAACCATGAATTGCAATAAAACTTAAAAGGCATTTTATTTGAGTAGATGGAGTAGATCTATTTAAGTAGATGGCAACTGTTTCACATTCCAAAAATTTTTAAGTCTTACTAGTTATGATATTGGTACCAATTGGAATACGTCTTTGATATTGGTCTTCAAGCCATATCATTAATTGTTTGTATTTTTTTTTTAAATAAAATGTGTTGTGTAGTAGGAATTACAATATGTATCAAAACAACAAATAAAAACTTTTAACATCACGGTCACCGCAACAACATGCGTTCAACGATGTTGATGGACGCTAATTTTAATTGTTTGTGTTCTTTAAATTTTTTTGAATTGATAACTAAACAATAAATCCAATCATTTAATAAAATATGACAGACCCCAATATTTCATTATAGGATAGAATAAGATCTCACTGCTATTGCCAGTGTTGTATAATATCTCACGTTAACTCGTATGTCAACAGATATAATTATTTACTTACAAATTAACTATGACCATTGATACACCTACGCATTTTGTATCTAGCTAATAACGATATATTGCTTAAAATCAACTGCTTTACATAGAGAATCTCTTACATACCTTTGCTGATTTACATCAACATGTATTTTCAAAATTTTGCTTTGAACACTCAAATGCGCTTTTTGTTATAAGTTTCTTGTTTTCTTGTTTTAATTACAACCTGTATGTATATGGTATTCCTGAAGGTTTAATCAAAATAAAGTAGATATAAGTGCGTGTAATACCAAAATTTGTCTTTTTTTTGGAAATTTTGATTTCAAAAACCGTGTAAAGTCGGAAACGTGTTAAATGAGTGCCGTGTAAAGCGGGGGATATGTACAAGAAATTGAGGTAATGAAATAATTCGTTTTCAGTATTTTTGTTTAAACATCTAAGTCAAACAATCGGGTTAATTTTAAATAAATTAGGTGTGACAAATAATTCTTGTCCCAATTATTTTTATTATAAATTTAAGTAGTTTTGATATAGAGAGAGAGAGAGAGTTAAGTCGTTTTAAGGTTAAGCCATTTTGCCGTGGAATGTAAAGTTTAGTTTAAAGATTCAAAAAGAAAAAAGAGAATTGATTAGAGTAGTAATCAGAAATATAATAATAGTTATGGTAGAATTTTTTTACCAGCGAATACAAAAATTGATTGTTCTGCACATATTGATATGCGCATGTGCGAATATTCAGTGCCTCGAATTAAAATATTAAAAAAATTGTTGGGGTCCTATTGAAATGGATAAAAAAAACGCATAACATTAATAAATTACTATTGAAATTCAAACAATTATAATAGAAAACCAAAAACTAGTTAAAATATTAATGATTTTGTAGGTAATATAACAAAATTTTGATAATTAAAAATAATTATAATCAAAATAACGACGCCTATATACGCCTACAAATATCACAACAAACAAATGGTACGAACTAGGAGTAGAAATTTAACTAATATAATTGTTTTTAAAACAAATTTATCCCAAAATAAATAATACATCTCTGTTTTACTTTTTGTCTCATCTTTTATCTCTTGCTGCGTCCTATCTATCAAAAATAAGTGGTTAAACCAAACATAATTAGATGTGTTCAATAGTGAATTATTTATAAATAAAAACATAATTAAGGCAAGCATAATAATTGTGAGTAATCTGAGACAGAACAAAAAAAATAAATATAAATTAAAACTAAAATAAACACTTAACCATTTCGGAGTTTCACTTATTTATTATTAACGAAATTTTTGATTATGATCACATCCCCATCCGTTCGAGCAGTCACGACAATCTCTTGTAACAAAATGTACTATTTTCTACGACAGAACTACTTCTAGCATTTTATCATTTTATTGCAATTTTGGAATACCAAAAATAGTCAGTTTCATATTTGTTTTTTCTTTTCATGATTATTTCATTTGTAAATAATAAGAAAATAGTACATTTTGCTACAAGAGATTAAAACACTGCTTTACCGTGATTGAAAATTTGTTCACGAGACGCATTAGCGTGGGACAACTTCAGGAAGCGGGACATCTTGACGAACGTAAAATGTTTTAATCTCGCGTAGGAAAGCAATTTTTTCTATGATAGTAAATATATAAACAAAAAAAAAACACAATTTCTTCCTAGTATTTGGCAACCAAAAGAAATTGAAAAATATTTTAGGGAGCACAAAAGACAAAATTGAAGAATTAGAAAAATCAGGAATCTATGAATACAAATGTAGTGATTGCTCTAAAATTTATATTGGCCAAACAAAAAGAAGTGTAAAAACAAGGTTTAAAGAACATAAAAGCCATATTAGATTTATTCGGCCAGAAAAATCATGCATTGCACATCATGCTTTAACAGAATGTCATTTGGGAGTTTCTTTGGCAAATGTTAAATTAATTAAAGAAGTTAATTTAGTTTCCAATTTGGATGCATTTGAAAGCTATTTTATTTCTAAAAATTTTAATAAATGTTTAAATTTTGATCGAGGAAATATTATTTCCAATTTATTTTCAATTGTATAATTTTCTAAGTTTAGTTTTCTTTTAAATTTTTTATTACTATTTTCGTTTAGTTTTCGGTGAAAAATGTTTGTCATTTTTCGATTTTCTTTTAACTTTACTTTGTTTTGCATTGTTGAAGATGGGAGATAGTTTCTCTTGAAATGCATACAAAATAATTTTGTATTTTAAATATTGTAGAACTATGATATTTGTGTAATATTTAAAAGCAATTCAATTTTTTGTGGTGAAAATAAAACAGGAGAAAACATTTTTTAATTAATTTTTGTAGTATATAATAGTAGATTCTTGTATGAGCTTAGACCTTAGACACCATCAGGGGTAACTGGTCTGATTAGACCATGATACTTGGCGCACCCGAGGTACCTGGGCTATAGTGGACTCTAGCCTGCTATTGCAAACCGTAAACCTGTTGTCATGTCTAGCGGGAACGGGGACCTTGGCTTAGCCACCCGGGTTGAGGGAAGGTGCTCCCTTATTAGCACCCCTAGTGGGTACACACTAGAGAGGACTCATGTAGTGTCAAACCATGAAAAGTACCAACCTCTGGGCACCTGTCGCCCCCAGTTGTATATAGACTTCTAACAGGTATAGGCGAAGGCCTGTTGGTGACCTTTATTGCGTCTTAAATCGTGGGAACAATATGGAAAAATATGTTAGTAACCTTTTAAACTTTTTAAAACTTTTGTTTTCACCCGTTTATTATTTCTTACATCCTATCATGAAATATTAGCCTATGTCATATTTTATTATATGATAGGATTTATTATTTAGTTACCCATTTTTTAAAACAATTTATATTTTGATCAAATGACTATTACATTTCACAAAAAATTTAAAAGACACATCCAAAATATTTGTGGATTGAATGCCAACCGTGACGCCGTGCAACATCATCTTGAGCACGACCAACCGCATATTCTTTTTCTTACAGAAACACAAGTTTCTGAAAACTATCCCTATGACGTAACACTAAATCCCAAATATAGGCTTGAATCAGCTTTTAAACTTCATCAAGGTGTATGTGCATTGTGCATACATTCATGAGAGTGTTGCATATAAACGCTTTCTAAATTATGAAGTACATGGTGATGGCTACAGCACAGTAGTATTGAAGGTTTGTCTACCTGAAATTTAATTTTTCACAATAGCTCTATACCGGTCTCCAAACGAACATAATCCCAATTTTTTTAATCTCTTGACTAATGTTGTCGACGAAATTAGGACACAATTTCAAAATTGTGAGGTTATCGTTACCGGTGACATCAACGTCTACAACAAATCGTGGTTAGAATTTTTCAAAATGACCGACGACGACAACAATGGAAGGCTGGCAGAAATATTTGCTGCATTGCACGACCTGACGCAGATTGTAAAAAGCTTAACTTTCACTCCTCGTAATGGCGGTGATAAAAGTTTTCTCTTAGACTTTTATCTCACATCTATGCCAGATATTACGAGTGTCGATGTCGATAAGGGCAGTTTTGGAAATTCTGACCATTATCTAATCACATCAATTATCAAAACTGATTTGTTACAAACTAGAGTTCCTAAACCCCGCAAAATATTTCACTTTTCAAAAATGGACACCAATGGTCTCCGAAGATTTTTTCAAGGTTTCCCTTTTGATCGTCATTGTATTTATACTGACGATGTAAATGTTTCTGCTCAAAATTTTACTGAAACCATTCTATTCGGTTTTAACAAATTCGTTCCCTTTTCAATAATGAAACTCCAACAAAAATATTTGTTTTCGAAAGCAGCCAAATTGGCTCTTAGAAACAAACGTAGATTATTTAATTGGATTTTATTTGGATTCATAAAAAGAACTCTGTTAATCGATCCCAATATTTAAAGGCTAATAAAATATCAAACCAGATAATTGAAAACGAAAAAGCAGAGATTTACAGAGCGAAAGCGGCAAAACTTTCGAGTATGTCAATTTCTGACAAAAGTTTTTACAGTGCTATTAATTCTTTAAATTGTAGTACTACATTTTCTATCCCTTCTATCATTGATGGTGACTCAATCATTACTGACCCTGCAAGTAAAGCTACATTGTTCGCGGAACGTTTTGCTTCAAATTCAACAGTATTAGAAACTCCTAAAGAACTACCCCAAATCCAGTCTTCAGGAGTTAATATGAAACACTTACATTTTAAACCCAAAATTGTCGAAAAACTTTTAAGGGGGTTAAACAACAACAAAGCTTCTGGTCTGGACAACATTCCTCCTGTTATTCTAAAAACATTTTCAAAAGAACTTGCACCAACTCTCACCAAAATATTCTATAAATCTGGTATTTTTCCATCCTGCTGGAAGTTGGCCAATGTCCAGCGTGTCCCAAAAAAAGGAACAAAATGTGATATTTCAAATTATAGACCAATAGCCTTACTCCCAGTCATGTCTAAAATATACGAGCACTATTCACACATATCCAAATTTTTGAAGACAACTATTTGATATCTGACAGCTAATACGGTTTTAGAAACAAAAGATCAACAACCGATCTATTGAACTATGTGGCACATCTTTGGAATAGCATACTTGAGATAGGTGGTGAAACGTACGTGATCGCATTGAACATCTCAAAAGCTTTTGATCGAATCTGGCATGCCAACTTGATCAACAAGCTCGTTGCGTACGGTTTTCATCCCGCAGTCGTGAAGTTGATTCAAAATTTTCTGTCTAACCGAAACATCTCGGTATCTATAGATGGCTTTTCTTCTGAGTCTAAATTAATAACCGCTGGGGTACCCCAAGGCTCAGTTTTATCTCCCACTTTATTTTTAATTTATATCAACGAACTGTTGCAAATTGCCAGTAACCTAATAAATAGTTTTGCAGATGACTGCACAAGTCATTCGTCCCCCTATCTTCAAAGGGTAAAATGCATGAACAAATAAATCCCGCGCGGAGAGACGCTGCCATAAATGTAAACGAGGACCTAAAAAAAGTCGCCGATAGAGGTGACAAAAATTTAGTCAATTTTAATTCCACCAAAACACAGCTGTTGATCGTTTCCAGATCAAAGACCGAGTTTCCCAACGATATTTCAATTAATATGTGTGACGATCAATATCCAATATCCAATGACTTACTCTGGAACGATCATATAATGGCCATGGCAAAGAGCGCGTCAAGAAAACTCGGCCTCCTCAATAGATGTAAAAAATATTTTACTTCGCATCAATTACTCCACATTTATAAGTCCTATATTCGTCCCTGTATGGAGTATTGTTGTCAAGTTTGGGGCGCTGCATCTGTTACTATCCTAGCTCTTTTGGACTCTGTTCAAAAGCGTGCTATACGTATCGTTGGTGATCGAAGTTTAACACTAGATCTTGATTTCCTACAACATCGACGCACTGTTGCTGATCTCGTTGTTTTTTATAAATATCGTCACCAGCAGTGCTCGGATGAAATCAGGTCCATAATGCCTCAGACTTATGTCAATCGGTTTGTGCGGGCGGTTGGACTGTCGAGATTACTCACTGTCATAGTAATAGAATGCAAAGGGATTTCTTTGTGCGTACATCGAATAAATGGAATGCTTTGCCCGAATCAATAGTCTTGAGTGCCTTCAATCCACAAATATTTAAAAAACGTCCACCTATACCTCAAGACGCATGTTGTTGTGGGACCGGGGTCTTAAAGGGTATCTATGTGTTGTTGTGACACATTTTGTAATTCCTACTACACAACACTTTTTATTAAAAAAAAAAATTCTGCACGAGGATGAAGTTTCCCGAAACGAGCGTAGCGAGTGGAGGGAATCATCCGAGTGAAGAATTGCCATCATCCTAAGCGAATACAAGATGCTATTTTATCCACGACTGTAAAATATTTCGTTAGTTTCCAGTTTTTCTGCAAACATTTGTTTCGCCATATTGAAATAAATGCATCAAAGATAGTGAAAAACAAAACAAAACAAGTTTGTTGTTTATTTTATATTTTATATATGTATTGTTCTTGTTTTAACCTGTTTATATTACTATACCAACAAATGAAGTTTTTAATTTGTTAGGAGAATATTTAATAAACTATAGAACTGTTAAAGAATTTAATCGAATTCACTAGTTGTGGAATGAATACAATTACAATGGTATACATACGCATGGAAAGTATATATTCTTTAGTAGTCGTGGATAAACGATATTTATTATAAATTATTAAATTAGAAATCGACAGCATAACATTCAAAATTCATATTCTTTTTCTCCATGGTTGCTTTGATTTAAAAAGTTTGTAAAATTATATGAAAATACCACAGCAACTATAATATGTCATTTAGCGAAAATGAATTTACACTAGAAGAAAAAGAACAATTTTCACAGAGGCATAAGCTTGCTTGAAAAAAGACTTTTCATCTGCTATCATAGAAAAAGTACATTTTTTATGTTAGCAGATGAAAAATCTATTTTCAAGCAGGCTTAATCCCCTGTGAAAATGGGTTTTTTCCGCTTTTATGTTACTATAATGTTTTAACGACTGCGAATCCTACAAATCAGTTGTTGATAGAGGCATAAAAGCATAACATTATTTAGTCCAACGTTGGCTTAGGTTAAACGGCTGGTGTTAATTAACGCTGGTGTACCCCAAGGCTCAGTATTGTCCCCAACCCTATTTTTGATTTATATCAACGAATTGTTGAAAATCACCAGCAACCCAATAAATAGTTTTGCAGATGATAGTACTCTGCACAAGTCGTTCGAGCCCCTTCCTTCAAAAGGTAAAATGCACGAACGAATTAATCCTGCCCGGAGAGACGCTGCCATAAACGTGAACAAAGACCTGAATAAAGTCGCCGACTGGGGTGACCAAAACCTTGTCAATTTCAACTCCACCAAAACACAGCTGTTGATTGTTTCCAGATTAAAGACCGAGTTCCCCAAAGATATTTTATTTAGTATGTGTGATGAACCAATAGGTGAATGTAAAAACATTCGTTTATTGGGTGTCACAGTTTCAAATGACCTACTCTGGAACGATCATGTAATGGCGATGGCAAAAAGCGCGTCTAAAAAACTCGGCCTCCTAAATAGATGCAAAAAATTTTTCACTCCATACCAATTCCTCCATGTTTATAAGTCCTATATTCGTCCCTGTATGGAGTACTGCTGTCAAGTTTGGGGTGCTGCCTCTGTTTCCATCTTGGCCCTCTTGGACTCTGTTCAAAAGCGAGCTATACGAATTGTAGGTGATCGAACTTTGACATCAAAACTTGATTCCCTACAACATCGTCGCACTGTTGCTGACCTCGTTGTTTTTTACAAATATCGTCATCAGGAGTGCTCAGATGAAATCAGCGGCATCATGCCTCAAACTTATTCTTACCCCCGTTCCACTCGGCAATCGGCTGCCGAAACCAGAGAAACGGTAAAGAACCCGCGCTGTCATACTGGCAGATCGCAGAGAGACTTCTTTGTCCGAACTGCGTACAAATGGAATAGTTTGCCGGAACACTTAGTCTCAGATGGCTTCAACCCACAGATGTTTAAAAAAAGCGTTAATCTACACCTCAGAACGCCAGTTGTTGTGGGACCCAGGTCTAGACCTAGGTCTTAAAAGGTATTTATGTGTTGTTGTGACACATATTCTAAACCCTATTACACAACACATTTTATTAAAAAAAAAAAAAAAAAAACGGCAACTCTAACCATAATTTAAGTACGGGTGTAATAGAAGTCAACACCATTTACCGATTCTGCAGTTTTTATTACTTTATGTGAATATAATAATTCTAGTCATTTTTCTATTAAATCAAAACCACAATAATTAAAATTTAATCGATTTTTCCGTTTTATTTATAAAAATAAATAAAAATAAAAAGGGAATATGTCACGGCATGGTACTTTTCTTATGACTTCGTTTTATTATTTTTATTCAGAGCTTCGTAATGAAAACTGTTATACATTTTACACACATAACATATACAACATAGAACTTGGATAATATCATGTCATACAAAATAATCTGTTTTTTCCTTAAGTTATACTTATTATTGTATAAATATGAGATTAGCTTAGTCTTAATGCTTTCAATACTAGAAAGACACAAAAAACATCAACATAAAAAATCTATAAATTTAATCCTTGTATTTTTCTATTATATATCCATTTCAGGGTATATAATTTGTTTGTAAAAATAGCATATTGTGCAACAAGTAAGAAAAGTACTTTTACCACATGTTTCACACTATACTTTTTCTACAACTGCACAAAATCAAAGAATACAATTCATGTAACTTAATATTTATTAATTTCCGGCAACAAATCTAACGTCACTTTTGCAGCTTTTTCCAATATTTCAGGCGGAGTATTTTCAAAATTGTCATTATTGTCACTATCCATGTCGTATTAACGTAATATTCAATAGAAATTGCTCTTATGTGACTTCAAATGAAAACCACGTTAAAAATTATAATACTAATTACGTATAATCTGACAGTTTTGACAACTAATTTAAAGCTGAGAAGCAGCCAACTAAGTTTTTGTTGATTCTCCGCATACTTAAATGTATATGTGTGGGCAAAGTGCTGTGAGAAATAATATTTCTCACAGTATTAGCAATACGTGATTTTGAGATTAAGTAAGCTGTGAGAAATACGCTATTTTCATAGCAGGTGTAGAAAAAATAATTTTTTGTTATTAAATTTTAGGAATAGTATTTATCCACGACTACTAAAGAATATATGCTTTTCATGCGTATGTCTTCCATTGTAATTGTATTCATTCCACAACTAGTGAATTTGATTAAAATTCTTTAACAGTTCTATAGTTTATTAAATATTCCCCTAACAAATTAAACAACAAACTTGTTTTGTTTTTCGCTATCTTTGAGGTATTTATTTCAATATGGCGATACAAATTTTTGCATGAAAACTGGAAATTAAACGAAATTTTAACGAAATTTTTATTCAAAACAGTCGTGGATAAAATAGCATCTTGTATTCACTTAGGATGATGGCAATTCTTCACTCGGATGATTCCCTCCACTCGCTACGCTAGTTTCGGGAAACTTCATCCTCGTGAATAATTGCCTTCATTCTTAGCTCATACAAGAATCTACTATTCTCTTATTGGAAATCGTTAATTGTTTTGATTGAAGTAACTATGGGTTTTTTGATTGGTTAATCAAACAGGTTTCATTTAATGGAATCATTGTATTAGCAATAACTTAAATTAGCAATTAAATTAAATCTACATATATAAATAAAAATGTAAATGTTCGTTTGTTCAAAAAACGTAATTTAATCGATTAGTTTTGTATGGTAATCTTCACATGCAATCCAGCTTGGGACGATTTACAACAAGATTTAGTTCCTGTGCAATCGCCATTGGATTCTGTATGACATCACAGTACGAGTTTTAAGACAAAAGTTGCAATCGCTGATGAATTTTATGGTAAATCATGAAGTGTTAAAGTCTGATCGCTGTTGGATATACTCAGTAAAATGACAAAAATGAGGATTGTCTGTCACACTCTCATATTCTAATATAGCTCAAAACAAAATCATTTTAAATTCACATTTCAAATACACGATGTTAACTTCGATAGGGATTAGGAAGTTGTGACGAAAGCTATGTATCATGAACCTTGCAGAACACGAATCGAAATTCAGAATGCATGATAGACGGAAAATATTCAAATTGATATCCTCAAGGATTAGTAGCAAATACAATTATGTTAGTTAGTAAGTACGTCAATAAAAGCAGGTACATTTCAGTTTTTAGCGTGCCGCAATACATAAACAGCAATGAAGGTTGTGAATTCTTTCTTTTCCTAAATATAAACGAAGTTCGCAGCTGTTTTTCATTTAGCAGTATATCTAGAAAAGGAACAACGTGTTTCTATCACAGCTGTAAATATGCAACAAAACGTTTTGAATCAGCTGCCTACAACTTTAAACGCTTCCCTTGCGATATGTCAAAATAACGCGTTTGCGAAAACACTGCTGTATTCGGAAGTACCTCCGTACCTAACATGGAATTCGAATAAAAAATTATTTATACGAGGTAAAGAAGAAGAGCGAGTCGACAAACAATCTCACATATTAAAAAAGGCTACAATATGCAGCCTGTGCCCCATCCCAAACAAGATGAATGCTTCTTTCTTCGCATGTTATTGGTAAGAGTTCTTTCCAGCACTTGATAACTGGGTCATTCCATGTCAAACCAACCAGTCACTCAACCCAACCATTTTAGATTTTTATGAAACTCACAGAAAGTGTTTTCCATGAATATACAAGTAAAAAACGATTTTCCAAAATTTTTTATGTCTTTTCGTTTTTGTGTAATTCATTTTCAAAATTTTTGAATATCATCATTTTGGGGCTTACCTGTAACCAAACCAAAAAACTTTAATTTTCAACCTGACCATTTTAGATTTTTATGAAACTTACAGAAATTATTCGCCATGAATAAACAATTAAAAAACGATTTTTCAAAATTTTTTATCTCTTTTCGTTTTTGTGTAATTCATTTTCAAAATTTTGGAATATCGTTATTTCGGGGCTTACCTGAATAGTTTAAATTTCGAATATCTCAAGTTGTGTACAACCTAGAGAGCTGATAGACCCCTCATTGTACAATTTGATATGCTACTTGTCTATGTTGGTTCAAACCCGTGTTTTTGGAAAATCTCTAAAAGCTTTTTTTGAAAAAAAAAAAAAAATCAAAGATAGTGTTTTTTTTTTAAATTTTGAAAAAAACATATATTTTTTGATATACTATAGTAAAGAAATCCTGAAAGTTTCAGAGTGGAACCAATATGGGATCAGAAGTTATAGTAAAATATAAGAAGTTATGTTTCACTACTACTGGTATATAGTAATCGATTCAGTGTTCTTACATGTAAATAATAGTAGGTTCTGATTCGGCATAAAAGCCGAATGGAACTTTTTTGCCTCATCATATGGTAAAAATGTGTGTGACGGTGTAGGTAGCACAGTTGTAAGATTAGCCGCATTAGCTAATTTACGAATGGTGTATAACGAACAAATAATGACTCCTCGCCAATTGTATAACTTTGCCAATGATAATATAGTCAACATAAAGTTTATTTATACTACTAACGTAGAGCATGAAGCAGAACAAAGAATCTTGAAGAACAGACTCGAAACTAGAAAAACAATCAGAGGCACACAAAATATTCACTGTTACATTCCACAAAATGGATGTCGGTCTTGGTAAAAAACTACTCATTTTCAGTAGAATCAAGTTTCAAAATAGTTTCATCTGAGAACACTGGTGATGATTTGGACATTAATGAGATTGTTGGCTTTGTTACATGCCAATATTCCGATAAGTGGTGGTTAGGTTGTATACTAGCAACAGAAGAAAATTTTGTGCGAATAAGCCTCTTGACACCACATGAACCATCTTCATATTTCAAAAACCCTTTTATTGCTAGATATATTAACTATTCATAAAAAGGAAGTGTTGACTATAAAGTTGATTCTATAACAACCACAGGCAAAATGTATCTATTAAGACGTAATGAATCCAATAAGACGAATAAGAAATTATCTGTTAAATTAAAAAAAATTTGATGAGTTTAATTTCAAAATAAATATATTTAAACTAAAGTAGCTTTTTAATTTACAAACCCTTTTAAGTTTGAACCTATTGTTATTTAGATGTAAAAATATTAAATCGAGAGTAATGTTCCAGTTTTAGTTGAACATAACTTCTTATATTTTACTATAACTTTTTATCCCATATTGGTCCCACTCTGAAACTTTCAGGATTTTTTTAATATATTATATCAAAAAATATATGTTTTTTTTTCAAAATTTAAAAAAAACACTATCTTTGATTTTTATTCAAAAAATTTTTTTAGAGATTTATTCAAAAAAACCAGTTTTGAGCCAGCATAAGCAAATAGAATATCAAATTAAACCTTGTACAATTCTCTTTAAAATGAGGGGTATATCAGGTCTCTAGGTTGTACACAACTTGAGATATTCGAAATTTAAACTATTCAGGTAAGCCCCGAAATGACGATATTCCAAAATTTTGAAAATGAATTACACAAAAACGAAAAGAGATAAAAAATTTTGGAAAATCGTTTTTTAATTGTTTATTCATGGCGAATAATTTCTGTAAGTTTCATAAAAATCTAAAATGGTCAGGTTGAAAATTAAAGTTTTTTGGTTGGTTTGAAATGGAATGCCCCAACTGTCAACGGCATTACACATGTCATTTTCTGCAGTGGATGTTAAACTTTGAATTTATTTTAGAACCACCTCCAAGCCAAGCCCGGGCTATGTTTGCAATTATACTGTCGGCTTTCTCTCCATCATAGACAAAAAAAGTATGGGGAAAAATATAAATTGCACATGGTTGAAGATATAGCCTGTCGAATATGGAATGCATATTCAAATATAAACATGGATTTTACAAAAAACTGTTCAACAAAACGTTGATAATGATTGAAAATCAGTGCTTAGTAATTGCGAATTTAGTTCTCAATCAATTATGAATGCTACCGCCAAATCGATCTGCTGCTACTGCTTCGTTCAATGTAGAATTGAATCATTAATATAAAAACAATATGAATGATATGGTTTTTCAATTTAAAAGATTACAATTCTCCATTTGATTGGCTGTTGCAATCACCATTAACAAAGCTCAGGCTCAATCATTAGAAGTATGCGGTGCAGATCTAGAACGGATTGATTCCATCATCGACAATTATATTTTGGGTGTCCTATAGAGGTGGCAAACTAGAGAATTTCTATATCTTTACAGACAATAGAACAACAACAAATATTGTATACCCAGAAGCATCGTGAAATTAAACATATTAGAAACGTATGCGTTCTCTTTTCTTAATATTCTTCATTCAACTAAACTGAGCCACAGCAACGCGTGGCCGGGTCTAGCTAGTTAGCAATAAATTGCTTTTTATAGTGTTTGTATCAGGGTACATGGATTACAGAAAGACCTATCAAGTTATACAAATAAACGATCAATGTCAAAACTTTAGATTAATTGAATTGTTAAAACTAAAAATTTCCGTATTCACCCTACAGTCTTTGTTTGTGGAGTGACATAGAAAAAGGAATTGAGGAGTTTGTGAACGACATTGAACCACCACTCCATTAAATGTATATATCTGCATCCACATTACAACCTTGGCTCATTAATTTATTTTAATGAAACTTTGATACAACAAGTGAAGCATGAACTTCACATTGCCTTTTATAAGGATTATGCAAAGATCATAATAATTTCAGTTAAAATATTTGTTTTAATTTGTTTTTATAGTACAATGCAATATTGTATCCATCAACAGTTATGAAGCGATTTTAAATAAATTTAAGCTCATACAACGAAACAACGAAGTACTGATTTAGAGGAGCTGATTCGTAACGAAATATAGGAGATTGTTAGTATAAGGTTGTCTTTTTAACCACTGTTTTTAATTGCAAATATCTTAGCCCTGGGTTTCTATTTCGATAGATTTGCACAAATTAGATGTTATAGTAAGATATTTCAAAGTTGTTAGTAAGAAATTAAAAAATTAATTTTTGTTTTTCGTTTTGGAAAGCTTAGGACTTAAAGTAGCGAGCTTTAAAATAATGTATACAGAACACATAGAACACATTATATTATCAGAACAGATGACGAAGTTCATCAATGCATCAGCGTTGTCTATATCTTTTCCTTTATTCTCTACTTTGTTTCATTAAAAAACAAAAAAATATAACAACGAATTCAATTGTAAGCATACCACATAATAAAAATTGAAAACTCATAATTTCAGGACATTGTTTCTTTTTTTCACTGGTAATTTTGATTATAAGTTTGATAAAATAAAAATTTCAAAATAGTACATTATGATGCAAGGACATGAAGCCAAGGTTTTTGGACGTATGTGGAGTTTGCAAATCGAGGCTCTAGCCAAGATTTGCACCCACATTAAGTCCAAAATGGTTTACGTCCGTGCATCATATACTATTTTTTATTCGCCGCAAGCAACTTATTTAAAAAAAATTGTTTAAAATAAATCAAAATTAAAAATTTTATAAATTTTGAGATAAAAATATGTTGAACAAGTAATAACCAAGTTGAACAAGTAATAACCTTAACCAAAATATTTGTGATTTTTAGGTAAACAAATCGTATTACTATGACAACAAGAGATAACAAATATTTTAATTGGATTATGAAATTTTGAACCGTTCAGGTTGCTTTGATAAAAAATTTTTTTTTTATAGAATTTAAACAAATACAAATGTTTTTTACTTTTTTGGACGTTACTATGACAACAAAATATATGGTTAAAAAGTGATACTTTACGGCCGTGAATCACATGAATAAAGTAACACTTTAATATGTAGGCGAATAAAAATGTATTTTTTGTACGAATAAACCGTAAAATGCACTTTTACGATTCCAAAATTGTTCGCAAAGTAGGCCTGTTTTTCCTAGTGAAATAACAACGCCACGTTTGAAATAACAATGCCTAAAATTGAAATAACAATGGCTAAAGTTATAGACTAAAAGCCCGCGACGGACAGACCTTCGTTATTTTATAAAAGCTGAAAGTTTTTCTGCGCATGCCACCTACTCAGGTAGGAATGATTAGCGAAATATGAAGTTTGGATCAGGGTGGCTTTGGCAGGGAGCAGGTAACAAAGGGACCTCCATAGTTTCGTGAAAGTATAAAAGGAAATTTTTCTATTTATTCTTCGGGATAGTATTAGAAGTCACGTCACCCATTGCCAGACACTTATCATCGTGGTAACCCCCTGCCAGACACCCTTAAACATTATCAATTTGTTAAAGTTTAAGGGTGTCTGGCAGGGGGTTACCACGATAGCAAGTGTCTGGCAATGGGTGACGTGACTTCTAATACTATCCCGAAGAATATATAGAAAAATTTCCTTTTATACTTTCACGAAACTATGGAGGTCCCTTTGTTACCTGCTCCCTGCCAAAGCCACCCTGATCCAAACTTCATATTTCGCTAATCATTCCTACCTGAGTAGGTGGCATGCGCAGAAAAACTTTCAGCTTTTATAAAATAACGAAGGTCTGTCCGTCGCGGGCTCTTCGTCTATGATTATTATAACTATTATTTCGAAAAACTACTTGGATAAAATAATTTTCTAAAAAAATATTGTACTGTTTTGTGTAAATATATGTATTTTTATTAAGACAAATAATACAGAATTTAACTCGTACAAAAAATCTTGTATGCAGTTCGAGCATAAAGTATCTTTTTTGCTTTCGAGTGATTGTTTCTCTAGGCTAACGCCTCGAGCAACAATTTCATTCTCAAGCGGAAAAGACATATAGTCCCTGGTATTAAGTATTAGTCCCTGGGCCTTCACCTACCTAATTTTGTGAATACCACATATTTTATACTTCGTGATGCGCCTGTCCTTGACGAGCCCGAAAACATTTGTTCTGCGATTTTTTTCAAATCGGCCGCTTTTGCTTCGGCAAGCTCCGAAAAATGCCGATTGCCCGGGATCTTGTAAATTTTTGTTTTTTTTTAACTATGGGGGCTGGAAATTTGATTTAGAACCCAAGGGTAACCTTGTCCGACAAAAATTTGTCTGCTATTGTCTAGTCCGACAACCCAAACATCCAAAATGTCAGTTGTCGGACTCGACAATAGCAAACACATTTTGGTCGGACAAGCTTACTCTCGTATTCTAAAACAAATTTCCAACCTCTACAGTCAAAAAAAATAAATGTGGTAGCAAATTTACAAGATCGCGGGCAATCGGAGCTTGCCGAACGCAAAAGCGGCCGATTTGAGAAAAATCATAGAATAAATGTTTTCAGGCTCGTCAAGGACAGGCGCATCACGAAGTATAAAATATGTGGTAATCACAAAATTATGTAGGTGAAACCCCAGGGACTAATACTTTATGTCCTTAATTCATAAATAGCTATTAGTTTTTATGATTTGATTTGACTCTCCAAGTTTCATAATGGGAAATTGAATTTAAAAAAAATTTGTTCAAAAAGTGCAATAATGCAATATTGCAATAAAGCAATTGTTGTTGTGAAATGCCATCAAATAAAAATTGATGAAAAATTTAGTATAATAAAAAACAGGAAATGTCAATGACTGCTTCAATTTCAAATGTTCGATTTAAGTTTTGTTAGTTTTTATTGATTGATGGATATGGTA
>OY856186.1:136716226-136771613 GCA_963693315.1 Diogma glabrata
GAGCCGAAAGGACGATGTGTTCGATAACTGTACCGGAAGTGTGTCAAAAAAATCGTCAAATGTGTCAAAACAAGGAAATTTGCATATTTTTTGCTTAAAAAACGTTCATTTTAAGTGATTACGAGTAGGAACATTGAATTTGGATAAATTTTGATGGTCGAGATTGGTATGTGAGACCAAAATCTAGATTATTGCATTATAAGTTTGTCAAAAAATGTTGTCAAGTGTGTCAAAAGAAAGATTTTTATTTATTTTTTTACACAATTTTTTTTAAAAAAAAATAAAATCAATTGTTTGTTTGAAATGAAGTTTTATTATTATTATTGAGAAGTATGGCATTATAAGTTTGTCAAAAAATGTTGTCAAGTGTGTCAAAAGAAAGATTTTTATTTATTTTTTTGCCTAATTTTTTGAAAAAAAAAATATAATTTATTGTTTGTTTGAAATGAAGTTTTATTATTATTATTGAGAACTATGGCATTAAAGTTTGTCAAAATAATGTTGTCAAGTGTGTCAAAAGATTTTTATTTAGTTTTTTAAAAATAAAATTGTTTCTTTGAAATGAAATTGTCAAGTGTGTCAAAAGAAAGAGTTTTATTTATTTTTTTACACCATTTTTTGGAAAAAAAATAAAATCAATTGTTTGTTTGAAATGAAGTTTTATTATTATTATTGAGAATTATGGCATTATAAGTTTGTCAAAAAAATGTTGTTAAGTATGTCAAAAGAAAGATTTTTATTTATTTTTTTGCCTAATTTTTTGAAAAAAAAAAAAATATAATTAATTGTTTGTTTGAAATGAAGTTTTATTATTATTATAGAGAATTATGGCATTATAAGTTTGTCAAAAAATAATGTCAAGTGTGTCAAAAAATGATTTCATTTATTTTCAGACAATTTTTTTGAAAAAAAAAATGTAGCTGTTTTTATGACGTAAATGTAATTTAAAATAAAATTGGACATGGAAATTTTTGAATTTGTTATAGTTTTTGAAATATTTTTGGAATTTTGAAAAAGTTTGTATTTTTGATTTTGTAATAATTTTTGCATTATTTTTAGAATTTTGGAAAAAGTTTGAATTTTTAAGAATTTTTGAAATATTATTGAAATTTAGAAAAAAATTAAATATTTGATTTTATTCTAATTTTTGGAATATTTTTGGAATTTTGAAAAAGTTTGATTTTATTTAATTTTTACAATACTTTTGGAATTTGGATTATAATTTTCCGGCAACTTATTGATGTTTCGTGTTAGTTTTGTAATAAATTTTTAAACAGAGATAAAAAATACTTGTACTTTAACAGAGAGTTATGTTTGATATACATCGCTGCCCAAAACTAAAAACCATGTCCTTATAAAAGTTTTTTGCCGAAAACTATATCAAAATCCTTAACCCAGACCGAAGTCTTGATATCTCAGAGCTGTGAGATTTCAGCCGCTCCATATTTTGGGATTTGTAATTATGAACTTTTACACAACCAAAAATAAAAAATAAATAAAAGGAAATACCGAATCTGTACCAACGAATCTTGGTGTGGGATTTCAATTTCAATTTCAAATGAAACAAAACAAAATTAACAAAAAAATAAATCAATATTGATTATAATAAGAAAACAAAAATTTTAAAAAACTGTCTCGAAAAATTATACATATGTATTATGTATAAACTAAATCAAAAAGCTTACATTATTGCGTTTCCAAATCAAACATATTTTACTTCGTGCTGAAAGTTACTTCGGTCTGAAAGACCTAAGATTACAATCTCGAACCAAAAGTAAAAATCTTACCACTTTTTTTGGCATTTCTCGACGTTATAACGATTCTAAAGGATATATCGATTCTAGGTTATAACGATTCTAAAACAGCAAAAAAAATGTTCGTCTGTCTGTCGGCCGTCCGGCCATCACAGCCGATGAAATTTAGAAAACAGCTCCAGCGATTTAAATTTTTCTTTTCGAAAAATAGGTTTACTTGATGGGAAGAGCCGAAAGGACGATGTGTTCGATAGCTGTACCGGCAATATGTCAAAAAAATCATGAAGTGTCAAAACACGAAAATTTGCATATATTTTGTTTAAAAACATTAATTTTAAGAGATAATGAGTAGGGCCATTGAATGTGAAGAAATCTTGATAGTCGGCATTTGTATGTGAGACCAAAACCTTGATTACTGTATTATAAGTGTGTCAAAAAATATCGTTAAGTGTGTCAAAACAAGCACATTTGAATATGTTTTGCTTAAAAACGTTCATTTTAGGTGATTGAATGTGGCGAAATCTTAATGATCGGCGTTGGTATGTGAGACCAGGAGCTAGATTACTGTATTATAAGTGTGTCAAAAAATACCGGCAATTACGTCAAAAGAATGAGTTTCGTTTATTTTTTTACCCAATTTTTTGGGAAAAAATTAAATTAATTATTTGGATGACATGAAATGTAATTGAACATGGAATATGGTTCTATTCAGTTTTAAATCCTCCCAAATTATAGGGGAGGATTGGATATTGGTAAAATATCAAGTTGTTCCAGATTAAATGTCGTTTTTTAACAAAAATTTTAATTATTAGGGAGATATGTTTCTTAAGTAATTTTTTGTGTGATTCCAGATTCTATGACTTCTGAATAATAGGAACAATTCAATATTTTTTCAATTTTGAAATTTCAATCATTGATTTTGGATTAATTTTTGGAATATTTTTAAAATGAATTTTGAGAAAAGTTTATATATTTGATTTTATTATAATTTTTGGAATATTTTTAAAATTTTGAAAAAAGTTTCATATCAATTTAAAATCAATTTTTGATTTTGTCATAATTTTTGCAATATTTTTGAAATTTTGAAAAAGTTTCAATTTTTGATTTTGTAATAATTTTTGCAATATGTTCAGAATTTTGAAAAAGTTTAAATTTTTGATATTTGTGGTTTTATAGTTTTTGAAATATTTTTAGAATTTTAAAAAAAGGTTGAATTTTTGATTTTATTATAATTTTTTTGAATATATTTACAATTTTGAAAAAAGTTTGTATTTTTGATTTTATTATAATTTTTGCAATATATTTGGAATTTTGAAAAAAGATTTAATTTTCGATTTTGTAATAATTTTTGGAATATTTTTAGAATTTGAAAAAAGTTTCAATTTGTGATTTTACTATAATTTTTGGAATATTTTTGGTATTTTGAAATAATTTTGTATTTTTGATTTTGTTATAATTTTTGCACTATTTTAGGAATTTCGGGAAAAGTTTGAAATTTTTGATTTTTTTATAATTTTTGCAATATTTTCTTAATTTTTAAAAGTTTCAATTTTTGTTTTTGTAATAAATTTTGCAATATATCTAGAATTTTGCAAAAGTTTCAAATTTTGATTTCGTAATTATTTTTAGAATATTTTTGGAATTTTGAAAAAGTTTAAATTTTTGATTTTATTATATATTTTAGAATATTATTAGAATTTTGAAAAAATTGTATTTCTGATTTTATTATAATTTTTAAAATATTTTTGGAATTTCTAAAAAAGCTTGAATTTTTATTTTGTAATAATTTTTAGAATATTGTTGGAATTTTTAATTTTGTAATATTCTCTTGAATATTTTTAGAATTTTTAAGAAAGTTGGCATTTTCGATTTTGTTATAATTCTTGGAATCTAGGAAAAAATTTGAATTTTCGATTTTGTTATAATTTTTTAAATCAATTCAATCAAGGCCTTTTTTTTAAAAATATAAATTATTTATTTGTATGACATGAAATGTAATTGATTTATGATCTGTTATAAGTTTCTGGCAACGTATTGATGTTTCGTGTTTGTAATAAACTTCTAAGCAGAGATAAAATACTTGTACTTTTCCAAAGAGTTTTATGTCTAATATGCATCACTAGCCCAAAACTAAAAACAACGTCCTCATAAATGCCTCTTGCCAAAAAATATATCAAAATCCTTAACACAGACCGAAGTTTTGATATCTCAGAGCATTGAGATTCCAGCCCCTTCATATTTTTATGTTTTCATTTTACAACACATCTAAAAGCATGTAAATGTATCTATTTTTACATTTTGTCTACCCTTGAGCATCTGACGCAATTTCGTTTTGGTAAATATCTTCACAGCTCTTTTGCTGAACGTTTCAGAAGCCAATACTTCTTTTACTTTTAAATGCGATTCATCGCCTAATATATCCCACATTACATGGTTTCCAACCATATTACATACGTTTCTTCTTTTTAGCTTCATATACAATATCAACAGTTTTTATTTATTATATCAACACTGAACACTATTCACTCGATTGAACATTATGGTCATCATCCTCCTCAGTGTTTATTAACAAGATTTCTGCTTTACTACCATTTTGTTCATTTAATATACAGTAACTGAATTTCACTCCATTGTATAATTATAAAAAAAAACATATGTTACTCAATTAGAAAATACATTGTCGTTTTGATTTAAATTTATTTATCTTATATGTATATATGTATTATATACATATATATATTCTTTTGTGGTTTATCTTTTTGAACAATGATTAATAATTAATTAACTAAAGCACATAAAAACACTTGTCTCACGATAACAATTCCGATCACTAATATATATATATATATATATATATATATATATATATATATATATATATATATATATATATATATATATATATATATATATATATATATATATATATATATATATATATATATATATATATATATATATATATATATATATATATATATATATATATATATATATATATATATATATATATATATATATATATATATATATATATATATATATATATATATATATATATTATTAATGATAATAAAATGATCTTTGGTTGAAGCCAATAATTTTTTCTTTTAAATAAAATAAATTATTTGTTTATTTTAGATAAAAAGAATCTTTATTTTAAAAAAAGAATAAAAAAATAGAATTTAAAATTATTTTTTTGCAAACGTTTCGTAAAATTATATTACATCATCAGTGCAAAAAACTTTAAATACTAAACATAATTCTTTACAAAAAACATAAAATACATTTTTGACAACGATAAATGAAATTTTTAGAATACTAGATAAGACTAAAGAAAAAGTAAAAAGAAAATATTAAGCTAAAATATTATCGTAAATATTTTGAAGATAAGCGGTGTCCTTTTGTTTATTAATAGAATTTTTACTTTTTTTAATTTTGATCATCTCCATTATACTTCTTTTCCTAAAATTGCTTTCTTTATCGAGAATTTGAACATTAGAAAAAGAAGCGTTATGTCCGTTATTTTTCTAATGTTCAAATTCTCGATAAAGAAAGCAATTTTAGGAAAAGAAGTATAATGGAGATGATCAAAATTAAAAAAAGTAAAAATTCTATTAATAAACAAAAGGACACCGCTTATCTTCAAAATATTTACGATAATATTTTAGCTTAATATTTTCTTTTTACTTTTTCTTTAGTCTTATCTAGTATTCTAAAAATTTCATTTATCGTTGTCAAAAATGTATTTTATGTTTTTTGTAAAGAATTATGTTTAGTATTTAAAGTTTTTTGCACTGATGATGTAATATAATTTTACGAAACGTTTGCAAAAAAATAATTTTAAATTCTATTTTTTTATTCTTTTTTTAAAATAAAGATTCTTTTTATCTAAAATAAACAAATAATTTATTTTATTTAAAAGAAAAAATTATTGGCTTCAACCAAAGATCATTTTATTATCATTAATAAAATATTAAAGCCAAAAATCCAAAATAAAAAAAAAAAAAAAAAAAAAAAAAAAAAAAAAAAATATATATATATATATATGAGCAATTCCATATGAAAGCGATCACCTTTTGGACGATCCCTCTCCGATTTTAAAATAAATAGTCTCAATCGATTGCCCAGCAAAAAATAATGTACCTACATATTTTTTTTTTTTTTTTATAGTGACTGGTTTAGTGGTGGTGTACACCACTGTCATGTGACAAAATTGAAGAATTCTTCATAAGGGACCTCATTGAAAGTTGTTTTAAAAAAAAACTACTAAAGCGATCGCAACGAGTGATAGCTCGTTGGAAAGGTATTGAATCAGGCTTTAATTGAAAAATAAAATTTTCCTAATTTTTCTCAGAAATTTACCTTTTTTCCCATGAAAATTAAATTTTCCCATGAAAAATAAATTTTCCGATTTTCCACAGAAGCTCCTAAATTTTCCGGCTAATTTTATTTTTTTTGGATTCCTTATAATTTTTGCTTTAAGAATCAGCAATAAAAAAATGGGCCCCGACTACTTATTTGGACAGGAGAAGAGCATTTAAGAGACCACCTTGTTCTCATTGTTTTTATATTTTTTATAATTGAATTATTTGTAATTATTTAACATTATTTTATTTTATTATTAAAAATACATTTTAAAAATTATTTTACAGTTAAAAATACATTTATGAAGAAAAAATCAATTCATGAGTCAAATGAGTCAAATTTCAGTTGAATACTAAAGGTGAAAGTGTTAAAGTGTTTTTTTTTGTAAAGTAAAGAGTGAAGCTGTAAAGACAATTTAAAGTAAAATGAATAAATTTTGCTGCAATCCGTTTAACAAGAGTGGACACCGTTCGAAGAAGATAAAAGTATTAAAATTAACTGGTGTTTCGAAGCGATACATGAATGAATTAAATATACAATACGGTGAAGAAGCAGAATTCATTTGCCCCAAGTGTAAAATCGATTTGTCTCAACAAGCAAATGCATTGAAACAAATGCAACCACAATCCGAGAGTGAAATGACAATTGAACAAAATGTTTCATCTGATAGTGAGGCAGACATTCCGATGGTCAATATGTCTTTGAGTCCTTTGAATGAGGTTATTACCACTTTAGGTGAAACGCCTATTACAAAAAGAAAGATGCGAAGTGAAAAATACAAGAAAGAGAAAAAAGGCAAGGTTATGAGTGCAATCGCGACAATATTTGATGAAGGCTCTGATAACGAATGCAGTCAAGCAGATGACGTTGATGACGGCAAACAAATGATTGAGCAGTTGAAAAGAAAATTCAATTTAGCGACCACTTTTCCGGAGAAATATCTCATTTTATCTGTGCTGCCTCAATCATGGTCTATACGCAAGATTTCTGAACAGTTTCAAACATCTTTTTACATCGCGAGAAGAAGCAAAGAATTAGTTCGACAGAAGGGCATATTGGCGACTCCCACCAAGAAATTTGGCTCAAGGACCCTCAGCGAAGCAACGGTGAAATTGATTCAAGATTTTTACTGCAATGATGAAAACAGCCGCGCCTGCCCAGGTACACGTGACTATGTTATCACACGTGAAGATGGAGAAAAAGTACACAAGCAGCGCAGATTATTATTATGTAATCTATCCGAAGCATACCATCAGTTCAAAGAGAAATACCCAGCAGAAAAAGTGGGATTTTCTAAGTTTGCCATCCTACGACCAAAAGAATGCGTGCTGGCATTAGACAGGCACGGAACGCATTCAGTCTGCGTTTGCATGTTTCATCAAAACATCAAATTAATGTTCTTTCCATGCAAGAAATTGAAAGTATTTCACGGTGAAATTGAAACATATAGGGACCTCCTGTCGAAGTCGTTGTGCGCATACCCCACGGAAAATTGTCATCTGTCCAAATGCGACAATTGTCCGAAGATTGACGAGCTAGAGCAATATTTGGCGGAAAAGTTTGAACAGCTGTTAATTCAGGAGGTGAATTTTAAACAGTGGATAATTAGCAGTGGCAGATGTTCCCTTGAGACCGTGGTAAAGCAGATTCCGGAATTCATCGAGGAATTCGGATTCAAGTTGAATGAACTGAAGGCGCACCATTTCATATCCGAGATGCAATCGAAATTTCTAAAGGAAAGTAAGGAGAAATTAGCCCAAAATGAATTCATTGTGATAAGCGACTTTGCCGAGAATTACACTTTTCTCGTTCAGGATGAAATTCAGGCTTATCACTGGGCAAACGACCAGTGCACGGTGCATCCTTTTTGCATTTATTTCAAAAACGAAGATAACGAACTACAGACCGTAAGCCTTGTTGTTGTCGCGGAGAGTTTAGCTCATAATTATGTGTCCGTTTATTTATTTCAAATGAAACTGTTTGAATTCTTAAGATCAAAATTCGATGCAATCGACAAAGTAACGTTTTTCTCAGACGGCGCGGCTTCTCAGTACAAGAATAAAAAAAATTTTTTACAATCTTTGCATAATTGAGGAAGAACAAAACTGCAAGGTCGAGTGGCACTTTTTTGCGACGTCCCACGGTAAGGGCCCATGCGATGCGTTAGGGGGAACCCTAAAACGCATGGCGACTAAGGCAAGTTTGCAAAGGCCATATACTGACCAGATCTTAAATGTACAACATTTGTTTTCGTGGATTCAAAGCAAGGAAATTGCCATTAACACAGTTTTATGCACTCAAAAAGAACACGATGCCATGGAGCGACGAATTCAAAACAGATATAATAATGTCAAAACTATAACTGGAACGCAAAAGTTTCATTGCTTCATACCAAATATTTCTGATATGTCAATTAATGTAAAGCGGTACTCTTCGTCTGCCGACGTGCTAAATTTAAAGTTACTTTAATTTTATAATGATGCCAAGACAATTGAAATTTTTAATAAATATTGTAATTAAGTATAAGCAGCAAAATAAGAAACATTTTTTCTTCATAAATGTATTTTTAACTGTAAAATAATTTTTAAAATGTATTTTTAATAATAAAATAAAATAATGTTAAATAATTACAAATAATTCAATTATAAAAAATATAAAAACAATGAGAACAAGGTGGTCTCTTAAATGCTCTTCTCCTGTCCAAACAAGGAGTCGGGGCCCATTTTTTTATTGCTGATTCTTAAAGCAAAAATTATAAGGAATCCAAAAAAAATAAAATTAGCCGGAAAATTTAGGAGCTTCTGTGGAAAATCGGAAAATTTATTTTTCATGGGAAAATTTAATTTTCATGGGAAAAAAGGTAAATTTCTGAGAAAAATTAGGAAAATTTTATTTTTCAATTAAAGCCTGATTCAATACTTTTCCAACGAGCTATCACTCGTTGCGATCGCTTTAGTAGTTTTTTTTTAAAACAACTTTCAATGAGGTCCCTTATGAAGAATTCTTCAATTTTGTCACATGACAGTGGTGTACACCACCACTAAACCAGTCACTATAAAAAAAAAAAAAAAATATGTAGGTACATTATTTTTTGCTGGGCAATCGATTGAGACTATTTATTTTAAAATCGGAGACGGGTCGTCCAAAAATTTGCCAATTTTGATCGTTTTCATATGGAATTGCTCATATATATATTTATTTATTTAATAATTTTGAAACGAGCTTATGGTCTGTAACTTTTTATTTTATTTTATTCAATATTTCGGCTATGCCATCTTCACAGACCTAAAAACAACATTTTAAAATCTTAACTATAGATTATGTATCACAGATATTAGTATAAAAAATGACCTAACTACTATTCTAACACATAACCTTAACCACTCAATTATAATAAAATTCATTTACTTACATTAATATTAAAATAAATATCACAACTTTTTCATTAAACTAAAAATAAAATCGGCTTAAAACCTTGTCAAAAACTACTACACTATATATAACATTTAGTTAAATTAATTAAAATTATCCAAAACAATTAAGCTATACATATAGAATTCTATAAAATAACAATAACATAACCGGTAACCATACCAACGTGCCAACAAATTAATAAATTACTTATTATAGCAAACCCGTAACTTAGTTGAAAAGTACAGTCAACAAAGTGTATGCTAATTTATTTGTGGTAAATTAAAGTTATGTTTTCTGAATTTTTTTGTAAGTAGTAATCAAATTTCTGTACGAGACATTAAGATTCCTAAGATCTGTCCTAGTATTGACTGTCTTTGTCTCGTTTAACCAAATGTGGCCAGCTTCTTTAAATTCTCTCTTGAATTTGTTTTTATCGCGATCTATTATTTCAGTTCGTGTAAAATCAAATTCATGAGTTTCATCAATTTGGTTGACGACATGCTGGTTGATTGCAGTTTTATTTGGATTTATGTTTCTTAGTTTGTAGTCGCTTCTGTGTTGAGTAAGTCTGTCTGTTAGGGTTTGTTGCGTTTGTCCTATGTATATTTTATTGCATGAACATGGAATTTTATAAACTACGTTGTGCGTAGCTTCAATTTTGTTGATGCCTTTCAGTTTTGAGAAATGTTTTTTTAGAGTATTGTATGGTTTGTTGGCAATAAGTATGTTGGGTGTTCGTCTTAATAAGTGTCTTTTTATGGTATCTGTTAGTTGTGGAATGTACGTCAAAGATGTTCTAATAATAGTAGTTGGTGTCTGTGAGTTCGTCGTTGTTGTAGCTTGTTGGTTTTTGTTAAGTGGCTTATTTTTTACATGATTTATGCTAATGTTAATGATATTATTTATGATGGGTAAAGGATAGTTATTTTTTAAGAGAATGTTTTTAGCTATTATTATGTTTTTATCCCAGTGTCTCTCGTGACTTAGGTTGAGAATTCTTTTGACAAATGCGGATGCTACATTTGATTTCATACTCTTTGGATGGGCAGATAAGAAGTTGAGTATCCTATTCGATGAAGTATCTTTGTTATACCAATCTGTTGTGATTCTGTTGTTATCACGTGTAAGTTTTAGATCTAGAAAAGTTATTTGATTTTCTTTTTCAGCTTCCAGAGTGAAAGTAATATTTGGATGAAATTTGTTGAAAATACTGAGAGTATGTTGTATTTCAGTATCTGGGATTGCCATAATGATATCATCAACGTATTTTTTTATGAATGACGGCTGCCGATCAAGCTGATTGAGAGAGTCTTGGAAAAGTTTTTCCAAAACTAAATCCGCTAAGACTGGAGAAAGGGGGTTTCCCATGGCCAAACCTTTAATTTGATGGTAATGCTGATTGTTGAAGCTAAAATAGCTGTTTTCTTTGGTACAATATTCTAAAATGGTTAGAAAATCCATTCTAGATATATTAACCGAGTTTTCAATTTCATTCCATCTGTCACTAATCACATCTATAGCTGTGTCAATGGGTATGTTTGTGAACAAGGATACTGCATCGAATGAAACCAGAACATCTTCCTGCTGTAATATTTGTGTGCCTATGTATTCTTTGAAAGTTAGAGAGTTCTGGACGTTAAATTGGCTATTATGTGTAAGTTTTTTCAGTATGGAGTTACAATATTGTGATAGGTAATAGCAAGGAGAGTCTATTGTGGATACTATTGGACGAAGTGGATGACCGGTTTTGTGCAGTTTTGGTAATCCATATATTTTGGGAGTCACTGGGTATTTTACTATTAATTTTTTTGCTTGTTTACTTTCCATTATATTTTTATTTATTATGATTCGGTCTACTAAAATTTTGCATCTGTTGTTTAGGGTGGAGGTGGGATCTTTACTTAATTTGACGTATGTTGTTGTATCATTTAAGAGATTAATCATTTTGTTGTTGTAGTCCTCTTTGTATAAAATAACCGTTTTATTGCTCTTATCGGAGTTCGTGATGTATATATTCGGGTTGTTTGATAGAAATGTTTTTGTTTGTTTTTGTGCTTTGTGTAAAAAGGCATCAATGTATGTGAGCGGTTTGTCAGTTTGTGAAATGTATTGCTTGATATTCTGTGTGATCATGGTTCTGTCTTCTTGTGCTGTGTTTTCGTTTTCATATCCATGAAGGATATTTTCAACCTCTGCCATAACCGATAAAATTGGACATTCCGTTCTTTTTGAAGGAACTGCAAACTTGGAACCGAAACTCAGCAAAGTCTCAACGTCGGTAGGAATCGTGGTCTCTGTAAGGTTCTCAATACATCGTTTGTCCACATAGAAAGTAGGTAAGTACTTCTGGTTTGCGTATATTTTGTTATATTTTTGTATTAGGTTATTCTTTTTAATGTGTGTGTACTTCTCAATTTCTAAGGTCAGATTCCGAAAGAAATGGTTTTGGTCTTCCGGGGTTAAGATTTGTAAAATATTTTCATGTGTTGTGGTTAATTGCTGGTTAATGGCTTTGTTACTGTCAATACAGATTTTTATCTCTAGGTTAATGTAATCTCTACTTAATTTACGTTTAATTTTGTTAATTTGACTGTGCCGAGTTGATGTTTGTTCTTCCATTGTTTTAAAAAGATTTTTAATTTTGTCTTCAATGAACTTTGGTGTAATACCAGTTTTTCTGCATCTGAGTAAATACGTTTTCCTGCTTTTGTTATTAATAAGTTTTACACTGTTGGTAATGTGTTGTTTTAAAATAGTAGTGTTCTCATCGCTATATCTTTCAACGTTGATATTATAGAAAGATTTTAAAAAATTGTTGTACGCTTCCATTCTTATTTTCAATGCTCAATGTTTTATATATTGTTATTTTAGATTTTTTAAAACGACCAAATTTTTTTATGTATTTAATAATTTTGAAACGAGCTTATGGTCTGTAACTTTTTATTTTATTTTATTCTATCATATATGTCAATATTTCGGCTATGCCATCTTCACAGACCTAAAAACAACATTTTAAAATCTTAACTATAGATTATGTATCACAGATATTAGTCGGCAGCCGTCATTCATAAAAAAATACGTTGATGATATCATTATGGCAATCCCAGATACTGAAATACAACATACTCTCAGTATTTTCAACAAATTTCATCCAAATATTACTTTCACTCTGGAAGCTGAAAAAGAAAATCAAATAACTTTTCTAGATCTAAAACTTACACGTGATAACAACAGAATCACAACAGATTGGTATAACAAAGATACTTCATCGAATAGGATACTCAACTTCTTATCTGCCCATCCAAAGAGTATGAAATCAAATGTAGCATCCGCATTTGTCAAAAGAATTCTCAACCTAAGTCACGAGAGACACTGGGATAAAAACATAATAATAGCTAAAAACATTCTCTTAAAAAATAACTATCCTTTACCCATCATAAATAATATCATTAACATTAGCATAAATCATGTAAAAAATAAGCCACTTAACAAAAACCAACAAGCTACAACAACGACGAACTCACAGACACCAACTACTATTATTAGAACATCTTTGACGTACATTCCACAACTAACAGATACCATAAAAAGACACTTATTAAGACGAACACCCAACATACTTATTGCCAACAAACCATACAATACTCTAAAAAAACATTTCTCAAAACTGAAAGGCACCAACAAAATTGAAGCTACGCACAACGTAGTTTATAAAATTCCATGTTCATGCAATAAAATATACATAGGACAAACGCAACAAACCCTAACAGACAGACTTACTCAACACAGAAGCGACTACAAACTAAGAAACATAAATCCAAATAAAACTGCAATCAACCAGCATGTCGTCAACCAAATTGATGAAACTCATGAATTTGATTTTACACGAACTGAAATAATAGATCGCGATAAAAACAAATTCAAGAGAGAATTTAAAGAAGCTGGCCACATTTGGTTAAACGAGACAAAGACAGTCAATACTAGGACAGATCTTAGGAATCTTAATGTCTCGTACAGAAATTTGATTACTACTTACAAAAAAATTCAGAAAACATAACTTTAATTTACCACAAATAAATTAGCATACACTTTGTTGACTGTACTTTTCAACTAAGTTACGGGTTTGCTATAATAAGTAATTTATTAATTTGTTGGCACGTTGGTATGGTTACCGGTTATGTTATTGTTATTTTATAGAATTCTATATGTATAGCTTAATTGTTTTGGATAATTTTAATTAATTTAACTAAATGTTATATATAGTGTAGTAGTTTTTGACAAGGTTTTAAGCCGATTTTATTTAAAGTTTAATGAAAAAGTTGTGATATTTATTTTAATATTAATGTAAGTAAATGAATTTTATTATAATTGAGTGGTTAAGGTTATGTGTTAGAATAGTAGTTAGGTCATTTTTTATACTAATATCTGTGATACATAATCTATAGTTAAGATTTTAAAATGTTGTTTTTAGGTCTGTGAAGATGGCATAGCCGAAATATTGACATATATGATAGAATAAAATAAAATAAAAAGTTACAGACCATAAGCTCGTTTCAAAATTATTAAATACATAAAAAAATTTGGTCGTTTTAAAAAATCTAAAATAACAATATATAAAACATTGAGCATTGAAAATAAGAATGGAAGCGTACAACAATTTTTTAAAATCTTTCTATAATATCAACGTTGAAAGATATAGCGATGAGAACACTACTATTTTAAAACAACACATTACCAACAGTGTAAAACTTATTAATAACAAAAGCAGGAAAACGTATTTACTCAGATGCAGAAAAACTGGTATTACACCAAAGTTCATTGAAGACAAAATTAAAAATCTTTTTAAAACAATGGAAGAACAAACATCAACTCGGCACAGTCAAATTAACAAAATTAAACGTAAATTAAGTAGAGATTACATTAACCTAGAGATAAAAATCTGTATTGACAGTAACAAAGCCATTAACCAGCAATTAACCACAACACATGAAAATATTTTACAAATCTTAACCCCGGAAGACCAAAACCATTTCTTTCGGAATCTGACCTTAGAAATTGAGAAGTACACACACATTAAAAAGAATAACCTAATACAAAAATATAACAAAATATACGCAAACCAGAAGTACTTACCTACTTTCTATGTGGACAAACGATGTATTGAGAACCTTACAGAGACCACGATTCCTACCGACGTTGAGACTTTGCTGAGTTTCGGTTCCAAGTTTGCAGTTCCTTCAAAAAGAACGGAATGTCCAATTTTAACGGTTATGGCAGAGGTTGAAAATATCCTTCATGGATATGAAAACGAAAACACAGCACAAGAAGACAGAACCATGATCACACAGAATATCAAGCAATACATTTCACAAACTGACAAACCGCTCACATACATTGATGCCTTTTTACACAAAGCACAAAAACAAACAAAAACATTTCTATCAAACAACCCGAATATATACATCACGAACTCCGATAAGAGCAATAAAACGGTTATTTTATACAAAGAGGACTACAACAACAAAATGATTAATCTCTTAAATGATACAACAACATACGTCAAATTAAGTAAAGATCCCACCTCCACCCTAAACAACAGATGCAAAATTTTAGTAGACCGAATCATAATAAATAAAAATATAATGGAAAGTAAACAAGCAAAAAAATTAATAGTAAAATACCCAGTGACTCCCAAAATATATGGATTACCAAAACTGCACAAAACCGGTCATCCACTTCGTCCAATAGTATCCACAATAGACTCTCCTTGCTATTACCTATCACAATATTGTAACTCCATACTGAAAAAACTTACACATAATAGCCAATTTAACGTCCAGAGCTCTCTAACTTTCAAAGAATACATAGGCACACAAATATTACAGCAGGAAGATGTTCTGGTTTCATTCGATGCAGTATCCTTGTTCACAAACATACCCATTGACACAGCTATAGATGTGATTAGTGACAGATGGAATGAAATTGAAAACTCGGTTAATATATCTAGAATGTAATTGTACCAAAGAAAACAGCTATTTTAGCTTCAACAATCAGCATTACCATCAAATTAAAGGTTTGGCCATGGGAAACCCCCTTTCTCCAGTCTTAGCGGATTTAGTTTTGGAAAAACTTTTCCAAGACTCTCTCAATCAGCTTGATCGGCAGCCGTCATTCATAAAAAAATACGTTGATGATATCATTATGGCAATCCCAGATACTGAAATACAACATACTCTCAGTATTTTCAACAAATTTCATCCAAATATTACTTTCACTCTGGAAGCTGAAAAAGAAAATCAAATAACTTTTCTAGATCTAAAACTTACACGTGATAACAACAGAATCACAACAGATTGGTATAACAAAGATACTTCATCGAATAGGATACTCAACTTCTTATCTGCCCATCCAAAGAGTATGAAATCAAATGTAGCATCCGCATTTGTCAAAAGAATTCTCAACCTAAGTCACGAGAGACACTGGGATAAAAACATAATAATAGCTAAAAACATTCTCTTAAAAAATAACTATCCTTTACCCATCATAAATAATATCATTAACATTAGCATAAATCATGTAAAAAATAAGCCACTTAACAAAAACCAACAAGCTACAACAACGACGAACTCACAGACACCAACTACTATTATTAGAACATCTTTGACGTACATTCCACAACTAACAGATACCATAAAAAGACACTTATTAAGACGAACACCCAACATACTTATTGCCAACAAACCATACAATACTCTAAAAAAACATTTCTCAAAACTGAAAGGCACCAACAAAATTGAAGCTACGCACAACGTAGTTTATAAAATTCCATGTTCATGCAATAAAATATACATAGGACAAACGCAACAAACCCTAACAGACAGACTTACTCAACACAGAAGCGACTACAAACTAAGAAACATAAATCCAAATAAAACTGCAATCAACCAGCATGTCGTCAACCAAATTGATGAAACTCATGAATTTGATTTTACACGAACTGAAATAATAGATCGCGATAAAAACAAATTCAAGAGAGAATTTAAAGAAGCTGGCCACATTTGGTTAAACGAGACAAAGACAGTCAATACTAGGACAGATCTTAGGAATCTTAATGTCTCGTACAGAAATTTGATTACTACTTACAAAAAAATTCAGAAAACATAACTTTAATTTACCACAAATAAATTAGCATACACTTTGTTGACTGTACTTTTCAACTAAGTTACGGGTTTGCTATAATAAGTAATTTATTAATTTGTTGGCACGTTGGTATGGTTACCGGTTATGTTATTGTTATTTTATAGAATTCTATATGTATAGCTTAATTGTTTTGGATAATTTTAATTAATTTAACTAAATGTTATATATAGTGTAGTAGTTTTTGACAAGGTTTTAAGCCGATTTTATTTTTAGTTTAATGAAAAAGTTGTGATATTTATTTTAATATTAATGTAAGTAAATGAATTTTATTATAATTGAGTGGTTAAGGTTATGTGTTAGAATAGTAGTTAGGTCATTTTTTATACTAATATCTGTGATACATAATCTATAGTTAAGATTTTAAAATGTTGTTTTTAGGTCTGTGAAGATGGCATAGCCGAAATATTGACATATATGATAGAATAAAATAAAATAAAAAGTTACAGACCATAAGCTCGTTTCAAAATTATTAAATACATAAAAAAATTTGGTCGTTTTAAAAAATCTAAAATAACAATATATATATATATATATATATATATATATATATATATATATATATATATATATATATATATATATATATATATATATATATATATATATATATATATATATATATATATATATACATATATATAATATATGTATATATATATATATATATATATATATATATATATATATATATATATATATATATATATATATATATATATATATATGTGTATATATATATATATATATATATATATATATATATATATATATATATATATATATATATATGTGTATATATATATATATATATATATATATATATATATATATATATATATATATATATATATATATAAATATATATATATATATATATATATTTAAAATATATATATTTAAAATTAATACCTGTATTATTTAATTGTACTTAAATTTTTCAAATTTTTTTATCAGAGATTTTTTTTGGTCTTTTTTCCGAGAAAATAGAAAATTTTTCTTAAACATAAATATCAAATTTGAGGTCAGTGACCAAAAAAAAAACACGACAAACTTACCTGCATCTACTGAAGCGCAGTAAACTCGCATTAAAAATTTATACATCCATCTATACAACATTTAAATTTTAAATAAAAAATTTAAATTTTAAAAATTAATCAAATTGAATTTGATTTCAATTAATTAAATGGAAAATTTTTTTTTGCCATTTTCCGGGAAAACAGAAAATTTTTCTTCATTATAAATATTAAATTTGAGATCAGAGACCAAGAAAAACACTAAAACGATATATTGCATGGTTTTGCAATCATAATTTTCCAAATTTTCCAAATAATTTTCACAGTTTTAAAATATTTTTACTTTTTGAGTGAAAATTCGTCGCCAGCGTACTTAAAAACATTGAAAATGATATGCAACTCGTAAATCGTAATAATGCTCTAAAATTGGAAATTCGGTGAAATTTTTTCGATTTTCCGCTTTTCACGTTATTATTTTATAAAATTGACATCGGATTCGTAATCAGCGACTAAAAAAACATGTAGGAACCTATTTTCAGGCTAAAAAACGTATTATTTAAAAAATTATAAATCGATAAAAATATTTTATTTTGATAAAAGGCATATTAAGGGATAGTAAAATAAGGGAGGTCGACCACCATGACCGACGAATGATCCTGAGAGTATAAATAACACGTTACAAAAGAAATTTTTCGATTTAAAAATGCAGTTTTCATTATAATTAATTCTCCCCATTACAGACCGTACTAACTATTTAACTAGAAGTTTTGTTAGATAAATAATTTTCCGTTACAATTTTTTACAAAAAATGAAAGTGGGTGGCGTAGACAGGGTATTGAGCAATAAGCTCACATTTCGTATTATAAGTAATTTATAATACTTCATAATAGTTAAATTAAATTTTAGTATTATACTTGTTACTTAATTAAGATTTAGTATTTAGAATTAGCACATTTTTTACATCTTTATTGCCTTTCTATATGTCCTTTTTTTTGTAACTTTTATTTTTTCAACACTCTTTTTATTGTATAGATCTTTCAAATTTGCAAATTCAACTTATGCGTTATAAACCAACCTGTTAATATGTCCATATAAATAGTCATAACTCATTCTATCTATTAGTGTTTTACTTACTTACTGGAGTTACTGTAAAAATTTCGACAGCTAAAAGTTTTTTCAAATAAATTCATAAATTATGTACTAGCGTCTAGCCTATCTTTTTAATTATTAATTTTTTACACTTAATACACTTATGTTTTTATTGTCGAACCAACAGGTCACAAATAATATGGATATTCCATTTATATTTCTTTCTTTCCATTCGTTATTAGAAAGTATCAACATATTTAGTCCGAAAATAATAAAAAAATAATAAGAACCAACATTGAAAATAAAAATTAACATTAAAACCCAAGCAAAAGAAGAGTAAAAGTGTGAACAAGTGTTTTTATGTTCGTCCATATTGTAATATATATATTTATATATTTTTATTCTGAAAAGGACGATGGATATGAAAATGTTTTATGGACCATAACATTATAATTATTTTGAATTTCTCAGAGTTATTTTAATTGCTTTTAATAAAAAAGAAAATAATAATAATAACTTTAGGTTTTAATGAACGGTTTGAGGGAGGCGTTATGTTTAATTTTAGTTAGTCTTGGGTTTTTTGAAATACCATTATTAATATCACACACCAAATTAAATAAACCAGAATGTTTGTCCTCTTTTTAGGGTTCCGTACTTTGAAAAAGTAAAAACGGTACCCTATTGGTGAGACTTCGGTGTCCGTCCGAATTTCTACATAATCGCTTCACTCACAAACTATAAGTGCTATCAACTTGAAATTTTCTACAGTTATTAACTGTGTTTTCACACGCCTGTTGATAACAAAAAAATTTAAAATGTTTGTTTCTATCTATATATTATGGACATGGATAAGGAAATAAAAGTAAAACGTAAAAGTAAAAGTTTGTAGTAAAAGTTTTTTGTAAGGAATCGAGTTTAGTTTAGAAAAATCGAAAATGATGAAAATATTTAAAAAAATATTCTTTGAATTTTCGACTGCTTAATTTTTGAGTTATTGACAAAAACGAGTGATTTTTTTTGTCCCCCCCCCCCCCCTTAACTTCGAACATTACAAAAGAAAAAATTCAAAAAATTCACGGGTGTAGGAATTTGGCTAAATCGAAACCGAAATTTTATTTTGGTTGTAAATTGTCATGTGTGGTGTCATATGAAAGGTGATTTGTTTTTGTAGTGCAAAACAGTTTTTTTTGTAATTTTCAAGAGCACAGTTTTCGACTTATTTTCGAAAATGTAAAATTTTTTTAGCCCCCCCCCCCCCTATTAACTTCAAACAATCGAACAAAAATTAAAAAATTCACGGGTGTAGGAATTTTTCTAAATCGAAACCAAAATTTATTTTTGGCTGTTATAAACTCAAATGTTCATTGGAGGGGGGGAGGGGTTTTAAAGTAGAAGTTTTGAAAACAAATATTTGTGATCATGTCATGTGTGGTGTCATATAAAAGGTGATTTTTTTTTGTAGTGCAAAACAGTTTGTTTTGTAATTTTCGTGAGCACAGTTTTCGACTTATTTTCGAAAATATAATTTTTTTTTGTACTTTTTTTTAACTTCGAAGTTCGAACATTCCAAAAGAAATAAAATAGAAAAATTTATTGTTGTAGGAATTTCGCATAAAGAAAATCGTTTTTTTTGGTTTCGGTTGTTATAATTTCCAATAAACAGCTTTGAAAATTCAACCCAACGTGAAACTATACCAACAAATACTGTTTCTTTTCAAATATTATATACACGGAACCCTCAGTGAGCGAATTATATTCTTTTTAATATGAGATTCAATCTCTAATTTTATTTCAGTATTGTTCAACTCGTCTGGAATTTTCAATCAAAAATACATCAAAAAGAAAAAAAACTAAAAATTAGATAGTTTAATTTCCCTGATGATTTCTGTTTTTATAATATAATATTTGTTCCTACTTGTAAAATCTTATAATATTTTCACAGGGGATGCTAGATATATATTTTACGGTGACCAAAACGAAAATTTTATTTTTAAGTACAGTTAAAAAAGCTGAATGGTTTTAGGAAAGCGAAATAGGATTATAATTTAATGTTAACGTTGTTTATGTGACAAAAACTTTAAATCTCTTAGGTTTTTCCTATAATCTTTTCAATATTAGATGATCTAATCGTTGATTAGATTATTCTAAGATTTAAAAAACTAATGAAAATGCTGAAAATATTTAAAACTAATTTTTATATCGTTAGAAAAGGGAGGAATAATTTAAAATGTATACACCAATAGTTTCAGTAAATACAAAAGGTAGAATTACACACTAGAAAATTCTTAAGACTAAACGTGGTTGTGGTTGGGCTATAATGCTTATGTTGGCCAAAATTTCATGAAAGTGAGCAACCATTTAACACCTGTATAATTTTACGAATTCTTTGTACGACCAAACTATAAAATATGAAGGGACAGAAATCTCATTAAGATTTCGGTCTGTGTTAGTTTACAATAGTTTACAATACATGGCTTTAATGAGGACATTGTTTTTAGTTCTGGACAGAGATGTATATAAAACATTAAATTCTTTGCAAAAGTATAAGTATTTTATTTCTGTTTAGAAATGCACTAAACTAACACAAAACACCAATACGTTGTCGAAAAATTATAAATGGTCATAAATTAATATAATAACATGAAACTAAGAAAAACGAGGATAAACACAGCAAAATTCTCATAACCCTTATCAGTTAGCGTTTAACAATTTCAACTTTTCTAAAAATAAACACATATCTGTTCAAAACTAATATCTTCGATTTGTCTATAAAACATCCTAGAACTTCCCTTCATTTAGGTAAAAGCTTATTTTAAAAATAACAACTGACACTAGCCAATATTTTCCTACCAATCCGTTCCAATTAGTTCAGAAAACTTCTAAGGAAACATCTCCATTTAGCATTATGCTGCTTTTAAAAACTTATTATTTGTTTTTTGAAAAAAAAACGATATTTACTATGCATAAAACAAGCTCAAATTTTTTAACTGTAGCTATAGAGCAATTTTTCTGTTCCGGTGTTTATCGCAATGGCGTTGCAAAAAGTGGATAAGAGAATAAATTCAAAATATTTTGTATGGGATTTCATACAAAACACAACTTGAATAATTTTAAAAACTATCTGTTGTAATTTCCCAATAGATAATTCGAAATAATTTTTTGCCAAAAATTTCGAAAGCAAGTATATTGATAAAAGCACGAGGCCGTCGGCCTAGGGCCTTTATCACTACCACTTGCTTGAGGAATTTTTCAAAAAATTATGAGAATTTATCAACGAACGAGGGGAATTCCTTTAGAAAATTTTTTGCCATTTTTTATTTCTTTATATATTTTTTATGAATTATACGTTGGCCTACTGCGATATCAGTTAATTATTTCAAAATTAGGCTGATAATTTTTAATATCGTAGTAGGCCAGACGTATAAATATTTGTTATTAGTATAATTCAAATTTTATTGGTGAAATTGAATGATGTCATTACATTTTAGAGAATTTCCTTCACTGAAAAAAACATGTCCTATTTCCAATCGAAATGCAATTGTCTCAACCTCACCGTGCGGTCACATATGGCGAATCAAACTACGAAATTGCTTCAACAACTCTACAATTATAAATCGATGAAGTTGAGACAATCACACGAAATATTTATGTGAAAATAAAATATAGTTCAATTAATATCAAATACTTAAACTTTAAAATGAAAAATTCATGATATAAGGCCAAAGAAAATTTTTTCAGGGAAATAGTTATTATCTTTATTCAACTACTGTTATATTGGATATAACACTTTATATTTTAAATAAACCTCATTCTGTTATTAAGAAAATCTCATCGTGTAGTTGTCCCAATCACAGCGAAATTGTTTGTAAATAATTTTTCTTTGCACGAATAATAAACTGCCAACTTCGAGATGAGGTTGTCATGAACTTCAATTTTTTTTTCATTTTTGGTTTAAATTAAAATAAAACTAAGGCAAAAAATTTTCAGTAGTAATCTCCCAAGGGCGGTGATAATTCGAAATAATTTTTTGCCAAAAATTTCGAAAGCAAGGATATTGATAATAGCACGAGGCCGTAGGCCGAGGGCTTTTATCAATACTACTTGCTTGAGCACTTTTCCAAAAAATTATGAGAATATATCAACGAGCGAGGGGAATTCGTTTAGAAAATTGTTTGCCATTTTTCATTTTTTATATATTTTTTATGAATTATACGTTGGCCTACTGCGATATCAGTTAATTTTTTAAAAATTATTTGATAATTTTTAATATCCCAGTAGGCCACACGTATAACTATTTGTTATTAGTATAATTCAAATGTTATTGGTGAAATTGAATGATTTCATTACATTTTAGAGAATTTCATTGGGTTAAATTAAAATAAAACTAAGGCAAAAAGTTTTCTATGAAATTTCCCATTTTACTACAATTAAATAATTTAAATTTGTTTATGAACTATTTATTACTGACTATATATTAAGCATAATATATAAAATATTTTCTTTTCTTCTGTATGTAAAACAAATGCGAAAATAGGTTACATTTTTCACACAACTTTGTATGTGAAATTTTGGCAATTTTTATGTTTCTTTTTAGAGCGACTTAAGAATTATGTTTTAACTTATTAAGCGTAATAATATTACGCTTAATATACAGGGTGAATTTTTTAAAAAATGCCAGGCTTTTATCTCGAGAACGATGCTAGATGGGACAAAATAACCCAAGGTGATATTTGTTAAGGGTCGAGGGGGACGGTTAGTGGTAATATTGAATGACCTTGAAACTCATAGGTATTGGAATTATATACCAAAGTAGGTTTTTTTTAAAACTAGAACCTATACATTTAAGGTTTTTTTTTAATTAAGTAAATCAAACTACACACTTTTTGCTTACAAAATTTTTTTGTAAAGTGTACTATTTAGTAGATATGATTAACATTGATTTGCACTAAAGCCAACGTGTCTTCGCGAAGTTCTTCAGAAAAAAAATAAAATTTCGATAAATTAAAAAAAACAATGAAAATCATTCATTAATTTAAATATTATTGCATCGTGGTCTACTGCGTGAAATTGATTTTCGTTGTTTATTTTTAATTTATTGAAATTTTATTTTTTTACTGAAGAACTTAGCGAAGACACGTTTGCTTTAGTGCAAATCAATTTTCATCATATCTACAAAATCGTACACTTTACAAAAAAAATTTGTAAGCAAAAAGTGTGTAGTCTGATTTACTTAATTTAAAAAGACCCTTAAATATATGGGTTCTAATTTAAAAAAACCCTACTTTAGCATATATCTCCAATACTTATGAGTTTCAAGGTCATTCAATATTACCACTCGAAGTCCCCCTCGACTCTTATCAAATATCACCTTGGGTTATTTTGTCCCATCTAGCTTGGTTCTCGAGATAAAAGCCTGGCATTTTTTAAAAAGCTCACCCTGTATAGTCAATAATATTTGATTAGCAAATTAAAATGGTTCAATTGTGGTAAAATGAGAACTTTCATAGATAACTTTTAAAATTATTCAAATTGTGTTTTGTATGGAACTCCATATAAAATTTTTGTGATTTTTTCTCTTATCCCCCATTTGAAGCGGCAAACACCGGAACAGAAAAATCACTCTATTAGTCATTAGTGACCAAAATTGGATTCACTCAAAAAACTTCTCACAATCCTTTTACATTTGGCGTAAATGCATGTTTTCACTTATTTCAACTTTTGTAAACAAACAACATTTAATCTGCAACAACTGGATATTTTCCAACTGTTCCTAGTAGTTAGGAGTAGATATAACCATATGGAGAACCACATTTCATGTGCAATTGGCAATTTAATGTTCATTTACATTTAATGTCATCCATATAATAATTTTTATGTGCCAAATGCTTCTAATCGAAAATGTTGTCCATTATATGTTGTCAAAATATTTGGGTAGCAAAACGTTTGAAAATAATATTTTTCACACTTAACGAAATTTTGACACTCTTATAATACAATAAACAAGCCCCTGGTCTCAGATAGATACCGACCGACCATCACCAATTCTCCACATTCAATGTTACTACTTATTATCACTTAAAATAAACGGGTTTTAATCAAAAAAGTATCTAAATTTCTCTTTACAAACCTAATAATTTTTCAACCATCCAACCCATACTATGTCGGCTCTTACCATTAATCCATTTTCCGTGCGGACATTAAAAACTAGATCGATTAAAAACTAGATCAGTTAGACGAAAATTTTGTTTGATTTTTTAGATTCTTTATGACCTGAAACGTCGATAAATGCCAAAAAATGTGAGATTTTGACATTTAGTTCGAGATTGTAATATACTTAGGTATTGGCGAAGTAATTGTCTTTTATTATACAATTTTTAGTTATATATATACATTAAACGTTTTCTATTGTTGTTTTGATTTTTGTTGTCACCTTTTATATTTTATTATCAACAAAACATTAAAATAAATAATATCAGAAATAAAGTCCAAATTAGCAATATAACATTTTCTCCATTTAAACTAGTCTATAGCAGTGGTTCTTAACCTTTTCACAGTCGCGGGCCCCTTAACATAAGTTTTTGGCGATCGCGGCCCCCTTATGATAAAATATTTTCGCGGTCATCATACTCACTATAAAAAAATATAATAATCATTAAAGATTTACAAAGGTGTCTGGATAAGGGCTTCCAAAAACACCGATTTTTTCAATGCCGGTAAAACCAATCTAAGTTTCTCACAATACCGGTACTATCAGTAGTAGCGATATCACAGAAAAATTATTCTATTTTCAGCATTTGAGCATTTTTGATTAAAAATTGATTTAAATAAATATAAACAAAATATTTAAATTGATCACTCTTTAGTAAGATTTATTTTACTTCAATTAGTAGATTAAAAAGTGCAATTAAAATTAATTATTATTTTCAATACAAAAAAAAATAATATGGCAAACTTTAAAAAACGCTTCAATTGATAAAAAATAAAGTGATAGCAACCTTTTATGAAGAATAAGTCGGTACGATTAAAGTTCCATGTATTGGCACGTGTCCAGCTTTGGCCCATAGAATTTGACAAATTGATTTTACAACGCACACATTAAACACTCTCACTCTTCAACAGAGGATGTAAATGGTTTGAATAGGTTGAGGAGATCCTGTGGTATCACCACGGACCCATTTTGGCCAATACGTGTGTTGATCCGGACATGGTGTTATGATGACAGCCATTGGAACTTTACCTAACCTTAACCTATCCATAAAGGTGTAGTTAACTTTTTAGTATTATTATGGATTTTATTTAAAGTGTCAAATATTCTGTAGCCAAATATTATTTTTGAAGTAAAACTTCTTTAGACGCGTTATGAGAATTTTGCAACGGAAGTTATCATTTAAACAGATATATAACCATATATATTCATTTCTATCATACTACAGTCTGATTTTGACTTTAAAGCATATACATGCACACATACATACAATACATACATGAAATAAAAAAGAAATTAGAAGTAAAAAAGGCCAACGAATATTATGTTCGGCAAGTATGCGATACAATTCGATTATGTGTATTGTATTTGTTATACACTTATTCAGTATCGTACTAAATGTTATATGAGTTGCACGTGCCGATTTTAGATTTAAATATCTAATAATATAATATTCGTAATATTTTATTGAGTTTCGTAATTTTTTAAATTTATGTTTTGAATTGTTTTAGTTTTTATTTCGATGATTTAAATTGCATTCTATTTGGATTGATTTCAAAGGGGCCTATAGTTTTCTAGGATGTAAAAAATACCGTTTTTCAGATAATTGGAAAAACCTGTATTTTTATGTATTTTAGGCGATTTCATCAAAACACCTTAATCTGTTTGAGTTGTATTATATTGCTATAAATTTGGAGGTGGTCGTATATAATTCTCTATGATTAAAAATATGCCGTTTTTCAATAGTTTATATATAAATAAAAATATTTGTGTTGATTAAATTTGTTTTGTTAAATAGAAAAATGAGTGCGTGTAATCTTTGCACGCGGTTGAAATGAATTTCTTTGGCTACTGTGGCGGGTATCAATAAAAAGATTAAATATAAAACAAATATGTCATATTGCAATTTAGAGTTGCATTGCTTGATAATATAATTTACAGCGTGTGTATGTATTAAAAAGCAATATTTACATAATGTATTACAAAGTCAATTCAATTATTATCATATAATTGAAATATGAAATTATAATTGAAAAAATGAAAATAGAGCTTTATGACAAATTTGCTAAATTTATTGAAAAACTGCATCAATTTTTGTACCAAATCTTGTTGTTAAATTAAGTGGACATGTATTAATCGTGAAATTTAATTTGTAATACGTTGTAAGACTTTGTAAAACATGTAAATATGGCTTCTCATTACACATTGTTGTAAATTATATTATCAAGAATATTAGAAAGAAACTCTAAATTTCAATATGACATATCTATTTTATTTTATATTTAATATTTTTAGTAATACCACTGCCAAAGAAGTTTTACTTCAACAGCATGTAAAGATTACGCACTTCATTTTTTTAATTCGGTAATACGGAAACCTTAATACCAGTAATACTGAAATAAAATTGTTATGGTCAATACCGGTGTTAACGGTAATACCGATATCGGTATTGGGAAGCCCTAGTCTGGATCCACTATTCCGACTGCTATATTCACGACCGCTACAACACCACTACTTTGACCTCAGTGGAAGAAGATTACATTGCCGTTTGTCGCCAACAAAGAACCAAACTTGTCCATAAGCCTATTTTTTTTTTTTTTTTTTTAATAAAATGTGTTGTGTAATAGGGTTTAGAATATGTGTCACAACAACACATAGATACCTTTTAAGACCTAGGTCTAGACCTGGGTCCCACAACAACTGGCGTTCTAAGGTGTAGATTAACGCTTTTTTTAAACATCTGTGGGTTGAAGCCACCTGAGACTAAGTGTTCCGGCAAACTATTCCATTTGTACGCAGTTCGGACAAAGAAGTCTCTCTGCGATCTGCCAGTATGACCGCGGGATCTTTACGGTTTCACTGGTGGCGGCAGCCGATTGCCGAGTGGAACGGGGGTAAGAATAAGTTTGAGGCATGATGCCGCTGATTTCATCTGAGCACTGCTGATGACGATATTTGTAAAAAACAACGAGGTCAGCAACAGTGCGACGATGTTGTAGGGAATCAAGTTTTGATGTCAAAGTTCGATCACCTACAATTCGTATAGCTCGCTTTTGAACAGAGTCCAAGAGGGCCAAGATGGAAACAGAGGCAGCACCCCAAACTTGACAGCAGTACTCCATACAGGGACGAATATAGGACTTATAAACATGGAGGAATTGGTATGGAGTGAAAAACTTTTTGCATCTATTTAGGAGGCCGAGTTTTTTAGACGCGCTTTTTGCCATCGCCATTACATGATCGTTCCAGAGTAGGTCATTTGAAACTGTGACACCCAATAAACGAATGTTTTTACATTCACCTATTGGTTCATCACACATACTAAATAAAATATCTTTGGGGAACTCGGTCTTTAATCTGGAAACAATCAACAGCTGTGTTTTGGTGGAGTTGAAATTGACAAGGTTTTGGTCACCCCAGTCGGCGACTTTATTCAGGTCTTTGTTCACGTTTATGGCAGCGTCTCTCCGGGCAGGATTAATTCGTTCGTGCATTTTACCTTTTGAAGGAAGGGGCTCGAACGACTTGTGCAGAGTACTATCATCTGCAAAACTATTTATTGGGTTGCTGGTGATTTTCAACAATTCGTTGATATAAATCAAAAATAGGGTTGGGGACAATACTGAGCCTTGGGGTACACCAGCGTTAATTAGTTTAGACTCAGAAGAATATCCGTCTAAGGTTACCGAAATGTATCGGTCGGATAGAAAATTTTGGATCAGCTTCACAACATTGGGATGAAAACCGTACGCAACGAGCTTGTTGATTAAGTTGGCATGCCAGACTCGATCGAATGCCTTGGAGATGTCTAAAGCGATAACGTATGTTTCACCACCTTTATCAAGTATGCTGTTCCAACAATGCGCTACATAGTTTAATAGATCGGTAGTTGATCTTTTGTTTCGAAAACCGTGTTGGCTGTCGGATATTAAATGATTTTCTTCCAGAAATTTTGAAATATGTGTATTAATATAATGCTCATAGACTTTGGATAGGACCGATAGTAAAGCTATTGGCCTATAATTTGAGATATCGGATTTTGGTCCCTTTTTGGGGACGGGCTGGACATTTGCCAACTTCCAGTACGAGGGAGATATACCAGATTTGTAGGATTGGTAGAATATTTTAGTTAAAGTTGGTGCAAGTTCTTTGGAAAAGGTTTTTAAAATAATGGGTGGAATATTGTCCATTCCTGATGCTTTGTTGATGTTTAACCCCTTTAAAAGTTTAGCGGCTATTTTGGGTTTGAAGTGAAGTTCGTTCATATTAACTCCTGAAGACTGGATTTGGGGTATTTCTTTAGGAGTTTCCAAAACAGTGGAGTTCAGAGCAAAGCGTTCAGCGAACAAGTTAGCTTTTCTTGCGGGATCATTGACGATTAAATCACCATCAATAATAGGGGGAATAGAAAATTTCATACCAGAATTTAAAGAATTAATGGCACTGTAGAAACTCTTGTCAGAAACAGACATAGACGTAAGTTTTGAGGCTTTCGCTCTGTCAATTTCGGACTTTTCGTTTGAGATAATCTGATTAGATATTTTGTTGGCCTTTAGATATTGGGATCGATTAGTGGGAGTTTTGTTATGAATCCAAATATTAAATGATCTACGTTTGTTTCTAAGTGCCGTTTTGGCAGCTTTCGAATACAAGTATTTTTGTTTGGGTTTTACTATGGAGAAAGGGACGTTTTGAAGTTTTGAGCAGAAACATTTACATTGTCAGTGCAAAAACAATGACGGTCGAAAGGGAAACCATGGAAAAAATTTTGAAGACCACTCTTATCCATTTTTGAGTAGTGAAATATTTTACGGGGTTTGGGAGCTGTCGTTTTAAGTAAATCAGTTTTGATAACTGATGAGATTAAATAATGATCAGAATTTCCAATACTACCTTTCGCAACATCGACACTCGTAATATCTGGCATTGTGGTAAGATAGAGATCTAGTAGAAAACTATTATCACCGCCATTACGGGGAGTGAAAGTCGGGCTTTTAACAATTTGGAATAGGCCCTGAGATGCGGCAAAAATTTCTGCCAGTTTTCCACTATTGTCAACATCGTCGGTCGATTTGGAGAATTCCAACCATGATTTGTTGTGGACGTTGAAGTCACCGGTAACGATAACTTCACAATTAGGGGACTTTGCTCTAATCTCGTCCATAATTTTTGTCAGTATATTAGAAAAGTTTGGGTTACGTTTGTTGGGGGACCGGTATAAAGCTATTGTAAAAAAAGTCAATTCTGAAAGACAAATCTTTAAAACCATTGTATTGAAGCCGTCACCGTGTAGTTCAAAATTTGGAAAGCGCGTGTACGCAACACTCTCATGAATGAATGCGCATACGCCCTGATGGAGTTTGAAAGCTGATTCGAGCCTATATTTGGAATTAAGCGATTCTATATAGAGAAAATTTTCAGAAACTTGTGTTTCTGTAAGGAATAGAATGTTCGGTTTGTCGTGCTCAAGATGATGTTGCACGTGGTCATGGTTAGCGTTCAATCCGCAGATGTTTTGAACATGTATTTTAAAATTTTTTATTGATTCATATATGTTTTGTCCCTGCAAATTCCGTGGACATGCTGCTTTATGGGCGGGTGGATTGCGCAAATTTGCTTTACCACTTGCAGACTTATTTTTTTTCGGTTGTACTGCCATATATATATATATCAAAATGTTTATTTTATTTTTTTGTGTTTTATTTTAAAATGCATAACTAAGTAAAAAATCCTATCATACTACAAAATATGACATATGCCAATATTTCATGATAAGATGAAGAAATAATAACAAAATAATAAGTGAAAACAAATTGTGAGAAATTTGCAGAAAACAAAACAAAACTAAATGCCAATAATCCAGCTGATGCAGCGCACCCCAAACGCACCGCCCACCACCCTAATCGAGGCACAAAGCCCACACATAACTACGTGTTGTTTCGATTCCTCGGAAGAGCTAATGAGCGGTACCGCTACGGAACGCTGCCCAGCTAAGACTGGAAGTGCTGCCGTTGACTAATTAAAGTTCGTCCGCCAGCACCCTAAGATATCATCTTGACTAATGACATCTCCTGCCATTGCCAGTGGTATGTGATATCTCACGCTAACTCATATGTCAATGGCAGGGACTGGAGTACGCAGGGTAGTCAGACCCGTAGATCAACATTGATCATAATCGATCAAAATCGATCCCTCCTGCGGAAAAACATTTAGGAATAAACATTTAGGAATATCTGTGGACAGTGAGCTATTTCGATACTACGGACAGTACTTATATTTAAAAATATTAGTGTTATTTCACTTCTGAGACTGCGTTCCAATTGCTGCTAAGTTGTATTTTACCTGCTAAACCTACTTTTTCAGAACTGGTCGTTAAATAATCATTATGAATGTATGAAAAAGAAACACGCTAAACATGCTTTCTGGAGATATTCAAATCTATTGAGCTAAGTGGTGAGATTCAATGCTTAACATGTTACTTTGTTTCATAATAAAAAACCAATGAAGTCAACTATTTATTTGACTAAATAACAGCATATTTATTCTAAATAATTGTAAAGAAATTAATGCTTTTATCAAAATCTATTACTAAAATTTCTGTGGTTGTTCTTATACTATTTGCATAAAAGAGTTTCTTCAGATTATGCTTTATTTATTTTATTGTCCATTGTGGAAAATCTTTTTTCACGGAGATATGTGCAGGCAGGCATGTATGCAATATTGAAAATAGAGTTCCAGCTGCCTTCCTCAATTTAAAAACTTTGTCATCAAACGCCATAATTAAGAATTATATTATTTATCAAAAGGATCGTGTTCAAAGTCTTCTGTTATCAAATTTATTATTTGAAATATTAAAATCGAATTTTTAATCAGCGTTTGGGATGTCATTAAAATAAATAATTTGTACGTTCTTTATCAAAATTCAAATTCACAATTAAATATCTGCAACTGTTTGATATAATTTGGAAACATTGAAAACAAAACGATTCGGTACCTTGAATCCATTTATGGAATTTGGTTTTCATTGCTTTTGTTTAGGATAGGATATTCAATTTGTTTTATTCTGGAAATATGATCCCCAAGGACAGGATAATTTTTGTAATTGTTTTTTATTTTTGACCGACGGGTGTGACAACCCTGCGTACTCCAGCCAGCGTAGTTCCATTTATTTTGTACGTATTGAAAATAAATTGATAGTTTGAAAATTTAGTATTGCCGGATTTGTTGATAGCATTGTTTTTTTAAGTGTGTATTTATAATAAAACTCCCTCCAGATATGTGAAGTTTTTTAATTTTTTTCCTTTTTACAGATTTTAAATTACGTCCCGATATAAATACACATTTTCGAACTAAATATTAATTTTTAATAATATGTATACGCGTTTTAAATGCAACTACATTTGTTTCGCCTGGTAATTTGAAAATAAAAATTTTCTCCACGTCTAGTCAACGACTATATATTTACAGTTGCATGCTACTTACGAAATGGAAAGATTTTTTCGTTTTCTTTTATTTTGGGTTTTCGGCAGTATACGGTCCTTAATAAAACCCAAAAAACGAATTTTTAATAATTGTTGACGTTGCAAGCGTTCCATTGGTGATCAACTCAAAAACTTTTTTAAACAACTGTCAATGTTAAACCAAATATAAACTGAAAATTTTGTTTAAAGAGCTCGATGCTCATGCTTTCGAATTGAGAAATTCAATCAAAACCAATTAAAAAATCTATTCAATTTTCAGTCTAGTAAATTATAATTCAAGGCAATTTTATATATTTGCAAAATGGTGATGCATTTAAATAAATAAAAACATGTATTTTATATTTATTGAATGTCTTACAAAAAGTATTATTACAGCCCTAACTCCGCTTTTGCTGTTAATTTCATACTTGAGCGAAATGAGTATCATTTTAGCATTGTTATACAATATACTATAACTGCAACAACCATAAATATTTCATTTTATCCCAGTATCAGTTTCGTTTCAGCTATTTTGTTTGCACTTTGCTTTTGAACGGTTTGCAGAAAAATTGACAAGCTAGTTTTTAAAGTTGATCTCGTTCAAATATTGAAATGAACAGTAGAGTAGAATTAACTTTATCATAGTTCTGTTTAGCTGTATCTAAGGGTATGAATGTATGCTGTTGACATGTCCATACTATTATAAAAACGAAAATAATTTTACTTGGATACGAAAACGAAATCTTCTCATCGTTCAAAATTAAAATGTTGGGCACTAATAAATTTGAATAATTTTAGTTCCGTGATCAATTTTGATATTGTGAAAAAATATCTTTAAAAAGATTTCTATATGTGTTTGGACAAAATTACATAAAACGATGGAGGAGGGTGTCTTCCTAACAATTGTTTTTCTGCATCCTAGCTGCTATGTGTTACTAGCTAGTATGTGTTACATAAACTCGAAATATATAATGATCCAAAAATGATATGCATTACTATCAGTAATTAAAGTATTTATTGAAAAATAAGTGCATACACATTCGTACACCAAGGTAGGTTTAAAAAACAATTTTGATTTAGAGAATTCTTTAGCATTCAATTAAAAAAAATCTGATAATATTTTCGCGGCATCCAGGGGGCCGCGGCCCCCTTTTAAGAATCCCTTGTCTATAGTACCCATCTATAGTATGGATTTAAATTATATAAATAAATATGCTGCCATGGATTTTATTTATCTTTATTTATACAATGTTTCCTCGTTTTGAATTGAATTTGTACGGCGACGATGTTGAAGAAAATAAAGATTTGATCTTCAATTTCGTTTTTTCGATCACGTATTCAAAAATAGATGCAGCGGCCCAAACTTAACTGCAATACTCCATTCAGGGACAAATAAAGCACTTGCAGTAATTGACATGGAGTGAAATATCTTTTACATCTATTGAGGAGGCTGAGTCTTGATGCGTTCTTTGGCATCGCCATAATATGTTTATTTTCGAGTAAGTCGTTGGAAATTGTGACGCCCAATAAACGAATGCTTCAACATTTCTCTATTTGTTCGTCAAACATAATAATTGAAATATCGTTGGGAACTCGTTCTTCAATCGGGAAACAATCAAGCTGCGTTTTTGTGGAATCAATTGATCAAATTCTTGTCACCCCAATCGAGGACTTTTTCTAGGCCCTCGTTTTCATTTATGGCAGCGTATTTTCTGGGCGGGATTAGCTCGTTCAAGTATTTTACCTCTTGAAGATGGGGGAACAAATGACTTTTGCAGTGTACTATCATCTGCAAAACTATTTATCGGTTACTAAAAATATTTAAAAGTTCGTTCATATCGATAAAAAAAGGTGGCATAAATCTGAGTCTTGCGGTACGGTAGCGTTTATTAATTTAAATTTAGCAGAAAAGCGATAGATACCGAAATATATCGTGTATATAATTGGACTTTTCCGATATAATTGGACTTTTATAAAAATATATCGGAAACCTCACCTCAACCTGACCCTGGAAATCTCTTATTTATCACAGAAAAAAATATATAAAAAATGTAATAAATACAAAAAAAAAATATATTGAATTATGACTTGAGAAATCTCTTATTTATAAGTCAGAAAATTTATATACAAAAACTAGGCGCTGACATGACGAAAATATTTAACAAAACAAAAATAAATTAACAAAAATTATATAAACTAAATTAAAAGGCTTACATTAATAGTTGTCTTCTTCCCAAACCAGTCCTGTGGAACAAGTATTGATTGCACGCTTTCACAAATTCATTCCAAAAATCACTTATATAAAAATCTGGAGAGTCATCCATAAACACTTTACGAATGCAATACACTTTGTTAATCACTCCAAAGATGAACAAAATCAAAAGATGAATCAGCATGACAAACATACATATAACACTCGTTTCAATTAAATCATTTAGTAGCATATAGTCTTTCAAATCATCACTTTATGCCCCAATAAAATAAACTGTGATGTCATTAAAAAGGTTCTGATGTATGAAATTCCTCAAACACTACTTTCTATATATATGCTTCGCATTGAAACAAATCTATCACGTTCAAATATTGACGACGAGCTAAATTTGTCTGTGCTAACTTACAAATTAAGCTTTTCGAACACAATTTCGGCCATCCAATTCATATTCTTCCGTTGCATTTCTTTCAGCCACTGTCAATTTAGTTTTTTTCAGTAACCGGAATGGTAAAACAATGGTTTCGCTATCTTCGAAGCCGTTTTCTAATACAGACATGCTCATATTTAAAAATTCAAAAATATGTCATTTAAAATAAATTAGAAATGTTGAAATTTATTTGGATCACTTGTTTGATTTTAAAAATCGATGCTAGTTAAACTGCTTAACACTAAACCTAACAAAAAGCAACGAAAACTTAACGCTGACAGAATAAAAAATCCCAATTCTATAAACAAATCAATTTAATAATTTTAATATGAACAATTAATTAAAGAATATAAATTTTCTTGTGCCAAAAAAACACTGCACTTATTGATTTTAATTTACATAATAATTTCTGAATAAAAAATAATCGATCATAAATCGGATTTTTCAGTTTCTTTGTTTCTTTTTTATTGTATCTTTTATCGCATATAAATTAATAATTTCTCCCTCCATATACCAGTCGAACAAAAATTTATTGAAACGAAAAAATATTCCCCTCCAACCATTCTTATTATTTACAAATGAACAAAACTGTATTCTATCTACATATAACATTATGACTGAACATTTCTATGAAGACACAAACAGGCTTTACTAATTAGTGTTGAGTAAAACAAATGTTAAAATATTATTGATATACTGATATGATCGCTTTTATATCTGTTTCATTTTCAGGCCGGAATTTAAATTGGCAAATTATTAGCGAATTTCTATACATATGAATATTCTTACTTTTGGAGAAATAATCGAAATAGTCAGTCGTTTCAATCGGTTGGTGAGAAAATTTTGAATCATTATCAAATTATTTCAAAAATCACTTATATAAAAATCTGGAGCGTCATCCATAAACGCTTTGTAGAATGCAATACACTGTATTAAATGTTAATCACTCCAAAGATGAACAAAATCATGAAACAGCATGACAAACATACATATAATACTCATTTCAATTAAATCATTTATTAGCATATAGTCTTCCAAATCATCACTTGATGCCCCAATAAAAATAAACTGTGATGTCATTAAAAAGGTTCACTATTATTCTCACGTTGGAAATTCCTCAAACATTACTTTCTACATATATGCTTCGCGTTGAAAGAAATCTATCAAGTTCAAATATTGACTACGAGCTGTGATGTCATTAAAAAGGTTCTGATGTTGGAAATTCCTCAAACATTACTTTCTATATATATGCTTCGCATTGAAACAAATTAAGCTTTTCGAACACAATTTCGGCCATCCAATTCATATTCTTCCGTTGCATTCCTTTTAGCCACTGTCAATTTAGTTTTTTTCAGTAACCGGAATGGTAAAACAATGGTTTTGCTATTTTCGAAGCCGTTTTCTAATACAAACATGCTCATATTTAAAAATTCAAAAATATGTCATTTAAAATAAATTGCTGCTTGACTCTAAACCTAACAAAATGCAATGAAAACTTAACACTGATAGAATAAAAAAACACCAATTCTATAAACAAATCAATTTAATAATTTTAATATGAACAATTAATTAAAGAATATACATTTTCTTGTGCCAAAACAACACTGCACTTACTGATTTTAATTTACATAGTAATTTCTGGATCAAAAATAATCGATCATAAATCGGATTCTTCAGTTTCTTTGTTTCTTTTTTATTGTATCTCTCATCGCATATAAATTAAAAATTTCTCCCTCCATATATCATTCGAACAAAAATTTATTGAAACGAGAAAATATTCCCCTCCAACCATTCTTATTATATACAAATGACAAAAAACTGTATTCTATCTACATATAACATTATGACTAAAAATTTCTATGAATACACAAACAAGTTTTACTAATTAGTATTGAATAAAACAAATGTTAAAATATTATTGATATACTTATATGATCGCTTTTATGTCTGTTTCATTTTCAGGTCGAAATTGAAATTGGCAAATTATTAGCGAATTTCTATATATATGAATATTCTTACTTTTAGAGAAATATTCAATCGGTCGTTTCAATCGGTTGGTGAGATTATTTTGAGCCGTTATCACGACTGCGGAGTGAATTTCGTATGCAACGAGCTTGTTAATCAGGTTGGGATGCCAATTCAAACAAATACTCTTGAGATGTTTAATACAATAACGTACGTTTCACCACCTTTATTAAGTTTTCTGGGGGGGGTTATAAAGTTTAAAGGATCGGTTGTTGATCTTTTGTTTTAAAAACCATACATAAACAATGTGGCTTTTCTTGCCGGGTCAATGACGGTTAAATCACAGTCACTAATAGGAGGGGTTAAAGATTTGGTTCATGAATTTAACTAATGGCAATGTTAAAGTTAAAATAAAGAAATAGTTTATATAAGCTACCTGGATGATTTAGTCAAGATTACCGCTTCCACTAGATATGACAAAGGTGCAGGGTGTACAATAGCGGACAAGAACCCTGACATTTACCTCGGGTAAGAAAGAGCCATATAGCCCAGAAAGCAGGAGAAAATATTTAATATGACGTAACACGTGTCTGTAACCAAATTTTGAATATCAAAAATCAGTGTAAATGTAACTGGATTTTTTCCAGGTGTTTTTTGCAAAGAAATCCTGATTTAAAAACATAATTTTTATAAATTTTCATACATGACCAACGAACACAAAGGTTGAATATTTATGTATTTTAGGTGTTGTCCCATTTCTTTAAACGTTTTTTTTAAATGTGTTGGGCAGTATGAATTACAATGTGTGTCACAACAACACAAACATATTGTTACGATTGCAGAAAAATCTAGACGATTACAGAAAGATCTAAACGATTACGGTCACTTCCAGGAAAATAAAATCAACAAAACACAACAGAAATTGAATGAAATGAATATTGTTGTTGTTGTCTCTTCTTAGAATTAAGGTCTATTTGTTTTATGATTTTAAAAATCAAATCAACGTAACGTAAAATAATCGAATATTCTAATATTTTCTCAAGGTTTCTAAACCTAGTTACCTAGAAATTTCTAGAGATTAAGCAGAAGGTATATAAGGAAATTGTTTCTTGTAGTTTTTAATTAGTTTTATTTTAAACCTGCGATAGTGAAGTTAAAAATTATAAAAGTGTTCTTTAAATTAGTTTATTTTAAACCTGCGATTGTGAAGTTAAAAATTATAAAAGTGATCTTTAAATTAGTTTTTGTGTAAAGTTTTTGTAAATAAAGTTATAAGTGTTATTGAGTAGAAATATTTTGTGTATTATTTTAAACGTTGTGTTACTGGAAATTTCTACAATAAACCGTTGGAGTTTCTGAAGCTGTTCAAAGAATATTCTAGTTAGGAATATTGTTTGCTGTATTGTTTTCCTGTTGTTGTGGAACAATTAAGGTGTTGAATACTTAATAAAACCTGGTGTTTGTGCTTACTAATCAGTGATCGAACTCAGGAAGAGATTGGGAATTACGTTTATCGAATTGAGAGTAAGGCCAATTCGAAGGAAGGTTGGAAAAACGTAACATTGGTGACATCGGCGGATTAGTTAGCTGTTAATAATGGTTTTATTAAGTGATTTGAAAGTTCTTGAGTTAAAGAAAGAACTAGAACAACGTGGATTGTCAACAAGTGGAAACAAAACTGAATTAATGCTACGGCTTCGACAAGGCATGGAAGCCAATGGAATGGACGTGGAAAGTTACCAGTTTGGAGTGATTAGTACAAATAATGATCTAGTGGCAGCTGATGAGGAGAAAAGTTTTGTTGCAGAAACAACAACAACATTACCATCTGGAAACTGCGATTTTTCGCAGTTAATGGCTATGATGCAACAAATAAATTTGAATTTGAATCAAAAACTGGATGTTGTAAACGCTAATACGGTTGCCAATAAAGACGAACTCAATCAAAAATTTGATCAACAAAGCAGCAACATCAATCAACAAATGGCTGCTACTAAGGAAGAAATTAGTTGCAACATCAACCAACAAATGGCTGCTACTAAGGAAGAAATCAGTAGCAACATCAATCAACAGCTGGAAACAGTCAACAATAACATTGCTGTTAATAAAGAAGAGATTACTGCAACTCTTGCTGCAAATAAAGATGAGATGAACCAGCAAATAAATGAGTTGAATATTAGCATAAATCAACACTTGGACGAGAAACTTCTACAAATGTCAACGGCATTCGATGTTAAAGTCGAGAAAATTCAAACAGAAATGCTGGAATTTGAGCGTGATTTAAATAAGGTCGTAACTAAAGTTGACGATTTTGAGAAAAGGTTACAGGATGTTGAAACAGCTAAAGTTACTTCACAGGTGGTACAACAGATAGCAAATATTAAATTGAAACCACCATCGTATGACGGTACCACATCTTTCGGCATCTTCAAGTTCCAGTTCGAGACCGCAGCAGATCAAAATGTTTGGAACGCCGAAAATCGTCTTGCTGCATTGATGAGGCAGTACCAGAAAACGATCGCAAAAGTTATGCTGAAGTGATGAATGCGTTGGAACGAAAATATGGCAGCGACCACAAAAAGGAGCTATACCGGATCGAGTTAAAGGGTCGCTTGCAACGGAATGGAGAAAGCATTCAGGACTATTCTTCGGCAGTAGAATGCCTTGTACATTTGGCACACTCGAATACTCCACCGAATTTTATGGAGAAAATGAAGATCGAGGCGTTTACTGATGGTATTCGTGATCCAGAAACACGAAAAGCAGTAATGTTGTCGCCAAAAGCAACATTCGCAGAAACTATTGCTTATGCCTTAACAAATGAAACTGCGCAAGCAATTATTAAACCATCAATTAAAATACGCCGGGTGGAGTTGGCTGATGAAAACAACTACAAGTCAAGACCACGAGAGAGTGTCAGAAGTGATAGAATACGATGCTGGTTATGTGGCAAGTTGGGCCATATTTCGAGGGAATGCAGAGATGTGAGAAGGAAACGAACAAGATCAGCATCGCCTATGCAGCGACGTCCAGCAGAAGAACGGGTGCAGCAAGCTAGGGAAGACGATGGAGCATCGCCGCATCAGTTAAACTACAACGAGTCAGCCTAAAGGGGCGTAGGCTGGCTCCCACAACCGATTGCCCCATAACCTTCATCCATGTTTCGAGATTGACAAGGGGAGGTGACAGCCTTACTGTTAGGGCTAATATTGATGGAAAAAGTTGTGTCATCACGTTAGATACGGGAGCAACAAATACAATTGTCCGCACTGATATTGTGAAAGGGAAACTAAAACCAGCAGGGAGATACCGGATGCAGACAGCTACTGGCGAAAGTGCAAGTATTAAAGGAAAGAAAGTGGTCAACTTTGAAATCGGGAATACTCACTTTCAACATGAAGTGGTTGTAGCTGATATTGTGGATGAAGTCATCCTGGGAATGGACTTCATGAAGCCAAATGGATTCGTTATTGATGCTGGCAAAGGAGTACTCACGTACGGAAATGTTGAGTTGCCACTCCAGTTTATTGGTGAAGATTCAAATTGTGTCCGTCGAATAATATTGGATCACAGAGAAAAGCTGCCACCCCAATCAGAAACAATCATTTGGGGAAAATTGGAAGGAGGTTCTGGGTCACCCAGGTTGTGAGTTGTGGAGGCCAACAAAGAAGAACATCAAAATTGTAAAGAAGTCGTTATAGGGAAAACCTTAGTTAGATCGGATGCTGATTACAAAATACCAGTAAGAGTTTTAAATCTGTCAGATACCCAGAAAACAATGAAGAAAGGATCAATCATAGGACAATGTGAAGAGGTAGCTAAAATAATAAAGTGCGAGCAGAAAAACATCAATTGCTCGGTCAACACAAAACAACAAAAGGCAGAAATGGAACAACTTGTGCAGAAATGGACAGAAGGGCTTTCAGAAGAGCAGAAGAAAGCAGTACGTCAATTGTTGGAGCAAAACAAGTCTGTATTCTGCAGTTCACCTGAAGGAAATGGCAGAACCAATATGGTGAAACATCGTATTGATACCGGAGCAGAAAAGCCGATACGTCAAGCACCAAGGAGATTACCATTGGCTAAAAGAGAGGAAGCTGATAAAATGGTAAGAGATATGAAAGAAGCTGGTGTAATTGAGCTTTCAGACAGTCCCTGGAGCTCACCTGTGGTGTTGGTTGGCAAGAAAGATGGGAGCTTGAGATTTTGTGTTGACTACAGGAAACTAAACATAGTTACTAAGAAGGATAGCTACCCATTGCCTAGGATTGATGATACACTAGATACATTATCGGGTTCAAGATTGTTTTCAACACTGGATCTGCAGAGTGGTTACTGGCAGGTGGAAGTTGCAGAGGAAGATCGGGAGAAAACGGCGTTCAGTGTAGGTAATGGACTATGGCAATTTAATATCATGCCATTTGGGTTATGCAACGCTCCCGCAACTTTCGAGAGATTAATGGAACGGGTACTTAAAGGCTTGCACTGGAAAACATGCCTTGTATATTTGGATGACATCATCGTCATGGGTAAAGACTTTGATGACCACTTGAAGAACTTGGCGGAGGTACTGGAAAGGTTGAAAGCAGCTGGTTTAAAATTAAGTCCCAAAAAGTGTTCACTTTTCAAGGAAGAAGTAAAATATTTGGGACACAAGGTTACGGCAATGGGAATTCATACAGATTCCGACAAGATTGCAGCAGTTTTGAACTGGCCAAGACCAAAGAATCTACATGAACTACGAAGCTTCCTTGGATTGTGCACATATTACAGACGGTTTGTGCCAGGATTCGCCAACGTTGCCAAAAGTCTGCATGAGTTAACAAGAAAAAATAAAGCATTTGAATGGAATGAACCTCAGGAACAAGCATTTGTGGAGCTCCGAAGGAGATTGTGTACGGCTCCAATTCTATCCTATCCTATACCAAATGTTCAGTTTATTTTGGATACTGATGCCAGTAATGAAGGTATAGGAGGAGTATTGTCGCAGAAAATAGATGGTCAGGAAAAGGTGATAGCTTATTTCTCCAAAATGTTATCAAAGCCGGAGCGAAATTATTGTGTTACCCGGAAGGAGTTATTGGCCATTATGGAATGCGTCAAACATTTTCATAAATACTTGTATGGTCAGAAATTTCATCTCAGAACTGACCATGGTGCGTTAAGGTGGTTACTCCAGTTCAAAAATCCAGAGGGACAAGTTGCACGTTGGATCGAACGGTTGCAGGCGTACGATTTGGACATTGAACATCGAAAGGGTACTGCACATGGGAACGCTGATGCATTATCGAGACGACCCTGTGAAGTTGAATGCAAGCATTGCAGTCGTCAAGAAAATAAGGAGAACATCATCGATGTACGATTACTACAAGTGCTACCTGACGATGAATGGACAGCTGAAGCCATAAGAAAAGATCAATTAGAAGATCCGGATATTGCACCCATCATCGAGATCAAGGAAAAGGGTTGCAAACCAGTATGGGGAGAAATTTCTGATAAAACTCCAACTTTGAAGGCGTACTGGGCGCAATGGGACAGTCTCCAGTTAGAGAATGGATGCCTAAAGAGAATATGGGAAAGCCCAGATGGCAAGATAAAGCAATCCCTTACAGTGGTACCAAAAGGGAAAATAGAAGCAGTACTGAAGGAGTATCACGAAGGAACGAGTGGAGGTCACCTTGGGATCAATAAGACTCTTGCAAAAATACGACAACGGTTTTACTGGTCAGGGACTCGGCAATCAATTGTGGAGTGGTGTCAAAAATGCGATAAATGTGCGGCGGTGAAAGGACCCGTACGAAGAAGTCATGGAAAAATGAAGCAATACAATGTAGGTGCTCCATTTGAAAGGATCGCAATGGATGTAGCGGGACCATTTCCAACAACTGATAATCAGAATAAATATGTGCTTGTGATCATGGACTACTTCAGTAAGTGGCCGGAAGTGTGTGCGATTCCCAACCAGGAAGCAACCACAATCGCTGAAGCTGTGATAAATAATTGGATTAGCCGCTATGGAGTTCCTATGGAGATCCACACCGATCAGGGACGGAACTTCGAGTCAGCTGTATTCCAGGAAATTTGTCAAATGCTGGGGATTAACAAAACGAGGACGACAGCTTCACATCCACAGTCAGATGGGATGGTCGAGAGATTCAATGCTACTTTGGAGGAATTTCTAGCAAAAGTGGTCAGTAAGAATCAACGTAACTGGGATCAACACATTCCTTTATTTTTGATGGCATACAGATCAGCAGCTCATGACACCACGACCATGACACCAGCTCAAACTATTTTTGGAAGTGATTTAAGACTTCCTGGTGACCTCAAATTTGGAGCGGTACCATCAACATCATTGTCTGCGCAAGAATACGTCAACCGAATCAGGAAGAACCTTGAGGATATTCACAATCTTGTTCGGCAGAAGATACAACTGACCAGTGATAAAATGAAAGCCTGATATGATATACGATCTAATAATAAAGGTTTCGAAGAAGGACAATTAGTATGGCTACACAACCCACAACGAAAACGAGGGTTATCACCAAAACTGCAAGCTGCATGGGAAGGACCTTACAACATTATAACGAAGTTGAATGACGTAGTTTATAGAATTAAGAAAGGCCATCGAGGCAAAGCGAAAGTAGTACATTTGGAAAGATTGGCCTTATACAAAGGAGAGCTAGATCCTGTTCGGGACGAACAGGCTTAAGTGGAGGGTATTGTTACGATTGCAGAAAAATCTAGACGATTACAGAAAGATCTAAACGATTACGGTCACTTCCAGGAAAATAAAATCAACAAAACACAACAGAAATTGAATGAAATGAATATTGTTGTTGTTGTCTCTTCTTAGAATTAAGGTCTATTTGTTTTATGATTTTATAAATCAAATCAACGTAACGTAAAATAATCGAATATTCTAATATTTTCTCAAGGTTTCTAAAAAGTTACCTAGAAATTTCTAGAGATTAAGCAGAAGGTATATAAAGAAATTGTTTCTTGTAGTTTTTAATTAGTTTTATTTTAAACCTGCGATAGTGAAGTTAAAAATTATAAAAGTGTTCTTTAAATTAGTTTATTTTAAACCTGCGATTGTGAAGTTAAAAATTATAAAAGTGATCTTTAAATTAGTTTTTGTGTAAAGTTTTTGTAAATAAAGTTATAAGTGTTATATTTTGTGTATTATTTTAAACGTTGTGTTACTGGAAATTTCTACAATAAACCGTTGGAGTTTCTGAAGCTGTTCAAAGAATATTCTAGTTAGGAATATTGTTTGCTGTATTGTTTTCCTGTTGTTGTGGAACAATTAAGGTGTTGAATACTTAATAAAACCTGGTGTTTGTGCTTACTAATCAGTGATCGAACTCAGGAAGAGATTGGGAATTACGTTTATCGAATTGAGAGTAAGGCCAATTCGAAGGAAGTTTGGAAAAACGTAACAATATCTTTAAAAACCTAAGTCCAACAACAATATGCGTTCTAAGGTGTTGATAGCGCAAATATCGTTTATTTAATGTATAAATAATGTAAAACTAATCTATAAACTAATTACTAAACTAAAAAAATACCAATATTCCATGATAGGATAAAGAAAAGAAAATAAGAGTTCAAAAGCAAATTCGTTTTGAAAATTTGCAGGAACAAAACTAAAATGGGGGTGCCAATAATCCAGCTGGTGGTATATTTTGTGATCATGTGATGCACTTTCTTGTTCAATGATTAAAGCCTTATAGACATAGAGTTTAACGAAGGCTTGTTTCTTCGAGCAAGCAATAACGTGCCATCATTAATTAACATTTCATAGCTAAGATTGAGAGTACTAGCATTGACTCTATATAAAGTTATCCACCAGTACTCTCAAGATATTACTTTGGCAATTGATATCTCACTGCTTATGCCAGTGGTATGTGATGTATCTCATTAACTCATAGGTCAATACCTCGGACTGGAGTACCCGAGGATAAATCTTTCCCTGACAAATTTCTGCTTGGGATGTTACATATTTATTGGTCTTTGCTGCTCAATCTATCTTCGATTTAAGTAAATTAACAATGTGAAGTGTGTACTAGACAAATTTGTCCTCAAATAAATTATATGAACACCAAACATATGAGTGTATCCTAGAAGACTGATTTTCTACTAAGATTTTCATAATCAACTGAATATATTTGAAGCAAGCAATTTAGAATACAAATTCATGTGCATTTTTTTTAAGTTGAAACCATCGTTAAGGTTTTGTAATACTTATTGAAAATCTTTGCTTACTTCTTCAAAAAAAATTGCGTTGTATGTGCGGCAAAGCAACTACCATATTTCTTGTATAAATAAAAAAATAAACTTTAAATATGACAGTGTATAATAGCAAATTTGATCGTAACTGGCATATTAATAAAATATTTACCATAGTGTAATTTGGACCTTATACACTTTAATCCTTTATTTATACATACCTCTTTAATCAGCTGTTTGACAGAATGCAACAAGAAGAAATGATTAAGAGATGATAGATATTTTTTTTACCATATATTGGTTTTTAGGTAGAATTAGTCGACTTAGGTGATCCAATTCTGAGTTGCACGATTTTTTTAGATCGATTTCAATCGATGGAAAAATCGTTTTTATGTGAACAATCGTGAAACAGTCATAAAGAAAGCATACAATCAAAACATAAATAAATGTACAAAAAACATTTGAACCCCTATTTGGGGTTCTTCATACATAGCCTTTCATCTCTATAAAAACTCAAATAATCTATGTTATGTTTTTTGAGTTTTCTTTCACAAAATTTATCAAGAACAAAAACGAGCAACAATTTCTTTGAATATCTTTATTTCTCTTTGATAATCTTATTTTAAAAATTAAAATAAAATTTTCAAAGAAAATCGATTTCGTATAAAACATACATTTTTCTTTTTTTTCTAGAATGTCAAAATATTAAATGTACATTTTTGTTTCTTTTTAACCTTCTTCTTCTTTTATTTATTAAAGCAATATTTAAGAAATAGCAATATAAGTCAAGGAAGTAAAATGAGAGGTTATTGTCAGAACAGAATGGAGAAATCATCGCAAGATTTCGAAAGCTAAACGCTGAAACCGAGAGAACACAATAATCGAAGCTTACGAATGAATTACATTGCATTTCCAATGATTTTTCTCCGACATCCTTTTCTATCTATTTTAGGGAAAACATCAGCAATTCTGAAAATTCTAATTCAAAATTAATAGTACATATATGGTCTTCATAGAAAAATTAAAATTTTTATATTCATATTTGTTTTTGGTGTTTATAATAGTAATTTATTGAGTAAGGGCTTAATGATATATTTTATTCTCGAGCAAAAGTTAACAATGCGAGCGTTACAATTTTGCGAGGGAATAAAATTCATTAAACTCGGAAACAAAACTACATTTTATCCTTTCGACTGAGTAACAAATATTAAGTTGAATTGAATATTATTATTTTAAAATTCATAGATAACAAAAATAAAATGAGTTTAAAGAAAAGCCAATAATTTTCTTTCATTTCTTAATTAATTTTCTTTTATGTTTTGTAATTTGAAAATCAAATGCTCTACAACAAAAAATAATATTTCAAGGTAAAATTGGAGTTATCAAAATAAAAGAATAGTCTATTATTTAATTAGGAGCTAAAGTGCTACTTTTTGTTGAGTCTATAGTTTGGCGGTTGACCTTAGGGAGGCCGACGCCGACAATTATAGACGTAGTACATATTTTATAAACACATACTTTTTTCCCTGAGAAACTTAAAAATAAGACACTTCGCACTCTACAAAAACAAGACATTTCTTACTCTACCAAATTATTTCTTAGTGAAGTCAACTGATAAACATACAGTAATCCCTCCGACTGCGCGGTAGTTTCGTTCCAGAAAAACAGCGCGCAATACCAAACCGCGCAATGTGAACCATATTTTGTATGAAAATGGGGGGTTTGGTTCCAAATTTTTAAAAAAATGGAAAAAAATTAATTTAAAGTTATAATTAAACAAAAATGAATATATACAGCCTGAAAAACATGTATTACTTCAACAAATCTTAAAAAAGAAAACACTTCATAAGTTAACAGATAAATTAATATAAATATCATTTCAAAAAATAACTTAGATTTACAAAAATTATATCAATAATCTAAATTTGTTTAGAATATTCTACCTTTACTGGCTTGAAATTTTATTTGATCTATATTGAACGTTCCAGACACACAGTTAAAAACAAACTGAATATGTAATGCAAATTGCCACATATATGGGTCATTCTTTTACAAACCGAACATCTTTCTGACCGACACATTTTTGATTTGGCTTAAATTTTAGGGCTTTTATATAGAAAAATTTCCAAATTCCCATTTCCCAAGAAAAGAAAGATATACGTGCTCGAAAATTTTTTTGCGTTGGAAAATGGAGCGGTTCTAAATTTCGAGGATTTCGTGATTTTTGGCTTGAAGACTTATTTTCAAAGATTCATAACTTCGGTTCTGGTAATGGTAGATATTTTTTCTGTTTTATTTTAAAGCCAAAAGATGAACTTTAAAAAAAAACTGTTATCTACAAAAATTATTAACAAATTTCTATGTGTAAACAGTTTAGCAATAAGTCAGACACTTTCTCTCTGACACCTGCAATTTTGCTCTCTCGTGTACGAGTAGCATTAGAAATAAATCAATTTATCGAGCGCGGAAAGATAAAAATTCCATAAATTTTTGTTGTCCCGCGCTGGATAAATTAATATATTTCTAACAGTAAAACTAATTTCTACCTTAGTTAAAATTACGTTTTTCTTGAAAATTGAACGTAGAATACGTAGGGCAATCACTAAAAATCGATTTAAACATTTTATTTGTTTATAACAATAGGAATTTGCTAATAATTTTTATTTTGTTTATAACATATTTTTTTATTAAAATTCCATCTCTTAACTTTAAAATAAAATAAAACAAAAGCTTCTATGATTAATAGAACCGAAGTGAAAAATAAGTCGTCAAACCATAAATCACGAAGTTTAGATCGCCTCTATTTTCCAAAAAAAAAAAATCCTCGAACACGTATATTTTTTTTGTTATCATACCAGCAAAAAAATTTTAAGCCAAATCACAAATCCGTCGGTCAGATTTTGTGCAAATCTGTTCGATTTGTAAAAGAATGACCCATGTGGGAAATTTAATTTTTTTTTCATTTTAATTTTACGAAATTCACCTATATAATCTAAAAAAAAATTTAAAACGTCGCGCACTGTGAAATTTTAACCGCGCAGTGTGAAAATTAGTATTGAAAACTCATCTCGCGCAGTGGAAAACGCGCAGTTAAAACCCGCGCAGTCGGAGGGATTACTGTAGTTATAAATCTATACCACAGCTTTTTGCAATATTATTTAGATGATCTTTATGATTATTTATTGTGAGTGGCCTATTAAATTTTCTTTACTGTAATAGTCGAGTTCAGTGGTGGATGAGAGTGATCCTGAAACTTGGTCGTTTGATATAAAATTGTCTGTATGTAAAGTTACTTATCACGCAACAAAGAAGAATGGTGTTGCGAGATTGTTATTCTTAAATAATACTAGTGGGATGGAAGTGTGACCTTAGGGCACGCCAAGAACTTCCCGTAAAGATAAACTAAACACTTGCCAAGACACCTGGAGAAGGTATGCTGACCCACAAAACTTACTGTACGGTCTATTTTGAGTTTTTAAATTTAAATAATATGATTAACCTAACCCAAAAATGTGTTTAATAGAACATAAATCAAAATAAAGAGAAAAATCACCAAAAGTAGTGATGTTCGGGAGATTTATTAAACGATAGATCAATTATATCACTATATCATCGGGTTCTAAAAAATCACAAAGCCGTGTAACGGGTACCCGGAATTTTTTTCATAATACCCATGTTGATTGAATTTAATTCTAATTTACAAGCAAACCGATAGCAATTTAGTGACTATGTATTGTTTTACAATAAAATTTATAGAATAAATATTTATGAATTGAATTTAAATGAATTTCGAAAATTTCAATATGTCGAGACAAGAGACAAATATCATATTTTAATTAAAAAACTGTAAGCTGGGTTTTAAATAGAATGACCACCCCGTTGGGTTTGACGCGGAGTATCCGAGTTATAGCCGTAGTAATATCCATGTTTGACCACAAACTCTCCGGATGAGACAAAATTTAATACTTATTGCCATACGATAAATCTTCAAAATTTACAAATCGTATAGATAAATTATAATCTTATGTCATAGACCATAGACCAGAATCCAGTCCATGTTCGAAAGTTGTATATATAGTATAGTCGTCAGTATAGTCCTTGTTTGATGCCTCATGGTTTATCTTAATAGGAAAGTTTTAGGATGTTGCGTCATGTTTTAGAATGTTTTAATACATCCGTTATAAACGACATACATAATTTGGTTTTGGTTGGATTGTAACTCAACAAAACTATCCTCTATTTATTTATTATTCGTTATTATTCGTTTATTATTTATTATTATCCGTAAGACAGTTGTACGGATTCATAGTTTTGTTACAGTTTCTCAACTTCATGTTCCTTCCTCTTATGCATTTCTCCTAAGCTTCAATCGGGTTTAACAGCGACTAATGACAAAAATGTATTAACCAATTCAACAATGAAGACCTACAACGAATAATAAATAAATAGAGGATAGTTTTGTTGAGTTACAATCCAACCAAAACCAAATTATGTATGTCGTTTATAACGGATGTATTAACATTCTAAAACATGACGCAACATCCTAAAACTTTCCTATTAAGATAAACCATGAGGCATCAAACAAGGACTATACTGACGACTATACTATAAATACAACTTTTATGATGCGTCCTCAAGAAAAATTCAAAATACCCTTCCATTATGTGCGCAGTATACAATTGCTAAACAAGAACTTCAGAAATGTTCCGTCCATTTGCTTTAAAAACTATCCCGTTCGTTTAAAAACGATTGTTCTAATAAAGATTGAAAAAAATTTTAAAATCCATTGGCCCTCTCAAAAAGTGGCCTTTCTCGCAGAGTTCTCTAAATAGCAGAGGGTGGGAATACAGTTCATAAATGTTTCGGGAGAAATGTTCTGCAAAGGTGGTTATGCTAGTTTTAACATACGTACTATAGAATGTGAATGTTATTATCTTCCAATCACAAAACCAAAATTCTTATTGTGAGTGGTTAATAGCTCCATTTACAGTTTGCTTACTAAAACCCAGCTATATATAGTTATCTGTATATAAATTATAAATCCATATATAAATATGTAAGCACTATTTTGGTGGTACCATTTAAAATTATTTACCCCAACAAAATGGGGCAATAAATATATAGCAGTAGAGTAGTAGTAGTACTAGTAGATGTGCGGGAACACATTTGTTTTTAGCAAAACGGAGAAAAACGAGAAGGGTGTGTTTTTTGTTCGATTATTTTGTTTTTCGAGTTATTTGTTTCACAATTGATCAAAATCAATTGAATCAATAAATCAAACTCTGAAATAATGTGTTGTGGTTATTTTGTTGGGAGGTCTTTTTGCAATTTCTATTTACAATGATCGAATTTCGGCCACTAGGCGATTCTCATTTACAGTGAATTACGTAAATTTGTTTTACGATTTTATTTACGATTGATTTATATTATTATTTTTATACTTTATTTTAGAAGAATAAATTTAATTTACAGATTTTAGAATTTTTTACCCGGTACTCGGTGAATCACTAATTATAATAACTTACATTTGAGTAGGATTACACACACATATACACAATACACACAAACATACACACTATACACACACCTCCAGACTGCAAACTAAAATAAGTTTTCTTGACAGCTTCAGGGGTCTTGAAACGAGTAGATATTATTAAAATGTCGATATCAAAAATCATTTCAAAAACAACAATCTAACATATCGCTCAGTTTAAAAATCAGCATTTATTTGATAGACACCGATGCGTCGACTGTCTACAAGACACTTTAAAAGCTAATTAGTTTCTCTCATGTTAATTGAAATTTGAAACGTTTTACTAAAGATTCATTAAAAACACTTCATAACTGTAGGATAATGTTGTGATATCCTTAAAAGAACAAAAAAAAACTGTCTAATCCGAAGTGACAAACCAGAATTTGCAAAATGACTATAAACATTACAAAAACCTTATGGTCTAAATTTCAACAAAATTGAATGCATGTAATGAGTGTTTTTAAAGTTTCAAATAAACAGTTGCTCAGGCGATCCACTCTCTACCATCTGACCTCTTTGTCATATTTTGAAAATAACTCAGATTTTTCATATTCACGTAAGCCTGGATGCGTTTTCAGCTAATTTACATACCAAATTTTCATCAAGATCTCATAAGTTTGCATAAAGAAAATAGCACGTATTTTTTCACATTTTCTTAAAAACTCTTAAAATAAGATACCATTTTTTTATATAAATCTTTTAAGTAAGTAGCTGACATGAAGTCAAACAAAATGGTACTTCAATGACCCTGATAGAAATTTTCATGATCATGATATTTGCAAGAGTCGCCTTTCAGTTTTTCTAGAAACAACTAAAAAACAAATGAACCGTTTTCGGTAGAAAAACACTGGGCTCTAAGTTACGCCAAGATACATTGATTGTAGCCATTTTAGTTGAAATCAGGGCTTCCGTTGATGAGAAAGTGTTGGACAAATTTTTGTCCACATACGACGACACACACACACACACACATACATACTGCCAGCTAATAGTAGTCTGAATAGCTTCAGGAGGTCTTGAAACGTAAAGCTTTCATAAACATTCCGATTTCGCAAAGTTAGGGATTCCATATCGGGAACTTAACATCTTTTATGGTATTAAACACAAAAAATTTGAAGTGCAAATCCTTTCTGTTAATTTAGTATTATGAATCATAATAATATATAATTTTGTTAATCGTAATGAAATATGTACAAAATAAAAGACAATACTATATTGATAGTCGTAATAGATTTACGCACACCCGTTTGCGATAGCACTCAAATTTTAAAAAAAGTCTGGCATCCCCTAGTAAGGGAGAATTAATGAATTCATAGAATGATTCATGATGAAAATACTGATTCGCTATTCAATTAATGAATACATAGAATTTTATTTATTTACCGTATTACGTACCGTATAATACCGTACCGTATAATTCTTAAGACACATTAAAAAATAGAAACAAAACCTAAAATAGGTAGATTTTTTCTATGAAATCTACCTAAAACAAAACATCAATTCACATTAAATGAGCTTTCAATCAGTTCGATTGCGCGTCTTTTAGTTAAAAAGTAAAATATTTGAACATTGGGAAGTACATTTGAACATTAGATGCTCACATCGAGTGATGCTACTACATCGGGAGTTGCTAAATGGATGTCTTAGATGTCGCCATTGTATCGTCGAATTGGACACACAGTTGCAATGTGTTTTATGGTTTCAGTCCTTATTTCAACTTTATAAATTTATCTCAAATGAAAACTGTTTGGATATTACTGAAAATCAAGTAGAAACGCTATAAAGTTGTGTGTTTTGATTACTTTTATAACCACTTCCAGCCCCATACGAAAGGGAGGTTTCTAGACCACTTTACTTTCCCCACGGGTTTCCTCCTTACAACGTTAAGATATCTATCAGAAATCTTTCCGTCTCTGTTAGGAGAGGTAGGGGAGCGTCGGGAGAAATGTCGAGAAAGTACATGCTCTACGTTCCACTGCAATAAATCGGTTAATTTTAAATGCTGAGTTATTGTTGCGCTTACTCGGTAGTCGGTATATTCAATAATGCTGTAAAATAAACCTTTTGAGTACCTGTTTCCTAATCTTTATACTTTTTATTCATATAAATAAAATCTAACAGAATCTGAATATAACATAATCTTTAACTAACATATTTTCTGAATAAAAAATGATAATAAAATAAATAGCATCATATCATATTCTTTTTGTAATAAATTTCCATTCTCTAACAGTGTCAAATTTTTTTCAGTTTGCGTTTGACGTTATATATCTTTCGTCTAGTCGTTTTTATATTAACATTTTTTTTGTTTTTCTTTTCGAGTCAATTGGCACATATATTCAACAAATGAACGTCATAAAATAATTTTTTTTGAATGGCTGAAATTTAGAGATAAGATTTGTAGAGTAAATAAAAGAGATTATCTTCTTGCTTATTACTTTTTTCTTTAAGTGAGAAAGAGTAGAATGGTGAGACTGATGGTTAAACGGGTAGACTAATGGTAAAACATCTAGATTCCAGGGCGAGAGATGCTGACTTGACTGGCGAAAACTGGTGAAGTCTTTTTTTCAGTAAAACTATAACAGCTTTAACAAAATTTTAAATAAAATTAGAAATAAAATTAGAGAGAAAATGAAATTAGAATTAGAAATAAAATTTATACAAATATGATGTGCAACTTGTCGATAGCCTACGCTACTTTATGAAACAGTAAAAGCAGTAATTAAAATGCAGAACAGTGTTAAAAAGAATTTTAATTTCATTTCCTTAAGGTGAATAAAATTAAATTAATTATCACATCACAAAACGAATTAGCACTTTCGATATATTAAATCCTTTTAATTTTGAGTAATAATAATTATCAACAATCTTAAACAGGGTTCAATCTATACTTCATTTATCCATTCCACGGTTTTCAAATAAAAACTCATAAAAAGTCTCTAAAACGGAGATCCACAAAAAATCATAAACATAAAAAGCTGTTTAATTTATTGACACCATAAAAGAACAAACAAAAAGCACCATTTAAATCACACCCGACAACACAACAACAAAACTAGAATATAAAAAATTTACCAAATGATTTGACACAACAACAAACAAAAAAATTACAAAGCTCGTCATAAAAATCGTATTCAGCTTTTTCTGTGCTTTTTCTTTTTTATATATTTTATTTTATTTAATCGACGAAGCATTTTGATGTGCTATTGATTTGAGTGAAATTTAGAAAAAAACTGGAAAAACTCGCGAACCAATTTAAAATCGCAAATGATTGACATTTCTTAATGTTCGTTTTGTGTCATCTGACAAATTTCAGTTGTCAAAAGAAAAAGTTGTCTGTTGAAAAGCAAGTTGGACTCTTTAAACAGTGTTTAAAAACTGTTGATTAGAACATATCAATGTACAACGGACATTGTCAATTTGTTAATTTTTTATAGATAATAGAAACGGGATTTGTTGAATAAAATATTAAAGTAATCCTCTTTAATATATTATAAACAATTTTTACACTTTCGTAATGTAATGATGTGCGTTATGGATTATCTGTTAGCAAGTTAGACTTAAACCTAGAGGACCCGAAGCGCAAATGTTGTTTAACCAATGCACTAACATCCAACAAGACAATTACAATTAACCAACGCCAGGGCTACCCAATATGATTTTTTAAATTCCAAAACACACTATGGTCTACATATATATTATATATTCAATTAAATTAGGTTGCACTTTAGCAGATGATAGTTTTCATTCCTCTATTATAAGGCATTTAAACGCCACAAATGCAAGTTTTGAGGAGTGAAAAAGTGATTGTTCAAAACAAAAAAGTCACAGCCTTATTAATTAATTGAATAACATTATTTAAATAATAAGTCAGCATTTCTTAAGTCGTGGAAATATCAGTTTTTGTTAATTTGTATCTTTTTTAATTTTTGCTCTACGTATAACGTACGAATGTTGCAACCACGCGTACGCCACTCCTAGCTAATGACATATGAGTTAACGAGAGATATCTCATGCAACTGTCAATAGCAGTATATATATATATATATATATATATATATATATATATATATATATATATATATATATATACATATATATATATATATATATATATATATATATATATATATATATATATATATATATATATATATATATATATATATATATATATATATATATATATATATATATATATATATATATATATATATATATATATATATATATATATATATATATATATATATATATATATATATATATTTATATATATATATATATATATATATATATTATATATATATATATATATATATATATATATATATATATATATATATATATATATATATATATATATATATATTAGACTGGTCGTTAAAAACTAAATTTTCCGAGACGCCCCTAGAAAAATTCTTTGGGGTCAAAAAACCACAATGGCATTATTTTTTTTTTTTTTAAATCAAAAGAACACGTGCCGCAAAATCGTTGAAGTTGATTTTTTGAAAA
>OY856186.1:136771813-136856724 GCA_963693315.1 Diogma glabrata
AAGTCGCCAGATGCGTAGCCTCCCTAGGAGCTCGCTCAGCAGCATTAAACAGATGAGTCAAGGCATTAAAATGAGTGACATCCCAACAGTAAACAGGTATGCAGGTTTACCGCCTAACGTTAATTTATCAAAATATGCAAAAACATCGCAAACTAGTTCTCCGTATGGTGAAAGTTCTAGAAAACCTGTAGAAAAAATTCCTCCAATAATTACAAAATCTTCCTCAACGGAGATTCATAAAACTATGAAGGAACTAAATATTTCAAAATATAATATACAAATAATGTCAATTGGCATAAAAATACTTACATATAGCCTATCAGACTATAACAAAATTTTTACTAAATTAAAAGAACATAACAATGGTATGTTCTCATATACGCTTGAGGAAAATCGTTTTGTTAAATTTGTACTATGTGGGCTCCATGATATGGATACAAATGAAGTTAAGAAAAGCCTCGAGAATAGTGGCCTGAGTCCTGTTAATGTTTGGAAAACTATTCCTAAAAAATATCGTCGAAACAGTGAAGATGCCCTTTATTTTGTTGCTTTCAAAAAGGGATCAATGTCTCTGAACCAATTAAAAAATATTAGATTTGTTAATAACACAGTGTGCAGATGGGAAATTTGTCGATCCACCAGCAAAGGTCCTCTCCAATGTTATAAATGTAAAATGTATGGTCATGGAGCGAACGCATGCTACATGAAGCCAAAATGTAATTTCTGTGGTGGAGATGAACATATTGATGATATGGAGTGTCCTTTACAAAACGATATTACTAAACATGTTTGCTGTAATTGTAGTGGAAATCATACATCTAACTCTATAATTTGTCCAGAAAGAGAAAAATACATTCAAATAAAAAATCATCTGAATCTAAAAAATAAGTTGAGTCGACCTTCAAATCAACCAACGTTTTCATTTCAACAACAGGATTTTCCTATTATTCCTTCAATACCTCATCAAAACAACAATAAAAATTTTAATAATAATAATAATAATAATAATTTTGTTAACAAAAAAATGCAGTTCAGTACAGTGGTTCAAACAAATGCAATCAATCATGAAAATTCAATTAATATTAATTCAGATAGCACAAATGATTTGTTTGCACCACATGAGTTATTACAAATTCTCAAAGAACTTGTTTCAGGACTTCGGGGGTGCCATTCCAAAGAAGAACAATTTGATGTTATGGCTAATATTGCTATTAAATATGTCTGTTATCCATAATTCTTTAAAAATTTGTGTGTGGAACGCGTACGGTATAAAAAATAAAAAATTTGAGGTAATTCAGTTTTTAGATAATTTTAATATTGATATATTACTTATTAGTGAAACGCATTTAAAGCCTTCTATTTCATTTTCGATTCCTAATTTTCGATTTTATCGTAATGATAGAGAAAATATTCGCAGGGGTGGTGTTGGTATTCTTATAAAAGATTGCATTAAACATTCGCTTCTTCCTGACCTTAAATTAAATTGTATAGAATCCCTGGGTATTAATATAATAAGTAGTGATAATAATCAACTTAAAATATTTTCTGTATATTGTTCATATTCGAATTCTGAGCATCTCAGAAATGATTTTATAAAAATTTGTAGTGGTAATATTCCTTACCTAATTGGTGGTGATTTAAATTGTAAGCATCCTAACTGGTTTTGTCCTAGAACTAACCGCGGTGGTCGAACTTTATATGATTATTCTATTAACTCTGATTGTGTTGTTATCGCTCCCCAAGATCCTACCCACTATAGTCCTGCTGGAGTCCCTAGTATTATTGACATATTTTTAACAAACAACCCTCAGTTGATATCCGAAGTTAACACCATTCAAGCACTCTGCTCCGATCATCTTCCAGTCCTCTGTTCAATAGTATTTAATAATCAAGTAGATCATTGCCATCGTAAATACTTTAACTATAAAAATGCTAATTGGAGCATTTATCAGAATCATATTTCATCTGAAATTGAAAATTTCAATTTAAGTTCAATTCATACTATTTCAGATGTCAACGTTGCAGTCGATTTTTTGACAGCATCCATTTCTTCAGCTCGTGATCTATCCGTACCGCTTGTGCCTGTTCTTCCAACTGATAAATTGTTATTATCTGATCAAGTGTTAAGTTTTATCAGACACCGAAATTCGCTTAGAAGATCTTACCTCAGAAGTCGCCTTGCTCACATTAAAACAAAAACATTGGGAAAACTCTTTGAGCAGATTATCAAAAGAAGAATGGAAGAGTTCATAACTGACAATCAAATAATTATAAACGAGCAATTTGGTTTTAGATCTGGGCACTCTACAGTTCATCAAATCCATCGTGTAGTCAATCATATTAAATCTAATAGATCTTCGCTAAAATCTACTGGAATGATATTATTAGACCTTGAACGAGCCTTTGATAAAGTTTGGCAAGACGCAGTCTGCTATAAATTATTTATATATGGATTTCCAATATTTTTAATTAAAATCATAAAATCGTTCTTAACTGATAGAACATTTTTTGTCCAGATTTTTGATTCCATGTCCTCTATACTTAGCATTCCAGCTGGGGTTCCTCAAGGTGCCGTATTGAGTCCTTTGCTTTTTGTTTATTCATCAATGATATTCCAAGAGATAGTGAATGTAAATTATCATTATTTGCTGATGACACTGCAATATTTGTGTCAGATGAGCTGGCGGTATCTATTATCAATAAGCTTCAATTGTACCTCACTAAAATTCTCGAATTTTTGAAAAACTGGAATGGAAACCTTCAACTAAATATTTAGGAATTTATTTGGATAAATCATTAACATTTAAGACACACGTCACTCAAATACAACAAAAATGTAATGCACTGTTCAAAAGTCTATATCCTCTACTCAACAGAAATAGTAAACTGAATAGTCATAATAAGACACTAATTTACAAGTGTGTGATTCTTAATATCATACTTTATGGTGCACCAATTTGGTGGGATATTGCTTTGTGTCATAAAAAGAAATTTCAAATTATTCAAAACAAATTTCTAAAAACTATATATAAACGCCCTAGACGTTATAGCACTTTAAAACTGCACAACGAATTAAATATAAAGCTTGTCAATGTAGTTGCTAGAGAAGCTAATGAAAGATACATAAATAAATTAAATCATATTGAAAATGAATTGATAAACGCCATTAGCTTTACCACCGCTTAATTTTTGCAACGTAGCTTTTAAGTTTAGATTTAAGTAGGTTAGGTAAATATAAGTTTTTTATTAGTTACTAAGCAGACTGAACTGCATTTGAAAATATAAACATTCTTTTTCACTTATTTTTCGCAATACTCATACTAATTAATTTCATCTGTTGTAAAGCTTACTATTAAAAGCTGATCTCAGTAAACTATTAAATGTATACAACTGTATTATAAAATTTAAAGTCAATAAAGGATTATTATTATTAATTCTCAATAATAATAATAAAATCTCATTTCAAACAAACAATTAATTTTATTTTTTTTCCAAAAAATTAGGTAAAAAAATAAATAAAAATCTTTCTTTTGACACACTTGACAACATTTTTTTGACAAACTTATAATGCAATAATCTAGTTTTTGATCTCACATACATATCCCGACCATCAAGATTTCTCCAAATTTAATGTTCCTACTTGTAATCACTTAAAATGAACGATTTTTAAGCCAAAAATATGAAAATTGCTATTTTTGACACACATAATGATTTTTTCGACACACTTCCGGTACAGTTATTGAACACAGCGTCCTTTCGGACCTGTCCCCTTGAGTATACCTATTTTAAAAAAAAAAATTTTTGAAATCCCTCCAGCGGTTTTCCCTGCAGCGAAGGTAATGACGGCGGACGGCCGGCCGGCCGGCCGGCAGACAGACATACATTTTTTTTTCTGCATTTTTAGAACTAGGAGGTCCTTAAACGTCGAGAAATGTCAAAAAAAGTGGGGGTAAGAATTTCACTTTGAGCTCATGTATGTAATACTTCGGTCTTTCAGACCGAAGTAATTCTAAAAATATTGCAAAACTTATTACAAAATCATAAATACAAACCTTTTCAAAATACGTCATAAAAACAGCTACATTTTTTTTTCCAAAAAATTGGCTAAAAAAATAAATGAAATCATTTTTTGACACACTTGACATTATTTTTTGACAAACTTATAATGCCATAATTCTCTATAATAATAATAAAATATCATGTCATACAAACTATTAATTTTATTTTTTTCTAAAAAAAATGGGCAAAAAATAAATAAAAACCTTTCTTTTGACACACTTGACAACATATTTTGACAAACTTATACAACATAATTCTCAATAATAATAATAACATTTCATTTCAAAGAAACAATTTTATTTTTTCCAAAAAATTGGGTAAAAATTAATAAAAACTCTTTCTTTTGACACACTAGACAACATTTTTTTGACAAACTTATAATGCCATAATTCTCAATAATAATAATAAAACTTCATTTCAATCAAACAATTAAGTTTATTTTTTTTCCAAAAAATTAGGTAAAAAACTAAATAAAAATCTTTCTTTTGACACACTTGACAACATTTTTTGACAAACTTCTAATGTCATAATTCTCAATAATAATAATAAAATCTCATTTCAAACAAACAATTAATTTAATTTTTTTTCCAAAAAATTAGTAAAAAAATAAATAAAAAATCTTTCTTTTGACACGCTTGACAACATTATTTGACAAACTTATAGAGCAATAATCTAGTTTTTGATCTCACATACCAATCCCTCCCATCAAAATTTCTCCAAATTCAATGTTCCTACTCGTAATCACTTAAAACGAACGTTTTTTAAGTCAAAAATAAGAAAATTTGCTATTTTTGACACACATAATGATTGTTTTGACGCACTTCCGGTACAGTTATAGAACACAGCGTCCTTCCGGACCTGTATCTTGTGAATACCTATTTTTAGAAAAAAAAATTTTTGAAATCCGTCCAGCGGTTTCCCCCTGCAGCGTAGGTAATGACGGCGGACGGCCGGCAGACAGACATACATTTTTTTTTTGCTTTTTTAGAATCAGGAAGTCCTAAAACGTCGAGAAATGTCAAAAAAAGTGGGGATAAGAATTTCACTGTGAGCTCATGAATGTAATACTTAGGTCTTTCAGACCGAAGTAATATTGTTAAATTAAATAAAATCAAACTTTTTCAAAATTCCAAAAATATTCTAGAAATTAGAATAAAATCAAATATTTAATATTTTCTAAATTCCAATAATATTTCAAAAATTCTTAAAAATTCAAACTTTTTTCAAAATTCTAAAAATATTGCAAAAATTATTACAAAATCAAAAATTGAAAATTTTTTCAAAATTCCAAAAATTATAATAAAATCAAAAATTAAAAATTTTTCAAAATTCTAAAATATTTCAAAATTCTTACAAAATCAAAAATTATAACTTTTTCCGAAATTCTAAAAATATTGCAAAAATTATTACAAAATCAAATATACAAACTTTTTCAAAATTCCAAAAATATTTCAAAAACTATAACAAATTCAAAAATTTCCATGTCCAATTTCATTTTAAATTACATTTACATCATAAAAACATATACATTTTTTTCCCAAAAAATTGGCTAAAAAATTAAATGAAATCATTTTTTGACACACTTGACATTATTTTTTGACAAAACTTATAATGCCATAATTCTCTATAATAATAATAAAATATCATGTCATACGAACTATTAATTTTATTTATTTCTAAAAAATTGGGTACAAAATAAATAAAAACCTTTCTTTTGACACACTTGACAACATTTTTGACAAACTGATAATGCCATAATTCTCAATAATAATAATAAAATTTCATTTCAAACAAACAATTTTATTTTTTTCCAAAAAATTAGGTAAAAAAATAAATAAAAATCTCTCTTTTGACACACTTGACAACATTTTTTTGACAAACTTCTAATGTCATAATTCTCAATAATAATAATAAAACTTCATTTCAAACAAACAATTAATTTTATATTTTTTTTTCAAAAAATTAGGTAAAAAAATAAATAAAAATCTTTCTTTTGACACATTTGACAACATTTTTTTGACAAACTTATAATGCAATAATCTAGTTTTTGATCACACATACCAATCCCGACCATCAAGGTCTCTCCAATTCAATGTTCCTACTCGTAATCACTTAATGTGAACGTTTTTTAAGCCAAAAATATGAAAATTTGCTATTTTTGACACACATAATGATTTTTTGGACACACTTCCGGTACAGTTATCAAACACAGCGTCCTTTCGGACCTGTATCTTGTGAATACCTATTTTTAGAGAAAAAAATTTTTGAAATTCCTCCAGCGTTTTCCCTGCAGTGTAGGTAATGACGGCCGGACGGACGGCCGGCCGGCCGGCAGACAGACATACATTTTTTTTTGCTTTTTTAGAATCAGTAGGTCCTAAAACGTCGAGAAATGTCAAAAAAAGTGGGGGTAAGAATTTCACTTTTGTCTCATGAATGTAATACTTAGGTCTTGTAATGAAGAGCTTTCTCATTGGCAAACCAATGAGAATGGCATAGCAGGATGCGTACCCAGAGTAATTTAAAGCCTTAACGACTAAAGCGCAGTCATCGTGGATTTGATAGATGTTTACCTGCTGCTTCAACACAAATGCAGAAATGTACGCAATTTACGAGAATATACAGAAATGTGAAAAAATACAAGTGGAAAACTGAGACTCTGGCGACCCCTTTGGCGAAAGAACCACGATCAGCACATCCAACCCCTTAATTCAATACACAATCACACTATCACACCTCACACACGGGTTCACTATCATCCATAACTACATCCATGCCCACATTCATACACACTTGAAACAATCCAATATGGTATAATTTATGCATTTACTAATTTGGTGGATATAATTAATATAGGTTATTATTTGCAATATATAAAATTTGAATATCTTTAAATCGAGTATTCCATAAACGTTATAATGAGGCGGCTGAGTTGAAAGTTGTTATAAAATTATCGTCAAAAGCTAGAACAAAGGTATCAATATATGAAAATAATTTTGAAAGTTGCAATGCTTTTAAATGAGATGGTCGGACGATTGTCTTAAGAGAAATAAGGTATTTGTAGTATTGCAAATGCTTCTACAGTCACTACCATCACAATTGTTTGCTATAGTATTAATAGTGGCCGGAGAAGAAGATGTAGTCCCCGTCTTATTTAAATTTATTTCAGTCCATACCACTTTGGAGGGTCTTAGATTTAGCTGAACATTCTTTAGTTGAATGCCTTACCATCTAAACCAACTTCCCATTTTTCCCAGAGACCGCATAAGTCCTACGTGAACGCTTTATCTGGATTATAAGGTGTAACCGAACTTAAAATTAAACAAAGAGGTTGTATTCGTTTTTCTTTTGTTATGTTTTGCGATTAATATTCTTCAGATAGGATGTAGTCGATCGGGATTTTGATGAAAGTTCGAAGAAACAAATGAATGATGAGCGGTCCATTGGAGCATGGCATTACGGATTACGTACCGTGGAATTTACACTGCAACAATTTTTATCAATTATTATTACCCCCCTTTTTTTTTAAACTTCACCTTCTTTTATTTGACTATCATCCATAGTTGGACTTTTCTTTTCTCGAACACCATTAAGTAACTTGTTTACGGGCTGAGCCTGACATACCCTCACAGATGAATAAAAAAAATAGTCAACGCAAAGACTTTTCTCTTAGCCAAGACTCAAACCTCTTGAATGCGACTCGGTATACAGTATCAGTACCATTCAACAAGGTCATCCCAAACATCACAACTTACCGGTCCATACTCCCTTTTTTTTTAAATTACTTGTAAGAAAAGTTAAATTAATAAAGGATAAAATAATAATTAGGAACCATTTATGTAATTCTTATACAGTTTATGACACCCATCTACAGTTCACATCAGTTTGTATCAAAATTATAGAACAGAATATATCCTGAGAGTGATTTCAGCTAGAATGGCGGTTGAAGATTTCATCTGGTTCATATCAACATTCCTCGTTCCATGTTGTTTTAAACTTGAAGCAAAAACACCATCATTCCCTTTTTTACAAATTTATTGAAAAGTGAATAATGATACCCGATATATGATATAATTTAAAATTAATTGTATATAAATTAATAGAAAATAAAATACATTGTAAGATTGATATTCATAAAAGGGCGGTTGAGCCTTTTCAATAACAACAATTACTAATATCTTCCAAAATTTTCCAAACTCAAGCCTGATTTGTACCAAAACTTCTATGTAACCTTGGCACCACTATCAATAACCATTAATATGGCATCCCAATACGCATTCCAACTATTCCAAACAAAAATATTAATTTTGTTTATAATAAAAAAAAACAGCTATATTTGAAAGATCTCCAAAACGTTCATAGAACCATTATGAGGCTTTTACGACAACGTTCACAGAATCGCAATTAAGTTATTCCTCTTAAAAAAAAAGTGGTCATAGCGACAACAATCATAGCTAAGCCCTCTTAACTCAGATTCAGCCTGTTATATTTGCGATGACAACTACACTTTTCATTGGAGTTATTTAGTTTAATTTGTTTTTCTTTTCAAAATCGGAGAACGGAATGTCGGTTGATTTTTCACGCGAACTGTCAATTTACAACTCTGACCGTTTCATAACATTTGTTCGAATACTGCATTGACCTTCGTTTATCTGGTAATTTAAATGAAATAAAATATAGACATTAACTCATCATTCATGCATCCCACGAACCCCCGCACATATTCCCACTCATACATACATGCATCCATACTCATGCATAACTATAATTATCATAAAAAAAAATGCAATGACACTCACCAGTGGTTGGTCCTGATCTCGCCTCCTTATCCGGTTCGGCTTAGCCTCTTCTCATATTGGTGTTAATCAAACTTGAAACTTTTTTCCAGCACATATATTATCAGTAAATATATACTCGGTAAAGTTATGCTAACATATATTTTATTTACTTAATTTTTGCAGCTACAGCCCTCACAATTATTTGGTTAAATAACCTTCTCATTTAATTTAAATAATAATATGCTAATATGTTATAGGTGACATTTATACATTAGGTTGGTGTACTGTTATTTTATTTCCCTTGGTTTTTATTTTACAGCTACTTAATTCACACCCAAACTCTCAAACAAAAAAAATTATAATCGTAAATTGAAACCACTAAGTATTGAGGTTATGAGTTGGGTGCATACTATAATTTCTTTTCTTTTGATATTTGAATAATTACTTTCCTTTTTTTTACTACAGCTATTACAAACACAACATGAATTTTTTTATTTTTTTTCTTTTCTTTTGGATTATCACAGTTAATACTATTTACTTTAATTATTATTTATATTTACTACACAAACAAAGTCACTAGAATAAATTATTTATATACACGATAGTGCATATGACAGCACAACAAAATTTTTCTTTGTTCATCACAGCGGGTAATAATAAAGCTAGGTTTACGATTCGGCGTGAGAGGCGTTCAAAAATTTCCTAATATCTTATGCTCGTTTAACATACGTGAAATGCGATGGATCATTCGAGACTATAAGATTTCCGGTTTTCGAAATCCACAAAACATTAGTTTACGAGTCGTGTTATGCCAAATCACCCAAAGTATCATCTAGATTCACAACTCGTGAAGATTTTCATCACAGCTGTTCCGATAAAAAAAAAATTGATACTATTTTGGAGCGAAATCATAGTAGGTTTTATTAGCATATGACGCAAGAGTATAATTAACACGAACTAATCACGATAAATAACATTAACACTATATCACCAAAAAATGTCTATTCATTTTAATTCCTGCGACAGTCTTTTCTTGTTTTAAAACATTAAATTTGTGTCAACTCTGGTGAGTTACTATATAGGTTACTATATCCAAAGCTAACAGCTTAAGAAAATTCCGTTCAAAGATGTGATGACTGCAGTCGATCACGATTCATTCAATTATCCCTAGCCTGCAAATAAATGTCTATCCATCTTCATTCTTGAGACATTTTGTTTGTTGTTTTTCTAGATGATTAATTGTACGCCATCACACCAATCGTAAACATCAAGAAACAAACAATACAACAATCAATAAGAATAATCGACTAAGAGAAACAAAATCGTATATTCATCTCTTTTATACTGATTTAATATCGAAAATATCGCTACCAATTTCGTAGTAGGGGAAATAGCAAGATAATGTTATGTTAATAAATGTTAGTACATTTTCCGTTTTAACAAAAAATCTGTTTATTATTTTGTAATACACAATATTGTAAGATGATTTCCCGAAATAAGCTATTTCCCAACGCATCGGGTAGAAACATGAACATATTAGAATGGATCAAACGCAAGTTCAACCGACTTTATGATGTTTGTGTATTATGAAATAATAGATTACAACAGTGTTACAATAAAATTGAGATTCGTAACGAAAGTGAAATTGTTAGCATTAACAAATAAGAAATATAATATCTTTTCAAAGACAATGACAAAACTGATGGCAGAATAATAGTTTTTTAAAATATTGAGACGCTTCTACAAATATGCACAGCTGTATGAGGCTTGAAAACATTTCAGAGCAACTACGGTTAAGGTCCGGAGAATTCAAATTTTGGTAGTACGGTGAAACAATGCTGGTGAAAACGCAGTATGAACTAATATTAGGGGATTGCAAAGTAAAATATTATGGTTAATGGGGTTGTTATAGAAAGAAACTATGTGTAACGGAAACGATATGAAACTATAACTATAGACTATGGACGAATGAGAAATGATGTGAACTATGCGTGATAGGTAAAATTGTGAAGGGAGCAAGGAAAGGGAAATTACATGACTCTATGACTATACTACACTACGTATCATACTCCAGTCTACATAACAGTCTTTCAGACCGAAGTAATTTCATTTCAAACAAACAATTTTATTTTTTTCCAAAAAATTGGGTAAAAAATAAATAAAAATCTTTTAACACACTTGACAACATTTTTTGAGAAACTTATAGTGCCATAATTCTCAATAATAATAATAAAACTTCATTTCAAACAATTAATTTTATTTTTTTTCAAAAAATTGGGTAAAAAATAAATTAAAATCTTTCTTTTGACACACTTGACAACATTTTTTTGACAAACTTATAATGCAATAATCTAGTTTTTGATCTCACATACCAATCCCGACCATCAAGATTTCTCCAAATTTAATGTTCCTACTCGTAATCACTTAAAATGAACATTTTTTAAGCCAAAAATATGAAAATAGCTATTTTTGACACAATAATGATTTTTTTGACACACTTCCGGTTACAGTTATCGAACACAGCGTCCTTTCGGACCTGTCCCTTGAGTATACTTATTTTCAGAAAAAAAATTTTTTTGAAATCCCTCCAGCGGTTTTCCCTGCAGCGTAGGTAATGACGGCCGCCCGGACGGCCGGCAGACAGACATACATTTTTTTTTTGCTTTTTTAGAATCAGTAGGTCCTAAAACGTCGAGAAATGCCAAAAAAAGTGGGGGTAAGAATATCACTTTTGGCTCATGAATGTCTTTCAGACCGAAGTAATTATAGTGCCGTTTTCGAGAAAAAATTTACAAATATGTATACAATTATTCCTCGTTTAATAAGTAGGAAAGATTTATTGAAAAGATGATACGCTCAGCAAACTTTTTAAAAACCTCTCCATTTAGTGTTTCGAGAAAATATTACAAAATCTAAAAATTAAGTCAATATTCCAAAAATATTCTAAAAATTATAATAAAATCAAAAATTTAAACTTTTTTCAAAATTCTAAAAATATTTCAAAAATTATTACAAAATCAAAAATTGAAACCTTTTTCAAAAATTCTAAAAATATTGCAAAAATTATAACAAAATCAAATATTGAAACTTTTTCCAATAATCTTAAAATATTGCAGAACGTATAACAAAATAAAAAATACAAACTTTTTTCAGAATTCCAAAAATTATAATAAAATCAAAAATTGAAACTTTTTTCAAAGTTCTAAAATTATAACAAAATCAAAAACACAAACTTTATTCGAAATTCCCAAAATTATAACAAACTATCGGCAATCAAATTAAATTGTAGTGTGCTTTTTAAAATATTTTCATATATAATATCACGAGTCGTCAAATAATAGTCGATTATTTTTCATAATCATTATTACGAATGTCATTTGAGGTCCCGAGTGCGCGTAGCGCACGAGGGAACATTTTTAACCTCCTCAAATGGCATGAGTGGTAATGTTGAAAAATAATCGACTAATAATTTGGTGACGAGTTGTATTTAGCAGACAATTTAACGAACAGAAATAGTAACATTATTTCATACAACATAATCATACATAATAAAATATTATTTCATCTTAGTAGGCGCATAAATGTTATAAATTTGTAATTTATTTTTGACAAATAAACTTAAACATGCAATCATTTATGAATGAAAACGGACATTTTTACTATTTGCAAATTGCATTTTCACATAATTCTGTATGTGAATTTTTGTTTTAAATTAATATATTAAGTAGGCCGTAAATATTCGAAAATATTCGCTGTTCCTTCCCACCAGAGAAAAATAATCGAAACAATTCGTTTTGATTTGTTAAAAAATAGTAAATGAAGCGTTTTTATTGGACCTTATCGAAACTTTATTTAGTGAGTTGAATTGTCAACAAAATTTATTATAACTATTCCAAGTATTTGTGACGTCATTCATATGCAAAATGTTTTTCCTTAATTAAGGCTCTAAAGCAGTGATCGCAAATACGTGGCACGCGTGCCAGACTTGGCACGTTTGAAGATTTGTCTGGCACGGCAAACATTCTGAAATTGTTGCTAAAATTGTCCTTAAATTTACGATTTAGGAATCATAATAAAGAAAGGATTTTTCCGGATATTTTTTAATAAATATAACTTATTAAAAAATATCTGGCAAAATCCTTTCTTTATTATGATTCCTAAATCGTAAATTTAAGGACAATTTTAGCAACAATTTCAGAATGTTTGCCGTGCCAGACAAATCTTCAAACGTGCCAAGTCATTACTGTTAGTCTAGTAAAAGACGGTAAAAATAGTAGGAAACCTCCGAATTCTTTGAATCAGCATCGATTTGCCTGAAATGCCTGAATCGATTTGCCTAAAACATTGAAATATAGCTCAACATACACTCCATTTTAAAATCTACCCTACGCGTTTTTATTTTTAGGGGCACAAACTACCCCTTATTGTCAAAACTTATTAAGCTACAAATTAGATCTTAACAGATCGAAATAAAGATCACAACCACATATCTTAACCAGCGCTGTCGCGCTGCAAAAATTCTCGGTACCTCAAAATTTTTTAGTCAGTGCCTCCAGGTGCCTTACCCAAAACTATTATGCAAAAAAAAATTTTTTTCCACAAAAATATTTATTTTAATTCAAATTCATAAAAATTCATTTTGTAAATTCAGAACATATCTTATGCTTAGAATAGTAGATTTTTATACAAGTGTTGAAAACGTTTTTTTTCGATTCGAGTGGAATAAGTCGAGTGGAATAAGTTCAGGAACGCAAAAACGTTTTTACCACGCGTAGAAAACGCTATTTTTTCTACGCTTGTAAATATAAATGATAATATTTACAAATTCATTTACTAAAAACTTACAAAACGACATATCTAAATTTGACTGTGTAAAAAATAAACAATTATATATCGCATTTTTACCAGTGTAAAATAATGTTATTATTGTGTTCGCCTACAGATGGAATAATAACAGGCGTACACAATAATATAACATTATTTTACACTGGCAAAAATGCGATATATAATTGTTTATTTTTTACACAGTCAAATTTAGATATGTCGTTTTGTAAGTTTTTAGTAGATGAATTTGACAATATGAATAATGAAAATAGTTCATATATCTTCTCTAAAACCGACCTTTTTTTACCGACTGGAAGTCATCGTTTAAAGTATAAATTTAAGGTAAAGTTGTAGGTAAAGTTTCAAAGTATAAATTTAAGGTTTTTTTATTTAAGTTTATTTAAGTTTTAAAGTATAAATTTAAGGTAAAACTTGTCGGTAAAGTTTCAATTAAAAACAAATAAAAATAAATTTTTTAATAAAATTTATTTATTTATTTAATAAATATTTTTTTATTTTTTTTTTTGGCGGAAAGAACTCAGAGAATATATTTTATATCTGACAGTTAATTATCGGAGGAAAAAATTATACGATATATCTGATACAAATTTTATTTTATCGCTCCGATTTCTCCGATATAGAAAAAAAACACACTCATTATCAGTGTAATTAATTAATTACACACAATTGATATAATGATTAGTTTCGATTCGATTCGATCAAAATATTCAAAATATTCAATCCCTTCAAAATACTGCGATATTGACAGAAATAAACACAGCAACAGAAACAGTAAATCAAATTCAATCTCAAATAATCAATTATTTATTTAATCCTTTAAATAACCACCACCTGTAGGCGACCACCGAAACTTATTTACTTTCAGTCCTAGTGACTGAAAACATTTTCAGTCACTACTTAGAAAAAGTTTCCCTTTCACATAGGTGTTACTATATATTAAAATGACATTTTCATAGTTTGAAGTAGAAAAAAAATATTAATGCACTTCGTATTATCACTTTGTCTAACAATTATAAATTATAAAATATATTACAGATGAATAATGAATGCGCTTTAAGCCAATTTATATTTATTAAGTAAATTTTTTGGAGGATGCCAATCACATAAGCTATTGCCTTCGGTGAGCTGCTTAGCTATCATCAATGCGATGATGGTTTCTGTCTTCAAACAGTTCCTATTTTTTGTTTTGATGTTGTTAAAGTTGATTAATTAATAGCGTGCCTCTAAACTTCTTTTAAAGTGCCTTTAAGTGCCTCAGTGCCTCACATTCTTCATAAGTGCCTGAAAGGCACTAAAGTGCCTCTTTTGACAGCGCTGATCTTAACCCTTAAAAACCACCCACTATTATAATGATTACAATAAATAAAGTTATTACAAATTTATTTTCGTTTTTTAATTTAACTACATTAAATTTAAATGATTTTTCATTTATATTTAGCACATGGAATCCTTATGAGAACTATAATGACTGTCAATCTCCTCCTTTTCTTGATCTAAAATCGGAGCACTATATGACAGATTTTGTTGGAGCATCCACTACAAGTTGCGTTGCAAAACAGTCCAACTTTTCGACAGATACATAATAAACCACATCCTTTTTTGCAATTACAGAAAATCATTTTTAAAAGGTTTTCCGCAGGACTTTTTTGCATTCTGATGGATTGCAAAGATAATTCTCATGTATTCTTATGAGGCAAACTTTTGTGAACGATAGTTTATTTCTATACAACCTTCATACTTTGTTCATAATAACTATCAAATACAACAGTAATATTATTACCGAATTTTCTTCTCGAATAATAAATGTATTCCCGGAAAAAAACTGCTGTAAATGTGCCATTTAATTTTATACAAAAGCATATTTCAAAAAAGGTTTATGAACATAAAACGCAACCAAATAAAATTACTAAATATACTAAATCTTCTAATAATATTGCCGCCGCAAGTTTTAAAGTAGCAAGTTTTAAAGATATTGCCAAACATGGCAAAGCATTTACGGATTCATTAAATCAACTCTTTTAAGTTGTGGTGAAACACTTTTCAAAAATTTTGAAAGCAAAGATAAAATTCTCACCCGTAGCCAAAGTATGCAGTTAAGTGCAAATACCATAACAGATTATAAAAATTTTATTAAAATACGTGAAAATATTTCTAAACAGTTAAAATCTGATCTTTATGCGTTTGAAGTGTTTGCATTGGCAGTTGATGAGAGCACAGATATTAACTCCGATGCCAGACTGGCAATTTCTTTGCGTTGTGTTACAGTTGGGAAAATACGACAAACTCCTAAAACTAGAAACTTTGCAGGAACGAATTTTTATTTACACATTTTACGTCCGTGAAATTGTCTCGCTCGACGCTAACGCGTCTCGTGAACCAAAGTATCACGAAAAAGCAATGTTTTCATCTCTACAAAATTATACTATTTCATAATTGGATTGGCACGCGAAAACAGTGATTACAAGAAAAAAAAATTTTTCGGCACGCCAATAAAATTCAGTTGCAAACCCTGCTCTAAAGTCTAAACGACTTTTCCCAAAGTCGTGACCTATCTAGATCGTTTTTTCGCACCGGAAAATGGTAGTATGCCAATTTTCGGAAAAAATTATAGTGCCGTTTTCGAGAAAAAATTTAGACATAAACAATTATTGCTCGTTTAATAGGTAAGAGTATGTCTGTAATGGATAAATAAAATGTTAAATATAATAAATAAAATAAAATGTTCGTCAAATTTACAGAAATGTCCTTCGATTCAACACACATTTCTGTTACTTTTGATCCTACAAATTGTTTGTTGAATACAACAAATTGATGTCAGTTAAATTTATTTTACCAACAATTTTTAACGAACAGTTTGTAAATTTTACAGATATGTTTCTTAATTATTACGAACATAACGCCAACCGAGCTGTTAAAATAACAAACAAGTTTATTAACTTTTGACATTTATTTTGTTGATTTTATCACATCCCAGGTTAGAAAAACCAAGGCTTATCGAATGGGCCAAGCTTGGCCCAAGCTTGAAAAACTAAGAAATGATTATCAAGGCATGGCCAAGCCTTAGTCTGATACATTTTGTCATACTAAGCCAATGGTTAAAATAAATAAATGGAAATTGTATCTTTTGACTACTATATTTAATTTTGGGCCAAGCTTGGTTCAATGTTGAAACAAATTTATTGTAATTGTTATATAATTTCAGCATTTATGCAATGATGGACTGTAACCAACAAATTTACAATATATGAGGAAATTCCACTACAATACTCGGGTAATAAAAGGCTAAAGGGCCAGACCTGCGCCAAGCAACAGCTTTCGGGGTTTTGGCCAGACTTAATATTTTCAAACGGCCCAAGTTTGTGCCAAGTTTGGACTGACGTCCTTGGGCCATGTCTGGCAAATAAGACTTGGCTAGATCTTGGCTAGATCTTGGCTAGGCTAGATCTACCAAACCAATTTTTTTCCCAGACCTCCTTTAAATGTGTGGAAAGAAGTTGTTGAAAGAGTAACATTTATAAAATTAGAGAAAAGCTTAAAATGACTTGCACATGTTTACACTTCATTAGACTAGTAAATAATGCGTAACATAATAAACTGAATCTTGGTTCAGTCTAGGCATTTACAACTGGCCCAGACTGTAACCAAAGTTAGCTAGCCAAGGATTATACTGCATTATACATTAAAATGCAATATTTAAAAATATACTCTTTTAATATGTTTATTTTTTTTTATTTATTTTTTTTATTTTATTAATAATCATATAAATTTCCTTATAGTAACAATTTGAATTTTATTTTTTATTTTAATGAATATCGATTTCGACTTACGTCATCCTCAGTTCTTGAATTATTATTACAATCTTTGCTTAAACTAATGTCTTATATATATACTATTTCAACTGCTATTTTTTATTATTATGTCATATATTTTATTAGTTTTAGGGTTGCTTTCATCATTTAAAATGTTGTTATTGTTTTTATGTTTATATATTTCTATTTCTTCCTATCTATCTAGATGTTGTCCTTTTCTTTTTTTATGTAATATGGTAAAATTTGTGTTGATAGTGGTATATTTGTGTTTTTCTATTTTCAAATGTTGGGTACATCTGGATTTTGGATCACTTTTATTAATTTCACTTTATTAATTTGTTTTTGTAAGCAGCAATATTGTGGCGGTCTGTATTGATTTATTATGTTAATATGATGAGTTCCCATTTCTATTAGTTTTAATTCTTTTAACTTTTTTAATTTCAATTTTTTATTTCACTTTTCTTTTTTATATTCTTTTTTATGTGCTTTCCATAACATTTTTTACTGATTCCATTTATTATTTGATCCGAAAACCAACCCAAACGTATCAAACAATAAATATTAAATCACATCATCCATTCCAACATAAACTGCATACAACCACATGATCAATAGATTGAACAATATACCAATGAATACAGAAAATTATCTAGACGAATTAAATAATATAAAATACATAGCCAGTAAAAACGGATATAAAAACGAAATAATTGACACATTAAATAGAAAACATAAAAACAAGAAAAATTTGCAAACCCTAACAACACTGGGAGTAAAAAAAACTTAGCAGGCAAAATATACATAGGCGTAACATATAATAAAACAACCTTCAAAATAATGCAAAAAACTTTAAAAATATATGGATATATTGCAGCCTGCAAAAACCAAAAATAAAATAGAAAATTACCTATAAACCAAAAACCCAAACCTTACACACAGGTGTTTATAAAATTACCTGTGATGACTGCAGTAAATTTTATATAGGTCAAACGGGGCGGTCCTTCACAAAAAGATTTATTGAACACACCAGTGAAATTAATAAAAGTGATCCAAAATCCATATATGCCCAACATTTAAAAATAGAAAAACACAAATATACCAATAACAACACAAATTTAACAATATTACATAAAAAAAGAAAAGGACAACATCTAGATAGATAGGAAGAAATAGAAATATATAAACATAAAAACAATAACAACATTTTAAATGATGAAAGCAACCCTAAAACTAATAAAATATATGACATAATAATAAAAAATAGCAGTTGAAATAGTATATATATAAGACATTAGTTTAAGCAAAGATTGTAATAATAATTCAAGAACTGAGGATGACGTAAGTCGAAATCGATATTCATTAAAATAAAAAATCAAATTCAAATTGTTACTATAAGGAAGTTTATACGATTATTAATAAAATTTAAAATTAAAAATAAACATATTAAAAAAGTATACTTTTAAATATTGCATTTTAATTCAAAAGTGACAAAAGCACACAAACAGTGAATAATATGGAAAACCATAACAACACATATAATGAATTATACATTGCAAAAAAAATTAAAAAGCTATTATTTCGATTTATTTGTTTTAGAATTGGTCCAGCATTGTATTTAAATATTGATCCAATGTGTACAAATAATAATGGTACGTGGTTATCATTTAAGGTTAAAACAACATTCAACCAATTTTATTTTAAAGCTTGTCTCAACGTTGTTCAACCTTAAAACAAGCTTGGCTCAATGTAAAAACAATTCTTTGTCCTTACCTGGGTAGTATTGGACCAGCATTGTATTTAAATATTGTTCCAATGTCTAAAAATAATAATGGTACGTGGTTATCATTTAAGGTTAAAACAACATTCAACCAAGTTTATTTTAAAGCTTGTCCCAACATTGTTCGACCTTAACACAAGGTTGGCTCAATGTCAAAACAATCCTCTCTGCTTACCTGGGATATTTCCAAAACTGTTGTTATAATTAGTTTATATTTTATTATAATACTATTAAATTACTTATAATTTTTCTAAAATGATTTTAATTAAAATATACCGATACAAAATTTACCTTTATAGACATCTTTAAAACAAAACTGTTGACTTGACTTTCATTAAACTTTTGAGAACATTCAAATAACTTTATTTCATATAATTAACACTGTTTGCCGTTGGCATTTGGCATAAGTTTTCAAATAACATAATGTCAATCTCTTGTAAAGTAACAGTATTTCAGCTTGTTAGGCCATCTTCTGGAGTAATCTGGCCTAGCAATCTGAAATATATATAGAGTAACAGTAAAATAATAAAAACTTTGTTTTCTTTAATTTTCTATAAAACATATTAAATAAGTTATTTGCGTAAAGTAACAAGAGATTGACATTATGTTAATTTAATTTCACTAAAATTCACTAAAATTTCACTCATTTTTTAGGTATTTAGGTATTACTAGACATTAGATACTCTCACACTTTTTCTTAAAATTATGCTCTTTATTTCACAAAATTTCACTTTTACTGTGCTACCACTAAGTTCACTATAAATTTTAAGCAGTAATGTACTAATCGAATTTTTTCATATTTATGTTTTATATTTTTGGTTTTGGGCTATTTTATTCAACGGACGAAAATCAACAACCTACTTGTAAAGGTAGTTAAAAATATTTAACAAACATGTTTGCTGAAAAAAAAAAAAAAAAAAAAACAAACATGTTTGTTAAAACAAAAGAAAATCAAATAACATATCCTTTAAATAAATTCAACAGACCATTGTTTGTTGTATTTTACCTACAGTTTTTTGTCAGTGTGATCGATCACCTGTACAATGCTAATCGATTTAATTAAGTCTTCAAGTGCAACTCGACTATAAAATGGATTGAATTGAGATTAATACAGGTGAGGGACACTTGTACTTGTTGACGCCTAAATTCTTATATGGAGCATGACGACTATAACAAAAAAAAAACTATATAAAAACCTTTCTTTATTTGAATACAATATTGTGTCCAAAAATTTCAAAAGAATCGATCCAGTACTTTCAGAGATTACCTATTTTGAACAAACGAACATTTACATTTTTATTTATATAGATTAAGGAAAACAATGAATATGTTACCATTATTTGATCTTAAAATTATAATTTACTAGACCTACAATAATTATGATTTTGTGAGTAATCAAACTCAAATAACAAGTTGATAAGTTCAAATCTTAGTTCCTTGAGTTAGATTGCTCACAAAAGTTAAAATTAACCCAACAGCAGTCTATTCAGTAAAATATAATTCTAATATATATTTTTTATTATTCTAATGGCTTTTAATGAAATGTATATGGGCTATTATTTTGAAAACGTACATCGAAAAAAAAAACAACTATTTTTTAAATATCTGAAATTTTGATATTTTGTTGGTATTGACGAAAAGAAAAAAGTGATTTCTGCTTTTATTTTTTGTGTACTCTGAATCGGAGTTATGCGCGGTTGAATTTTTGAGGCTTTTTCACGTATTTTTGGTAATGGTGTCAATGGCTTGTGAATAGGTGCCACAAATTTCATCCGACTTAAGTATATTTTTGCAAGTAAAAAGAAAAATAATTGAATAATTGAAATAAGTAAGTTTAAAATTAATAACTTTTCTCTTTTCCGCTAGGCGGCGCGTAAAACCTTGGTTTACTTCAAAGCTCATATCTCAAAAAACCACCTTTTTTTTTGTTTTTCACAAATTTTAAAGAAAACATATGCAGCTATGAAATTAAGAAATAAAAAGTGAGCCATTCAATATGGATTTTTCTTACGATTTTTTAAAGTTTGCTATATGAAAAATTCACATGTTTTTTATATTAAGTTAATAATCCTGTACTAAATGTGGATCTAATAAATTAAACATTTCATATTTTAACACCTGCAATAAATTTGAACCATTTTCTGTGTATTTCTGATTGAGAAACAGGTTTTTATTCAGAATAAGAATTGGAGATCCCAATGATCGAAGATTTTGTTATAATTTCAACATCACCAACACTAACATTAGAAAAAAACATTAAAAAAATGTTTTTTCTATAAACATTATAATTTAATCAATATTATAAATAAATACATTAAAAAATTAATTTATATATTTTTTTTGCCTTTAAATTGAAATATTTATGATCATCAGAAAAAGAAAACATTTTGGCAATTATTTTATCGGGTGTAGTGATATCCGGTAAAAAACAGTGGAATCCTTGAGTTCCACTTATGGTTTCAATGTCCGAAAACCGCATCGAAAGAAATTGTTCCTGTAGTTCGATATCTTCTGAAGACACATATGAAAACTTCATAACGTGGTTGGTTTTTTTCGACCAAATTTCCGCCCATTCAAACAATTCCCTTGCTGTTGATATTTTTTCTTCTCTAAGCGAAGCTCTCCGGGCTTCTCTTTTAAGTGTTCCTCTAATCCCATCGGATGGACCCTTTTCATCGGCAGTTGCAAGGAAATGCCATTCTGCAGGTATTTTAAAATCATCAATATGTTTGCAGAGATTTATGAAATTCTTCTTATTTTTATATTGAGCTGCGAACCATCAGTAAAGTATAAAATTTTTTTGATACTTGGATATATTTCTTGCTGTTTTTCAATGAATTCAATTCACCTTTCCTGGTATTTATGAACTGCAACTGTGTTATGCATTAAATGATTAGATATAATGACCAAAGATAAGACCTCTAGTTTATCATTACATGATTTGTAGTAAACTACGATTGGGTGGATTGTGGCTTGAACTTTATTGAAATGTGCAACTTGTATCTCATTCTGCGTTATCATTGAGTAGTTTTCTGATAAATCCATAATAAATACGTATTCGCCGTGACGTAGTTTAAGTTTCGTTTCCTGAAGAAACTTTGATTGCTGCCTTGCGATGAAATCATGAATTTTTAATTTGTTTACCGATGTATGTACTAAATCTTCCACAAATCCTTCCTTATTTTTTTCCATGCGTTCTAACGAATATCTATCTTGCATTAACCATTTCTCATAATGTATTTCTTCGTAAAGTTCATGGATTCCAAAATTGCTTCTGTGTAAGCCTCCACGATATTTTTACAATTATTGCATATATTTGTTGCACAATCCACTGTATCATTAGAACAACTCAGTTTCTTAAGCAGATCTTTTTCATTTTTTACTAAATTTAAGAGCGGCTTACACATTAAACGTACATTTTCATGTATCATGCATATACAGACATTGTGTGTTCCAGTAGGTCCGGCTAAAATACATTCCTTCAGTCGCAACGTAGTGAACTTTGAGAAGCTTATTTTGACATCTGGGTTTTCTTCCAAGAACATTTCGTAGAGGTCGGTGAGGGTCCATAACACCAACCGTTTTGATTTCCTAATTTTTGTTGATCCTTCTGTAATAGTAACAACATCTTTAAGGACAGGCATTGTTCTACTAATTTCCTCTGATAAGAAGTATGTTTGAATTTTTTTTACTTTCTTTTGTGACAAACTGTGCACTTGTTTGCTTTGAGGCCAACTGTAAGGACCTACTGTTTCCAACAGATCCATGGCCAATTCTACCAGTCGTCTTGATGCATTAAATTCATCCTGGATACGTTGATTTGACCAAAATTTGCGTGGTAGAGTTGTCAACAAAAACACTTGTTTTGATTTAGAGCTGGCATCCTTAAATTCTTTTTTAAGGTTCATAAGCCATGATGTATATTCACATTCCTCGTTTGGTGATAAGACTTTAACTGAATCTACTTGAAATATTCTTTGACTTATTGTCGATGTGACACTTACAATTTTTTTATAACTTCCTGTTGTAATATGTTTTTGTTTGATAGGAGATTCGGCTAACCTTCCAAGAACATTGTTAATGTCTTCTAAAGTGTCATTAAGTAGTCCAGGAACTGGCGGAGATATAGTATCAACCGAAACTGGTGATGGATCTAAAGATGCTGGAGGTATTTGAATATTTTCGTTCGTTGAAACATTTTCAACATCCTGATTTATAGAAATAATTTCACTATCGATAGTTTCCGAACATGCAAGCTGCTGTAGAAAATATTAGTTGCATATGAATTTTTATTCATTTGAATAAAATAATTAAATTTACCTTATTTTTATAGATTTAAGAGTGCGACATGTTTCACATATAAACTGGTCATCACGCAAAGTAAAATTTAGGGTCGCAGCTTTTTGAATAACAGCTGGTGTGACCAGTTTCACATTTTTTGATGTCCGCGTATGATTTTTGAGACCGTACAAGTTACAGCACAATTTAAAAGGCATTTCTATTATTATCTTTTCTAAACGTTATGTCTTCTAAATATTTCTGAATATAATTGATTATAAGACAATCCAATCAATATATATACCCTTGAAATAGTTTTGACATAGGTAGAATCAGGTAAAATTAGGTAGGTACAATTTAATATATTTTGATTGGATTTAAGCATTATTTGTTCCAAAAAACGTTTGTGGGCGTCATTAGAACCTTTAAATGTTAATGTTATGAGTCTCTAATGAGATTTTAATTAGTAAAAAGGGGCTGAATAGACAATTTTTAAAATGAATAAACATTTTACAGACCCTTTTAATAATTTAAATTTCTTTATATCACCACTTAACTTAAATTTTTTTAATAAGTTTTTAACCATTTAACCGCACAGAAAATGGTTCAAATTTATTGTAGATGTTAAAATATGAAATGTTTAATTTATTAGATCCACATTTAGTACAGGATTATTAACTTAATAAAAAGCACATATGAATTTTTCATATACCAAACTTTAAAAAATCGTAAGAAAAAATCCATATTGAATGGCTCACTTTTTATTTCTTAATTTTATAGCTGCATATGTTTACTTTAAAATTTGTGAAAAACAAAATAAAAAGGTGGTTTAATGAGATATGAGCTTTGAAGTAAACCAAGGTTTTACGCGCCGCCTAGCGGAAAAGAGAAAAGTTATTAATTTTAAACTTACTTATTTCAATTATTCAATTATTTTTCTTTTTACTTGCAAAAAAAAACTAAAGTCGGATGAAATTTGTGGTACCTATTCACAAGACATTGACACTATTACCAAAACTACGTGAAAAAGCCTCAAAATACCAACAAAATATCAAAATTTCAGATTTTTTAAAAATCAAAAATTTAAAAATCAACAAAAAAATGTACGTTTTCAACATAATAGCCCATATATAAATATCGATTTTCAACTTTTTAAAAGTTATTTTGTTCTGAAATGGAAATTCATTGAAAAATATTGCGACGCTGATGCATAGGCTGACTTCACCACAGCTCTAGAAACATAGTGTTCTGGATATATAATGAGCTAATATCCATCACATACTTTAAAAGCTACACAATGTTGTAGATTTCGCGTAGTTTTAATTATAAAAATATTAAAGAGAGCACTAGTATCCCAACAAACATAAATTCTGTTTTACGAGAAAAAGTAAAAAAAAATTTAACCGGAAGAGACAAACCGGAGGTTGGGATGCAGAACTGTTGTGAACCGTACAAAATATTTATGTACCAAGTTTCATCCAATTTGATTATCAGATACAGGTGTTATTAAGCTTCCAAAAATACAGGAGCTCGACGGACCCTACCACTCTGTTCAGTATCGCTGAAAAACTAATCAGTTCGTTGCCATACATATTTTCCAATCTTTTGCATTTTTTTCCAAAGTGTCATCAAAGTCATCAAAATTCATTCACGAACGAATGTTGTATGCTCTCAACAAACATTCAAACAATAAACAGGTGTTCGGGAGGCCCCCCACCACTTATCCGAATATTGTCCAAAAACTAATCAGTTCTTTGTCATTTAAGCCTCCATCTTTTTTCAAAGTGTCATCAAAATTGATTAATGAATGGGGTCTGTATGCTCCCAACAAACTTTAAAAACAAAGTGTGAAAAGTCAGCAGTTGTATGGTAGACCCGGGCCCCAACTTTAATCAAAATGTTCCGAATGATGATAATTATCTTCTCACACTAATTGGAAACTTTTGCATAGGTTTCATCATAATCACTTCATTATTGTAGGCTGTAGTGTGCATAAGGACACTGAAAGGACACTTCAAAAAATTACAAAAAAAATTTTTTACCGGAAGTGAAAAACCGGAAGTTGGAATGCAGAGTTGTTGTGAACCGTACTAAATGCTTATAAACAAAGTTTTATCCAATTCGATTATCAGGTACAGATGTTATTAAAAATTCAAAAAAACAGGTGCTCGGGGAAGCTTTCACCACTTTGTTCACTATCGCTCAAAAATCAATCAGTTCCTTGCTATACATATTTGCATTTTTTTCCAAAGTGTCATCAAAATTCATTCACGAACGAATGTTGTATGCTCCCAAGTCCCAACAAACATAAAAAACATAGTGGAAAAACCACCTGTTGTATGGTGGACCCCCCAACCCTTTACCCAATTTACTCCAAAAGCTGATAAAATCTTTCCCATGTTACTTGAAAGCTTTTACCAACGTTTCATGACAATCGATTGGTAATTGTAGGCTCCAGTGAGGATAAACACCTGAAAAAAAAACTTTAGAACCGAAAGTGACAAACCAGAAGTTGGTATGCAGAAATATTAGAAAGAATTCTAAAACATTATATACCAAGATTTCATTAGATTATAAGCCGCAATTAGAAGTTATTCAAGATTTAAACTTAGAGGTGTTCGGAAGACCCCCGCCATTTTGTCCAAATTTGAAATGAATCCGGATCTACCATTTTCAAGTGAACCTGTATCATTTGCCAAAGTTTCATCAAGATCCTATGCAGAAAGGTCAAACACCCACCCACACAAACACTTACACAGACGTACACCAAAATTTTTATTGGCTATATAGATAGAGGATGGTCCAAAACAAAAGAAAACACAAAATGTAGGATGTATGGTGAAGTAAAAACGGTTAGATATAGATATCGGCTTTGTGCAAGATATCGGTGGCGTTTGGATGATCAATTAACATTTTCAGGTTCTAGCTTTTTATACCTTTATTAAACGAGTGGCTTGATACAAACACAGACGCGCTCACCAAGCCGCCTCTAACAAAGAGAACAAACGTTACAGTTGTATTAGTTTTAGGACGAGATAACTCGCCGTGATATACAATATCCGCGTAATGTACAAAAGTAAAATTTCCTATACACCCTTCTACCAGGTATGGCAAAACCGGTTTTCGGGAAAACCGGCCAAAAAGTGCATTTGAAAAAAGTGCATTTGAAAAAACCTGTTTTGTCCCAGTTAAAACCGTTTTTAAAAACAAATATTTACGTAAAAACTATGTCGACAACAAAAACACTTGTTTTGATTTAGAGCTGGCATCCTTAAATTCTTTTTTAAGGTTCATAAGCCATGATGTATATTCACATTCCTCGTTTGGTGATAAGACTTTAACTGAATCTACTTGAAATATTCTTTGACTTATTGTCGATGTGACACTTACAATTTTTTTATAACTTCCTGTTGTAATATGTTTTTGTTTGATAGGAGATTCGGCTAACCTTCCAAGAACATTGTTAATGTCTTCTAAAGTGTCATTAAGTAGTCCAGGAACTGGCGGAGATATAGTATCAACCGAAACTGGTGATGGATCTAAAGATGCTGGAGGTATTTGAATATTTTCGTTCGTTGAAACATTTTCAACATCCTGATTTATAGAAATAATTTCACTATCGATAGTTTCCGAACATGCAAGCTGCTGTAGAAAATATTAGTTGCATATGAATTTTTATTCATTTGAATAAAATAATTAAATTTACCTTATTTTTATAGATTTAAGAGTGCGACATGTTTCACATATAAACTGGTCATCACGCAAAGTAAAATTTAGGGTCGCAGCTTTTTGAATAACAGCTGGTGTGACCAGTTTCACATTTTTTGATGTCCGCGTATGATTTTTGAGACCGTACAAGTTACAGCACAATTTAAAAGGCATTTCTATTATTATCTTTTCTAAACGTTATGTCTTCTAAATATTTCTGAATATAATTGATTATAAGACAATCCAATCAATATATATACCCTTGAAATAGTTTTGACATAGGTAGAATCAGGTAAAATTAGGTAGGTACAATTTAATATATTTTGATTGGATTTAAGCATTATTTGTTCCAAAAAACGTTTGTGGGCGTCATTAGAACCTTTAAATGTTAATGTTATGAGTCTCTAATGAGATTTTAATTAGTAAAAAGGGGCTGAATAGACAATTTTTAAAATGAATAAACATTTTACAGACCCTTTTAATAATTTAAATTTCTTTATATCACCACTTAACTTAAATTTTTTTAATAAGTTTTTAACCATTTAACCGCACAGAAAATGGTTCAAATTTATTGTAGATGTTAAAATATGAAATGTTTAATTTATTAGATCCACATTTAGTACAGGATTATTAACTTAATAAAAAGCACATATGAATTTTTCATATACCAAACTTTAAAAAATCGTAAGAAAAAATCCATATTGAATGGCTCACTTTTTATTTCTTAATTTTATAGCTGCATATGTTTACTTTAAAATTTGTGAAAAACAAAAAAAAAAGGTGGTTTAATGAGATATGAGCTTTGAAGTAAACCAAGGTTTTACGCGCCGCCTAGCGGAAAAGAGAAAAGTTATTAATTTTAAACTTACTTATTTCAATTATTCAATTATTTTTCTTTTTACTTGCAAAAAAAAACTAAAGTCGGATGAAATTTGTGGTACCTATTCACAAGACATTGACACTATTACCAAAACTACGTGAAAAAGCCTCAAAATACCAACAAAATATCAAAATTTCAGATTTTTTAAAAATCAAAAATTTAAAAATCAACAAAAAAATGTACGTTTTCAACATAATAGCCCATATATAAATATCGATTTTCAACTTTTTAAAAGTTATTTTGTTCTGAAATGGAAATTCATTGAAAAATATTGCGACGCTGATGCATAGGCTGACTTCACCACAGCTCTAGAAACATAGTGTTCTGGATATATAATGAGCTAATATCCATCACATACTTTAAAAGCTACACAATGTTGTAGATTTCGCGTAGTTTTAATTATAAAAATATTAAAGAGAGCACTAGTATCCCAACAAACATAAATTCTGTTTTACGAGAAAAAGTAAAAAAAAATTTAACCGGAAGAGACAAACCGGAGGTTGGGATGCAGAACTGTTGTGAACCGTACAAAATATTTATGTACCAAGTTTCATCCAATTTGATTATCAGATACAGGTGTTATTAAGCTTCCAAAAATACAGGAGCTCGACGGACCCTACCACTCTGTTCAGTATCGCTGAAAAACTAATCAGTTCGTTGCCATACATATTTTCCAATCTTTTGCATTTTTTTCCAAAGTGTCATCAAAGTCATCAAAATTCATTCACGAACGAATGTTGTATGCTCTCAACAAACATTCAAACAATAAACAGGTGTTCGGGAGGCCCCCCACCACTTATCCGAATATTGTCCAAAAACTAATCAGTTCTTTGTCATTTAAGCCTCCATCTTTTTTCAAAGTGTCATCAAAATTGATTAATGAATGGGGTCTGTATGCTCCCAACAAACTTTAAAAACAAAGTGTGAAAAGTCAGCAGTTGTATGGTAGACCCGGGCCCCAACTTTAATCAAAATGTTCCGAATGATGATAATTATCTTCTCACACTAATTGGAAACTTTTGCATAGGTTTCATCATAATCACTTCATTATTGTAGGCTGTAGTGTGCATAAGGACACTGAAAGGACACTTCAAAAAATTACAAAAAAAATTTTTTACCGGAAGTGAAAAACCGGAAGTTGGAATGCAGAGTTGTTGTGAACCGTACTAAATGCTTATAAACAAAGTTTTATCCAATTCGATTATCAGGTACAGATGTTATTAAAAATTCAAAAAAACAGGTGCTCGGGGAAGCTTTCACCACTTTGTTCACTATCGCTCAAAAATCAATCAGTTCCTTGCTATACATATTTGCATTTTTTTCCAAAGTGTCATCAAAATTCATTCACGAACGAATGTTGTATGCTCCCAAGTCCCAACAAACATAAAAAACATAGTGGAAAAACCACCTGTTGTATGGTGGACCCCCCAACCCTTTACCCAATTTACTCCAAAAGCTGATAAAATCTTTCCCATGTTACTTGAAAGCTTTTACCAACGTTTCATGACAATCGATTGGTAATTGTAGGCTCCAGTGAGGATAAACACCTGAAAAAAAAACTTTAGAACCGAAAGTGACAAACCAGAAGTTGGTATGCAGAAATATTAGAAAGAATTCTAAAACATTATATACCAAGATTTCATTAGATTATAAGCCGCAATTAGAAGTTATTCAAGATTTAAACTTAGAGGTGTTCGGAAGACCCCCGCCATTTTGTCCAAATTTGAAATGAATCCGGATCTACCATTTTCAAGTGAACCTGTATCATTTGCCAAAGTTTCATCAAGATCCTATGCAGAAAGGTCAAACACCCACCCACACAAACACTTACACAGACGTACACCAAAATTTTTATTGGCTATATAGATAGAGGATGGTCCAAAACAAAAGAAAACACAAAATGTAGGATGTATGGTGAAGTAAAAACGGTTAGATATAGATATCGGCTTTGTGCAAGATATCGGTGGCGTTTGGATGATCAATTAACATTTTCAGGTTCTAGCTTTTTATACCTTTATTAAACGAGTGGCTTGATACAAACACAGACGCGCTCACCAAGCCGCCTCTAACAAAGAGAACAAACGTTACAGTTGTATTAGTTTTAGGACGAGATAACTCGCCGTGATATACAATATCCGCGTAATGTACAAAAGTAAAATTTCCTATACACCCTTCTACCAGGTATGGCAAAACCGGTTTTCGGGAAAACCGGCCAAAAAGTGCATTTGAAAAAAGTGCATTTGAAAAAACCTGTTTTGTCCCAGTTAAAACCGTTTTTAAAAACAAATATTTACGTAAAAACTATGTCGACACGACTTTATACGTAGTATATTCAGATATTAAACCACAAGGATATTGGCATGTTTCCGGCTTCGATCTTAGTCGTAAAGAGTGGGCCAGACTTAATCGTTTTAGAACAACATATGGCCGATGTAATTACCTGATGAACAAGTGGGACTTATATCCCTCACCTTTATGTATGTGTGGAGTTATTCAAACAACAAACTACATAGTGAATGAATGCCCCTTACTCAAATTCAATGGTGGTATAAGCAAGTTAAATGAAGCTCCTGTAGAAGGCCTTAATTATTTGAGAAATTTGGTTGTGGACTTGTGATTTTGTAAACATTTTTTTGTTTCTTTCTTTAAATCATACGAATAAATTAAATTAAATTAATATGGACGTTATATTTGAGTAAGTTGCTGTAAATTTATAGCTAAAATCAATATTTTATTTTATTATAACGACTTAAATATTTGTTTTCTAATAAAATGTGTTTATAATTAAGAATATGAACGCTCAAATTTAATTTTTATAAGTGCAAAAAGATTGTTCTGAAAAATGATTGTAACTGGTTTTGCAAGCCCTACTTCAACTACACAAAACGTATTTCTGATTATCCAGGTAGCGCGTAAATTGCGAAATTTCACTCCCCATATAAAAAGAACATATCTAATGCAAATAAATTCCCGACTAGCATTATGTAAGGGCTCAGATATGGACAGGATACGGTTTTCCCTACTACTGATAGGGACCGTATCAGGCACACAGTGAAACAGGTGCTGATCTGTAATGTAACGCCTCAAACTATCCAAACCGGAACAGGCAGCCGTACTAGAACCGGACCCGGTTCATTTAAAATAGGGAATTTACTCCTACATACATTAGAAAATTTACTACTACATAGAATAAAAAAAATATTTAAAAAAATATTCTAACTTTATACTTACCTATATGTATTCATAAAGCAGAGAAGCGATAACTAAAGTAAATGTGAAATTTCATACACTATGTATATCTAAAATGGATAATACTCTAGTGAATTTTAACCAAATTAAATTTATTAAAATGAAATAGGGCTCAGATCAGGACAAATAGGGTATGCCTTAATTGGAAAATCAGATATGATTCTGATCCGGTAATGTGATATCTTTTTGCTTTATATTTCATGTTTAATTAGCATTTAATTTAACTTCTATTACACTAATATGGAATCAATTCAAACAGTAAAATAACAACTCTTCTAATTATATGTCTCATTTATTTCATTGATTAAAGACCTACAAGACCTTAAAACAAAATACCAAACACAAAAAAATTTGCTCTTTGCTGAAAATATTTTTTTTTTTTTTTTTTTTTTTTTTTCTTTATTTGAAACAATAAAATTATAGAGATTTATACAATTTTAACAATAACAATTTCTTAAATTTTATGTTTTAATCGTTTATAAAAGCATTGAGAAGCTTGTCTATAAACCTTTAGTTTAAGTTAAATTAATAAGTAAAACTTCTTTTCAATAGTTAATAATAAACAATATTTCAAATAATAACAAAAAAATTATACATATAAACAAATATTTTCTAATTTTAATATCAAAATGTTAATTTCAAATGAGACGAATTTTGATAAATATGATCTTTTAGTTTTGATTTAAACAAAGAAATCTGTTCCTCATTTTTCAAATTTCTTGGAAGATTATTAAACCAAACTAATCCTCTATAAAAGAAAATCTTCTGAGCTTGAGTTGTGCGACAAAATGAAATATAAAAATCACCAGCTTGTCTTGTTGGATAAGGATGAATATTCTCTATGTTGTTGAGAATAAAATTGTTCTTGATAATTCCATATTTAATTTTAAAAACAAGTAAAATTGTTTCATACACAATTAGCAAGTTAATTGGTAGATTATTTTTGTTATATAAAGTAATAGACGGAGTTAAATAATGTTTATTTTTGACACTTTTTAAAGATTTATTCATTAATCTGTATATTTCTTCTATTCTGAAGGATGAACAAGATCCCCAAATTGGTGCCAAGTAACGAATATGACTTAGAATGTGAGCATTATATATCAGGAACTTAATGTGTTGTGGGAGTAAGTTACGGGTTTTGTACAATATAAAAGCTGTTTTTCGAATTTTATCTTTGATACAATTTACATGATATTCCCAATTTAATTTAGAATCAATGACTAAACCCAAAAACTTTGTCAAATAAACTCTTGTAATTGTTTTATTGTTTAAAAATATCGTATGGTTGTCAGCTTCATTAATGTTTTTATTCTTAATTTGGAAGAGAAGATAATTAGTTTTTGAATCGTTAAGAGAAAGAATTAATTAATTTCCTATGTTTATATTCCTATATAAACATAGGAATACAATAAAGTGAGCATCAATTTAATATTTTTACGTATTATATATACAAATCTTTAACAAAAAAAATTCTTAAAAACATCATTAGAATCTACAGCAGTAAAGATAATACAATAAATAAAATTAAAAGCAAAAACCACCCAGAGGCTTTCTAATTTCCCAGTATTTTTCTTGTTTTCTTTTCAACGAAAATTTTTCTTTCAATTCCATGCTATTGTATATTATTTTTTTGCAATACAATACTTTTCTTAGTGTTTTCATTTCATTTATTTTATCCTGCAATGCAATTGTTCCTAAAAGAGAAAACTAATACAAATTTGAACCAAAAGGATAAAAGTTAAGTAGAAATGTGATTTAGAATGTACAAAAAATTAAATAAGACCTGGTTGATAAGTTTTCGGCTCAAATCTAATTTTGTTTAAATTCCTATGCTTATCGTTTAATTTAAACTATTTCAAATGACAACTCCATATATAAAAGCATATATAAGTACTGTATTGACAGCAAAATATTTCATTCGTATTGAAACTTGGTCAATAAGGTTTTAGTACTGCCTCCAATATTTCTGCGTACCAACTTCTGGTTTGTCACTTGCGGTTTAAAAGCGTTTTTTTGCGTTGTTTATTCTTACTATAGCTACAAATCGATTTCCAATTTCCATGAAACTTTGCTTAAAGGTTTCAATCGATATGAGAAAGATTTTATTAGTTTTTGGGGTACATTTGACAAAGGTTTGGGTGAGGGGGCCGAACATACAACAGGCAATTTTTCTCACTATGGTTTTTATGTTTGTTGGCAGCATATAACATTGTGAATGAATTTTGATGACACTTTAAAAAAAATAAAAAAAAATTTAAAAAACGCACTTTTATTGAAGACGAACTAAAAAATAAAAAATAAATTTTGCATTAACACAACACGGTTCCAAAGAAACAAAGGTTATGTTCAAACGTTAAATCTTTCAATTATAACTATGTTTGCTTTTAAACTGTAATAAGGACATATTTTAAATAAGCTTTTATTTATTTTAAAAAATTAAATAAATAAAAAGGCATTTTTTTGTAATAAGGAAATAAATATTTAAACATCTTTTTAAACAATTTAACACAGATGGCAAAATTAGATGTACAGACTAGAATACTATTTAACTAGAAGTTTTGTTAGATAAATAATTTTCCGTTACAGTTTTTTACAAAAAGTAAAAGTGGGTGAGTCAGCGTTTTGAACGTTTTACATCACATTTTGTTTTGTATTATAAATAATTTATAATACTTTAAAAAAGTTAATTTAAGTTTTAGTATTTATACTTATTACTTAACTAAGATTTAGAATCAGCACATTTTCTATTTATTGCCTTTCTATATTGACTACCCACTTTTATTTTTTGTAAAAAACTGTAACGGAAAATTATTGCTCTAACAAAACTTCTAGTTAAATAGTATTCTAGCTGTACATCTAATTCTTTTAAAGTCTTTTAAATTTAGGACTAATCACATATTGGGAAGTTACTGAAAAATTGATCACAAAAGAGTAACCAACACAACTGACCAAAACTCAAGTTAAATAAAAGGGTGTAATTAAAAGATAATGACCGATATTAAACAATGTGGTGTACCCGTTTTTTTAAAGCTCAATAACATCTGTGCCTTATAAAAGAATTGGATAAAACATCCAAGGTACATTGTTGCAATTTTTTGCATTTTTTCAGTGTCTTTGTTCACACTACATCCTACAATAATTAAGTGATTATGATGAAACTTAATAAAAGGTTTCAATTAGTGTGACTAGATAATGATCAACTTTTGGGACATATTTATCAAAGTGGGAGTGTCTACCATAAAACACGCTATCTTTTCACACTTTCTGTTTAAAGTTTGATGGAAGCATACAGAGTCGGTTCATTAATCAATTTTGATAACACTTTGACAAAAAATGGAGATTTAAATGACGAAGAACAAATTAATTTTTGGACGATATTGCGATAAGTGTGGGAGCCTTCCGAGCACGTGTTTATTTAAAACTTCAATAACATCAGTTCCTGATAATTGATTTTGATTAAACTTGGTATATATGTTTAGAGTATGATTTGTAAGAGTTCTGCATTCCAACTTCCGGTTTGTCACTTCCGGTAAACATTTTTTTACTTTTTATATTCGTACAGCAGAATTTATGTCTGTTGGAAGAATTGAGCTTTCTTTAATGTTTTTAAAACTAGGACTATGCTAAATCTATAACATCGGTTAGTCATTAATTGAAGTATTTGATGGCTATTAACTCACTATATGTATATACATAACATTTCGTTTCCAGAGCTGTGGTGGCATTTTCTAAGGTTTGTCTTTTTCTTTAGTCCTCGCGGGATAAACCCTATTCCCGAACACATAAATGTGAATTTGCACAATATTGTGAAGTTTGTGTTGCATAACATTAAATGGTAACGGTAACGATTTTACGAAAAACGGATTTCACAATACTGTCTAAATTTAATTTAGACAATATTGTGAAATTTGTTTTCCGGAAAATCGTTACCGTTTTCCGTTGCCGTTTAATGTAATGCAATACAAACTTCACAATATTGTTAAAATTCACATTTTTGTGTTCGGTGTTTTGTGTGCTTTATTGATTGAAATTTAATGCTTTAATATAATCATGCATTTTAATTTCAATTTTCAAGTAAATATAGTTATTTTTTAAAACATACAATGAATCATAACAAGAAATAGTTCTCTTTTAAACAAGTGAGTAGGAAATATTACGTAGTATAATGATTCCAAAGTGATACTTATTTCACGCGAGTATGAAATACAAGCGAGTAAAAATTATATTTGAAATTTTTTCACTATATGTACTACATTTTTATGCGATTTCTGCGTTAGTTAAAAAATTGTTTTAGTCCCGCTTTAAATAAAATTTTAGTTGGATTTCATAGAAAAATGTCATCAGAATTTCGAACTGAAAAAACTGAATTTTTAAAATAAAATTTTTAAAAATATGAATTTTGATTTTGTTATAATGTTTGCAATATTTTTAGAATTTTTAAAAGTTTCAATTTTTTATTTTATAATATTTTTTGGAATATTTTTAGAATTTTGAACAAAGTTTAAATTTTTGATTTTATTATAATTTTTGGGATATTTTGTATTTTTGAATTTATTATAACTTTTAGTATATTTTTGAAATTTTGAAAATATTTTGATTTTATAATATATAATCTCTTGAATATTTTTGGAATTATGAAGAATTCTATTATAATTTTTGGAATCTTGGAAAAAGTTTGAATTTTTTATTTTGTTATAATCTTTTGAAATCCATTCAATCAACTTTTTTTGAAAAAAATTAAATTAATTATTTGCATGACTTGAAATGTAATGGAACATGAAATTGGTAGATAATGGGTTGTTTGTTTTTGAAAAGTTGAAATTGCTGAACTTTCAATGGGGAATATTTCTATTCTAATCAACATCCTAAGTCACGATTGTATAGTAGTTATACACACTGACACTTGGTCAATTGTTGTTCTATATGTATTCAGTGGTTCTCAGTGGCATAATTGATATGGAGAGGTTTTTGAGTAGTTTGCTGAGTGCATCATCTGTTTTATACGTTCTTAGCGTATAATCTATTTAAAAATACAAAACACTATATTTTAGTTCTTTATTTACGAATTCAATTATTTTTATATGTATTATTTGAACAATGTGTTTTAATGGCTTGCAGTATTTCAACTAAACTTAAAATATATAAATTGCATTTCAAAATGTTAAACCTGTACATATTCAATTGTATGTATTAGTACATATTTCAGTTAAGCAGGACCGTACTTAGTATATATAATATTTCAAGTATACAACATCTCCCTGTTATTATTAAATGTTAAATTATAATATAATAAAAGTTTATTTATCAAAATAAAACAAAATAAAATAAATCTGATAAAAACTAGTGGGTTTTGTAACACGTCCATATTGTGTTATATATGTGAAATTTGAATTTACAGGCAAAGATAAATTCGGACTAACTGATTCATGTCTTGACACTGAAGAGCTGACTAGGCTTTCATTTTGAAGCATTTCGTGATTTTGATGGTACTGTGGATGGTTCATTGATTTCCTTAAATGTATGACATTGCGACGGATTTCGTTGTTATTTTCATTTCTAATTATAAACGACCTTGGATTAGCATGGGGCATAACTACTATCTATCTATATCTATAACTTCTATCTATCTATTATTATGCTGATACACGACATTATCACCCACAGCGAATTGTGGTTCATTGGCACGAGAACTTAGATGATAATTTAATTTTTGCTTCTGTTGATTTTGTTTTAACTTTCCTGTTATATCAACTACTTTGGGTGCAAGAAGTTCATCTCTAATTGGTATCTTTGTCCGTAAGTTTCTACTCATTAAAATTTGTGCTAGAGAATATCCAAGATTAGCAATCGGTGTACTATGATATTCTAGTAAAGAATAAATTATATCTTTGCCTTCCTCAAATGCTTTTCTTAAGATTGACTTTGCAATACCAACTGCTTTCTCAGCCAGTCCATTTGATTCAGCATAGAATGGGCTAGAATATGAATATGTGAAATTGTATAATTCTGAAAATTTTCTGCATTCAAATGAATTGAAAGGTTGGTTATCACAAACTTATATTTGAGGAATTCCGTGAGTAGAAAAGATGTGCTTAAGTGTTTCGTTTACAGCCACAGCTGTTTTATAACGAAGTCTTACAACTTCTATCCATTCCGAATAGTAATCCATTAAGATAAGGTATGGCTCACTTCCAAAGTCCAGTATGTCTTTCGTCCGAAAGAAGTTTTACCATTTTTACAAATACAAATTTAAATATATTTGAATATTTTAGAAATTGAATTTGAAAAATGAATCTTGTTTTAATTTAGTAATGCAATTTAAAAAAAATCAAATCACTTTGACGCTATTGACGACTGGTAAAGTGATAACAGCGCACCCTCTTAGCAAAATTAAAAAACTATAAAATAAGATCAAAATTCAAACGACAATTAAGTAAAATATTAAACTTTTTCTTTTTGATTTGTTTTGGATAAATAATTTAAAAAATATCAGTATAAAAGATTTAAATGGAAGTAACAATTAAAATTTTTTAGGTTTTCTTCTCGAGTCTGCCAATATATGCAACATATTTTAAAAACTTTTGTTAACAGCTGCACACAATCGGTAAAATAATTTTTAGCACATCTTGAGGAGATATTAAATAGTATAGCGGTTTGTATATTGTTCATATTAATCTTTATGCGAGACATTGTCAATATTATACGGGTTTTTTGAGACAACCCAATATTATAGGGCTCTTTTGACCTTATTAATAAAAAGCACTTATGTAACCATTCTAACAAAGATAGAGTTGGAATTCCAGTCATAAAATTTAATTTTTCGTCAGTATCAATAAGGAACAGTAGTTTATTAAGTTTTTCTGGTTCACCATTAACTTGCACAGATACGTCGCGCTCGTGAATGTTGAATTGAGTACCTATGCAGACTTGGTGTATGGGTGGCACAACTTCATCTTCCTTGCTGTTAGTGGGATAAATATTTCCAAAGCCATCTCCTATTCTACTGGACGTATCAATTGACAAACTAGAAAATAAAATATAAGTGCATACAAGATTTACAATTATACATTAAGTAAGTTTCAAAATAGTACATACTTTTTAATTATATTTAACCTAAGTTTTCTTGCCTTTGGTTTCCTCGTCATTATGCTTGATTGTGGTAAATTTTCTGAAGGAAAAGCATTTGATGTAAGTGATGCCCATTTTCATATATTCGCCCGTGGTAATTGAGTTAGAATCTATTCTTTCTTAAAACGCTTTGTACAGATCACAAAGTTTTTGGGAATCTTTTTTTTCATCCTTAGTACATGTTTCCATTCATTTAATGCTATTTTATTGAGCATGACCTTACGGAGAATATGGCAGTGGCGAAGCATCCTTATGGACACACTAGACAGTGTCTACCCAAACATAATATAAATATGAAACTTTATTTTCATATTGTTCGCATAATGTCAACTTAATACTATTTTGTCAAACGTTCAAAGAAAATCATTAAGTTTTAATACAATAATTAGAACAAAAACAATTCAGCTATGTTCCTGAAACTTTAATACAAACGTTTCCCAGTTTCATGTACAAACAAACAAAAATATTTTTCTCACAGTAGACGTTTCAAATTATGACTACCGTAATAAGCAATAGCAACAACAACAAATTTTCAACTTTTGTTCCTTCTTGGATAGACAGTTTTGTTTATGTCTATTTCTGTTTATACATATATTTTGTTTCCAAATTTTTTGAGAAACATATGGGAAACATTTTTGACAAAAATTGTAATTATTAGTTAGATGTTTCTTGAGCAATTTTTGTGTGATTCCAGATTCGATTCCACGACTTCTGAATAACAGGAACAGTTGGAAAATAAATTTGAATCTTTGATTTTGGATTAATTTTTGGAATATTTTTAGAATTTTGAAAAAAGTTTCAATCTTTGATTTTGTTATAATTTTTGCAATATTTTTGGCATTTTGGGAAAAATTTGAATTTTTGAATTTGTTATAATTATTGTAATATTTTAAGAGTTCTAGGAAAAGTTTGAATTTTTGATTCTGCTATATTTCTTGCATTAATTTTGGAATTTTGAAAATAGTTTCAATTTTTGATTTTTTAATAATTTTTAGAAAACTTTTGGAATCTTGAAAAAGTTTAAATTTTGGATTTTATTATAAGTTTTGGAATTTTTTAGAATTTTGAAAAAGTTTATTTGTACTTTTACAAAGAATTTTATGTTTAATATTCATCGCTCCCCAAAACTTAAAACAATGTTTTTGTTAATCTACAATATCCTTTATCTTTTGTACAAAATATTTTTATTTCAAAATTTTTAATTTTGATTTAGATTGAACAATCTTTTTTAAATATTTTGCTTGCGGCGAATAAAAAATATAGTATATGATGCACGGACGTAAGTCATTTTAAACTTAATGTGGGTGCAAATTTCGGTTGGCGCTCGCAAACTCCACATACGTCCACAAACCTTAGCTTTCTGTCCATTCATCTTAATGTACTATAATTAGTTTCTACTGGCATATTAATAAAACTTTTGAATATGTCTACCATAGTTTCAGAAGCACACCTCACCACTGGAATATGGTGCATGAACACACCGTCAATATCATATGTTTTGCTTTGTGGTATGACCCAAATATGTTTTGCACTGTGATACGACACTAATAGCGACCCAAATATTTCGCTGTTTTACGATTACTTTCCATTTTGCTATTTGGAATTATAAAATTGCGATAAAATTATAATAGATAATAGTGTTGTAACTTACATTCGAATAAATAAATACACCAATTGTTGCACAAATTCTAGAAATATTAAATTTAATACGGTTTAAATATTTTTTTGAGTAAAAGTATATGGTATTTGACATATGTTTACAATTTGATGTTATTAATGAGTTTAACATAACATCCGCTAGAGCACATGGTGTATGTCGTCAAATTAGAGAAACTGCAAAATCGGAGAAAGTGCCTCTGCCGGATTTTCTAAAAGTTTTGAAATGACAGTATAATTTTGTAAACAATATTATATATTGCATTGATATTGTTGTTTTAATAATTATTATACTTATTTTTTTATATATTTTGTGCAAAAATGCAAAGATCTGATCAGACTATATATAAAAAATTCACATTTTATTAATCCAGGTACAGTACATTTATATGTAATTGGATTTGAGTATATAAATAGAAGTGCGTTTCTTTTAATTTCAGCTTGTTATTTTGATTGTATCAAACAAGCGAATCTCTTAAAGTAATAGGATATATAATTTCTAAGGTTTAGAGGTTTTAGAAGTTCCCCATGTACCATAACAATTCTATAAGGACTAGCACATAACTATTCTTGGTAGATATGGATGAATAAACAGACCACATTCTTCAACTTGATATCCAGTTGCATTTGTGCATACATTGTTCAGCATTGTGCATACATACAATCTGTTGATTAATTTTCCATTTAAGATTCTACAGCCAAGTTCGTCAAATTTCGACCTACGAGTTTTAACAGGATGTGCCGTGGAAGAAGTAATTCTGGTAATACGTTCAGTATGCCATATCTCTTATTCATTCTGGTTATATATTTTAGAACATATATTAGCCGGTTCATTGATATTCCGTTTAACGTTGTTCTCATAAAATGTTTCGTGGTTTTTGTTACAGAAATTGATGTTATTGGAATAAATGTTTGTTGAAGTATGCTAATTTGATTCTAATTTGATTATATATATAAAGATATTGTGTACAAGCTATTTTTACAACCCCATTTATTAATTCCTTTATTATTCTATTTAATTTGTGTTGTCTCGGTGACACTCATTGCATAAAGGATATCGGATAGTGGACAAGAAAAACTAAAAGATGATAGAATCGCCGGTTCTATTCGTTTATCATATTTTTTAGCAGGAATAAGCTCATATATCTTTCTTCCTTCCTTATAATCTCTGCGAGTGAAGAAACTGATGGTATCCCCCATTCACATTTTCGACTTATTTTGCAGTTAGCCGTTTCATTATTAATAAAAATAATTACTGCAGCTCTAGCTTGCAGCATTGTTGGCTTGATCCTGCAGGATTTTTGTAATTACTATGCAGAAAGTTACGTTGCAAATCAACTTTAGAAGATTAAAACGATCCCTGGCCTAGTTTTTTTCTGCAATTTTTAAAATAGTTTACTAACGTTTATTGTTACGTTGAAATGTCATTTTATGTTAGTCTGACGAATAACTTGCAAACTTATTGCAGACTTATCAATAAATTGCCGTTCAACATGTTTTACGTGTCCACTCTCATAAAATTTTTTACCCTTAGCTTCCGCAGATAAACGTAAATTATAGGCTGGAATTTTTTTGTGGCTGGAAACCACTTTTAATACAATGACTTCCATTAAAAGTTTTAATATAAAACAAACAAAAAAATAAATTTTAAATCTTTACAAACAACTAAAACAATTGTTTTTATAGTACAATCAATATTTATTAATTTTTTATAACTATTCTTAACTTTAAGTTTTTGGACAGTCAATTTGTATCAAAGAAAAACTAAATGTCATTCATGAAGTACTTTTATTTGTCACTGTGGACGCTAGTGTCGTATTTTAATTTGTCGCAGTTTCTCTCCATTTTATCACCAAACAAATAGTCGGTGCTAACTATACATTTTTAAAACTTCACTTACTTACATGTAGTTTTAAAACTTCACTTACTTACATTTTTGCGGTGAAGTGATGAAAATCTTATCACTTCACCGCTTTACAGTTACAGAATTTGGTTGCAGTGGAGGGTTGTTTCACAATCGACTCCGATAAAAACCTTTAAACCAAAAGAAATCGTTCTTATATTTTAGTACGTATAATATTTCTACGTAGCAAACAATAAAAAAAATGGAAAAAAATTGAATGCATTGCACGGACAAATATTAATTTGTTTGGAAATAAACTATTATGATATTTTGTAGTAATTGCATGACGTATGGTATGAGATAGGCTTACGGTGTGTTCGGTGGGAAATTCAAAGCTATTGAGTTAAATGGTGGTCAATGCTGATCATATTGATTCGATTCATTAAAAAAAATTAAGTTGAGTAAGGGCTATGATTCTTGTAAAAGAACTGTCGTTCAGATAAAAAAATATTTGCTCTGATTGGTTGAGTGTTGGCAAAATTTTTCTATCAGTATTACAATATTGATCGTACGAAAAAATAATATCTCAAAAATTGTTTCATTTTTTTAAAAGATATTAAAACATAACCTAGAAAATATTGCTTGTCATTTGCATATTAGAAAAATGAATCTTAAAAGTAAGATTTATCGATAGTTAATTACAGTTAAATAAATTAGTTTACTAATAATACATATTGCTTTTGGCAATAATCCTAATAAAAATATAAAAAATATGTCAAATGTCAAAATAATCAAATTTAATTGTAATTCATCATCTGTAAAACTTACCTTCAAAATTCGTTTTTCAATTACGACAATTTACTCGGTTATGTTTTTATATCTTTCACGTAAATAGAGCAATGCTTAAGACATTTTTTTATCGTACAGTCAAAAGTATTGTACAGATAAAAAGTTGTTACCGCCCCTCAAACTTTTGTGTAAGATCAAAACCTCTGTAATCATAGCCCTACTAATTCACGCCATTTGCAATGAACAATGAAAATTGCCATGTGCAACAAATTGGATTAGTGTTTTTAATTAAATTTTGATTTTTTTTTGTATGGAGTTTTATTTTTCCAGATGGCGTTACGGGCGTTATTGCGATTTTTTGAATTTTTTTTATCTTGAGTTTTAATTTCAAAATGCGCTATAAGTTGTGCTAAAAAATGAGTTAGGCTTCTACATCAGAGGTTTTGGTAAGATATAAAAACATAGCATAGAAAATTTTGATGGCACTTGTCACTTGCATAATTGAAAAATTAATTGTAAAAATAGTTTTGCCAATGATTAATTCAAATTAAATTAATGTGATTATTTTGACAAAATTTTTATTTTTTTATTGGGATTAACATCTCGTGTTATTTAACATGCGTAAAGTAACAGGAATTTGAGAGTATGTTAGTTAATAATAATGTTTTTGAACATTTGATGTTTTTAAAACAAACTACTCTAACAACAATAACAACAACATAATTTATAAATTTCAAATAATAAAATGAATCCTGATTTCACATTTAAGTTTAAGTTTAAATCTAAAGTTCTCAAAATCAATCAAGTGAAATGATCTCCATTCTTTCTGATTTGATTTCTAAAAATTAAATGAACTTGAAGTAATACAGTAATAAAAACATTTCTAGGACATTCCAAAACATTCAAGGGAGAGATTATTTTGTTTTGTATTAAATATATCAGAATTTCGAAAACAAAATTACCGATATTATTATAGAGGGTTGAGTTGGATAAATGAAGTGTGATTGTTATATTGCTAGAAAATTCTGTTTTTATGTTGAATTTGTGATTTGTTCTTGCTCTAAATTTAGGGAATGTGATTTTAATTTGGTTTTTCATTTAGAAAAATTTTAAATGTTCAACAAAAAGTTTTAGTGCAGATTTAAAAAGAAGAAAACACTTTAAATTTGGAAAACTTAACGGTCATAATTACTACCACTCAACAAGGTAGTTTGAGTAATTGCTAGTAACCAGATTTAGATTTAGCCCTAATTTAAATGAAACCAAATACTTTAATTCTAGGAAGAGAAAGAATTGTACATTTATATATACACTGAAAAAACATGTTCTATTTCCAATCAAAATGCAGTTGTCTCAACTTCACCGTGCGGGGGGCAGATGTGACGAATAGAACTACGAAATTGTTTCAACAACTGTACAGCTATATAACGGTGTAGTTGAGACAATCACACGTCATATTTATGTGAAAATAAAATATAGTTCAATTAATCTCAAATACTTCAATTTTAAAATGAAAAATTCATGATGTAAGGCCAAAGAAAATGTTTTTCATGGAAATAGTTATTAGTTTTATTCAACTATTGTTATATTGGCTATAACACTTTATATTTTAAATAAATGTCATGCCGTTGTCAAGAAAATGTTTTCATATAGTTGTCCCAATCACTGTGAAATTGTGAAATTGTTTGCAAATATTTTTGATTTGTTTGAATAATTGCACAACACTCTTGTTTGGAAAACGCGTTCGCGTTAATTTTATAATATATGTACTATGTTTTTCATAATTACTAGTAAGAAATGTACACTGAAAAAAAATTTGAAGTAATGACAACCTCATCTCGAAGTTGGCAGTTCTTCGAGATGAGGTTGTCATTACTTCAATTTTTTTTTCAGTGTACATTTCTTACTAGTAATTATAAAAAACATAGCATATTGTAAAATTAACGCGAACGCGTTTTCCAAACAAGAGTGTTGTGCAATCACAAACGCACACAATTTATTGAATATATTGTTGATTAAATAATTTAATTTTTTTAACAAATTTATAAACAAATTAAACAAATTTAAATTTAAGCTAAAGAATCAGCATCTTTTTTGTAAGCTTTGTACTAAAAGTGATTTGATTACTAATACTATGTAGATTCAAATTTGTTGCTTAAGAGGGGTTTATCGGTTTTGATAGCCAAAAAGCGCGATTTTGTCTTAAATATGGCAACAAAGGCTTTTTAAACGAAGGCTGTTTAAGCTCAACAAACCATTTTTATTTAAAATGGAAACATAAATTTGAAAGAGTTTTAAAAACCAAAGGGACTGCGTTTTGCAGATTTTTGAGTTTAAGCTTGATATTAATTTTTGTCAGACAAGGTTTCTCCCGTTTTCTAAAACAAGTTTCCACCCCCATAGATGAAAAAAATTGTGGTAGCAAATTTACAAAATACCGGGCAATTGGCATTTTTCGGAGCTTGCCGTACGAAAAAGCGGCCGAATCTAGCAAAATGGCAGAATAAAAGTTTTTAAACTCGTCAAGGACAGGCGCCTCACGAAGTATAAAATATGTGGTAATCATTAAATGAAATCGGCGAGGGTCCAGGGAATATTATGACTGCTCTGAACTAAAAAGGTTGATTGGATACAAGATTTGGCTTTCTCAGTTAACATTGCTCTCAGTCAACTTAATTTTATTGTTCAGTAATAACATGCTTATAACCTCGTTGTATGACCAAATAAATTCCTTCAAACAAAAAGTACCCTTATGGAAAATACAATTGAAAGGAGAAAATTTACGCAATTTTTTTCTAGTTGTAAGACCCTTTTGCTTAAAGATCCATAGTTAAAATTTGAAAAATATGAAAAACAACTGATGTTGGCAGACGATTTTGAATTGAGGTTTTCAGATTTTAAAAGTAGTGAGTCTCATTTCATTTGGGTAGCGAAAATCCGAAATTCTACGTCCACGCCGTGCTACCTGGGTAACGCTAACAGAATTAGGTTGGTGTAGTTGAGAGGGGCAGAGTAAATACTGCTTATACTCAATGATTCTGCACCATGGCGAGTTATTGGCGCCATAAAACCAATGCAACTCAAGCGTCCGTTCTCCATATTAGGGGCGACTTGGAGCGGGCGTCTGTCTTGGATCAAGCGGCTCGCTATATAAATGTGTAGAAAGCGTCTGTTCTCCATGTTAGGGGTGGCTTTCAGCGGGCGTCTGTCTTGGATCAAGCGGCTCACTATATAAACGTGTAAAAAGGTTGTTTCTGGTGACCTTAAGATGCAGAACGAACCCATTCACGAAAATTTGGGTTGGGCGAAGGGCTTACACCCCATTTCCGTAAAAAAATTATTGTCATGAATTCTGTACACAGGCCTCGGAATATCTCGGAATCATTATTGGAACGATCTCGGAAACTGTACCCGGACTACGATTTAAAAATGGGAACCTGGAACGTGCTAAGCCTCAGAAGACCCGGAGATCTCCTAAAACTCACTCAACAAGTCGAGAGCTACACACTGGATATAGTGGCATTACAAGAACTAAGATGGCCAGGCAGTGGAATCCATGAAACAGCGAAAGGATACACTCTGTATTATTGCGGTCATCAAAACGGAGGAGAATTTGGAGTTGGCTTTCTTATACACCGTCGCGTGAATCAGCATGTTATCGACTTCTGCCCATTTAATATGCGGTTATGCTGAGTATGCACTAAGAATCCGCACACATATCGGCCCTAAACACATATCGGCCCTAACAGCTTGCATCATACCAGCAACAATAACGGTTTTCGCGCAGCCGAGCTGGCTATGATGTATGATCTAGTAATTTCCAGCACTTTCTTCCCTCACAAGAGAATCCACAAGGCAACGTGGAAATCAAATGACGGAAGAACGGAAAATCAAATCGATCACGTTATGATCTCTAAGAGACACTCTACAAGTATAACTGACGTTCGATCATACAGAGGTGCTGATATGGACACCGATCATATGCTTGGCATCTTTAAGTACAAGTGCAAATTATCATCTACATTTAACAGAAGCAAAAAAGACCGTGCGCTGGAATGTCGAAGCATTTAAACATCCGAAAACGCTGGATAGATATCAGGAAATAATAACACGAAACATAGAAGAGCATGACATCTCTTCAAAACTAACACTTAGAAAAGGATTTTACTATGAAATCTACCTAAAATAAAACATGAATACACATTAAATGAGCCTACAATCGATTTGATTGCGCGTCTTTTAGTTAAAAGTAAAAAGTAAAATATTTGAACATTGGGCAGTACATTTGAACATTAGATGGTAACATCGAGTGAGTCTATCCATGCTACTACATCGGGAGTTGCCTAATGGATGTCTAAGATGACGCCATTGTATCGTCAAATTGGACACACAGTTGCAATGTGTTTTATGGCTTGTTGTGATGCGCCGCAGTCACATTGAGGGGACTCTGAAATTCCCCACTTGTAGAAAAAATCAGGGCAACGCCCATGAAAAAGTAATAATCTTCTTGCCAGCAGGTTGCTGGCAGTTTTGTGGGAATGCTTTCTTTACTTCAATCGACAACTAGTGTAGTCACCGTAATATCCCAGTAGGCCAGACGCATAACTATTTGTTAGTAGTATAATTCAAATGTTATTGGTGAAATTGAATGATGTCATTACATTTTAGAGAATTTCATTGGGTTAAATTAAAATAAAACTAAGGAAAAAAATTTTAATTAACAAAATTATAATTAAAAAAGAATTACCTCATTAAATACACTTAATTGAAATTTTCGTCTAAAATTTTTCAATATTACTCATTAAATTATTTTTAAGCAAACCTGCTCAATCAAACCGATACTTAAACTACTTGTCCTTTGGACTGGTGGTTTACGGTGCGGTTTGATTCGCATTGTGCTAAATAATTTAATTCGAAAAAATTTCAATGACTCGTGGTATTAAAACCGAGAATATATTGCGAGTTTCTCGACTGATGTTTAAAAACTTATTATTTTAGTTAAATTTTACCAACCAAAAACCGTTAGTTAGTCCATAACAAAACGACTAAATCTTAAAGTTAAATTTATGTAATTAAAAGACTGTCAAAATAAATATTATAATTAACCTAAATTCACTAATTATAAACTCTAAGCCAATAACGGTTGGTTAACTGCAAAATGTTGACAGTTTGCGATCGTTAAGAAATAATAAATGAATTCTCAAAAATTTCTAATAAAATTGATTTCTAATGGTTTTTGATATGCTAGTCCTGGTGTTTAACGGTTAAAAATTGACGGTTAAAAATTGTTTGTTGGGTGTGTTACACATCCACCTAAAATTAATTTTCAGTCTGCGAAATAGTAGGTTTCACATGCGAAAATATTTATTGCAACAAAAACTAAATGCTACGCATCGAAATATTTATAATAAAAAATTATTTTAGTTAAAAATATATTTAAATATAAATTAAGCACGTCATTGTAAGATTTGTACTAAAATATATTACTAAGAATAAATACTAATGATTTATTTGAATCTTTGGTACAAAGCTTAGAATGAAGATGGAGTGCTTAGTTTATATATAAATTTATTAAATAAATTATATTATTATTATAATAATAATACATAATATGATTATTAGTTCATTGGACGAAATAATATAAAATTGTTTTTAATTGTTGTAGTCCAAAAAAATTTTATTTTTTATAAAACATTCATTTTTATTTTATTCTGACGACGCGTTTCTGCTTTACTCCAAAGCTATCCTCAGGTCCAACAAATTTTTATTTTTGTTTTATAAAAAATAAAATGTTTTTGGACTACAACGATTAAAAACAATGTTATATAATAACTGTTAAATAATAACTAATAAATAATAATAAAAATAACTAATAATAATAATAACTAATAATAAAAAATAAACTGTTAAATAATAACTGTTAAATAAACAAGCACGAACTGCTTTTCCAAACTTATAATTATAACATGGAAGCAACATGGAAGCGACACTCATTTCTAAACAAATCCGGATATAACTCGAGCCTTGGCCAGTTCAATCTTTGTTCCACGTTGTACCATGACAATTTTTTGAGTGTCTCGAAAATAAAGCTCCTAATTTACCTACCAATTGTTCACCACTCATTTTTCACTTTCACCACACAATAAAAAAGAAAATTACTTCATAATATCAACCATATAATTTCATATAATATTTGCAATCAGAAATTTTACTTAATTATTAATTAATAAAAGTAACAATATAAAGAAATTAACTATTACTTAACTAAATCGCAGCTTGTTGTAGTTGTGATGCGGCTGATCCATATAAAATATCCATATAAAGGAAAGTTCCAAGTAGTAATCCAAATATAAGTTAGTAGTAATATAAGTTAAAAGTAATATAACATCTGTTTTTATATTATAATATTTCTTTAGTTTTAGCAATATAAGTTGAGTATCTTGACCGTCGAAATTATTCAAATAAATCAAATTTGGCTATGGTTTTATGCACACCACTCAATGTACTTAATCCTTTTCGAAATGTATACTGCCACAGATTTTATTTTCAATGCAAAATAAAAATCATCCATAAAAGAAATTTCGCACGTCGCAACACAACAATTTTGTATTAATTTTTAATTTAAATTTTTAGATTTTATTCATTGCTGGTTTACTTGCTTATCCAAAATTATATTTTTTTGACTTTACTTGTTGACTCAAATCAAAATCAAAAATTGTATGAGGTTTATCCCGTTTGTTCTTCAGTTTCTCTTTCCATTAGTATTTACATCAGCTGTTATGACCATTCTACCCATACTATTCTAATACATTTTTTGTTTTATAAGTTAATAATTTTACAAAATTTTAATCAACAAAAAAAATCCAATTTCCATTAATTAAGTTTAATCGTTATTAAAGCTTTTTTAAAAACAAATTTACAGAAGTCATTTAGGCGACATTATATTTCTTTTCATTGTTATTCTTTACTAGGGGGTATCCTGTGGGCTGCGCCCCCCCCCCCCCCCCCCCTCCCCGCACGCCAATGCACTCTTTGCTTTTTCATCTGGCTTTGGTACAATTACTAAGTACTATCCATCATAATCCAACCTCTTCTAATCTATTCTGTGTGCACCTGCTGCTTAACTATAATTCTACAAAAAACCATCGTGAGGTGTACATACTATAAATTTTTATACGATCAATCACAAATGGCTGGAAATAATAATATGTATTAAGAAAAGAATAAAATAGCAGCTCTTGTTTTTCTTTAGTTTATTTACAGAAAATAAAACTATGCAAAAATAATGATGGAAAACAAACTATCTGCCATATAAATAATTAATTTTCTTATTAATATCGAAATGATAAAAATAATAAATTTGAACGAAATGGCTGAAACACTACATTATCGAAAAATTTAAATGCCGTAAATGGAATTTTTATGAATAAAAAGGAATAATTTTTATTTGGAAGGGTTTTTTGTGAACAATTAAGCTTAAGTACATATTGGAAATCACTTGAATCTTGCAATTCGAAATAACTTTTCATTTTCTCTAAAATTGCTTTAGAAAAATTTTTTGTGTTTCGTGCCAGGATTCGAACTCACATTCATCAGCCACAGCAGCGATGACGTACCATATTTTAATTTTCATGTTCAAATAATTTCTAAATTGAAACTTTATCATTTTTCATATTTACTTAAGTTGAATCTTTCATCTATGATTACATATTGGAAATTGCATTTCTTTGGGATTTTTTGTATTAAATTTCTAGATATTACGATGTATGAATTCATAGGATGAGAGAATATTTCGTCAACACCTAAGTCAACATTCTAATCAACATCCTAAGTCACGAGTGTAAAGTCATTATGGCACGAAACACAAAAAATACTAAAGGAATTTTAGAGAAAATGAAAAGTTATTTCGAATTGCAAAATTCAAGTAATTTCCAATATGTAGTTAAGCTTAATTGTTCACAAAAAAACCCTTCCAAATTCAAAATTCCCCTGAAGTTGTCTATATATCCTAACCAAAAATATAGCAATGAATTGACCATGCGTCAGATATTAAGTTTCGCATTGATTGACAACAATCAATAATGACTTTACACTCGTGACTTAGGATGTTGATTAGAATGTTGACTTAAGTGTTGACGAAATATTCTTTCATCCTATGAATACATACATCGTAATATCTAGAAATTTTATACAAAAGATCCCAAAGAAATAATTTTTATGTTCCATAAAAAAAATAAACAAAAACAATAAAAAATAAATATTGGGTCCGCGTTGAACCCCGAAACTTTTTCACAACCCTCTACATCGACAATGACAACGAAATTTTGTTCTGAGTTTTTTAAACATCACTATATTCAATCGGTTTAAATTAATGAAAATGTTTGTGATTAAATTTCGAATCCATCTAGGGGGTTAGGTACTTTAAAAGTGTAACCTAACCTCAAAAAACCGAATCGCGTGACTTTTTTTTTTACTAAATTTATAACAAGGGGCGGAAAAATCGTCGAATTTTCATGAAAATTTCAGGGAATATGTATTTTAATAGTCTTAATATGGCATTTAATTTTTCAGAAAAAATTTTAATTTTTTCGGCCGCATTTGGCAGTTTTCGTTAAATTTGGCAAATGGTGCCATTTTATAAGAAGTCATCCAAAATAAAATTTTTTTTTTTTAATCTGTACTTTTTTTTATCAACTTTAACCTAAGTATAATTAAAATTATGTTGCCTTAATTTAAATGCCCGTTTTTGGGCACGAAGAAAAAAAATTAATTTTTGCATTTTTTTGACATTTTACCATATATACGGTATTATTTATGCTAATTATCATGTATTTTGCATAAAAGTGAAATATGCAATTCAAATTAATAAAAAATATTTTTTTAAATTATGCATAACCTACAAAACTTTTTTTTCTTGCAATGCCCTAAATTGCTTTTGGTAAATAATTAAAATTAAAATAACAAAATATATAATAACGTGTATTCTACTTGCAAACTGCCTTTTTGATTTCACACAGTATTTAAAAAAAAAAACGTTTTTATGCTCTACCGAAGATTCATAAGCCTGGAGAAAAAATGAGACCGATTATCTCCAACATTTCAACACCGACAGAAAAAATAGCACAATGGCTTATAAACGAATTAAATCTTTTCCTGCTGCCAGCAGGCTTATATGTCAAAAACTCAGCAGAATTCGTTAATGATATCAAAAATATTGAGATACAAGAGGACGAAGTCATGGTTTCCTTTGATGTCATTGCGTTGTACCCTAACGTTCCAGTAGATGTAGCCATCGACTGCCTAGTAAACCATCTTACAATGCAGAATATCGCACAGACAAAAATAAATGCAATCCGCAAAGCCACTACAACCTGCATGGAACAAAACTTTTTCAAATTTCGAGGAAAGGTATATAAGCAACATTTTGGAACAAGTATGGGGAGCAAGATCGCACCATACCTAAGCAATGTGTTTTTATGCGATTTTGAAAAAAGGATGGAAGAATCGTATGGTCTGTTTCCCAGAATATGGAAAAGATACGTAGACGACTTATTTGCTGTTATCAAAAGAGAAAAAATAACATCAACTTTAGAGTATTTGAACAGCCATTATCCTACCATAAAATTTACAGTAGAAGAAGAAATCACTAAAACTCTATCTTTCCTCGATTTGAAAGTGATACGAATAGGCAAAAAAGTAAAGTTTGGAATTTTCCGTAAACCCACTAACACCAATAGGTTTATAACTGCTGATTCATTTCACAATGAAGCCCACAAAAAAGCCGCTTTCAACTCATTGGCACACAGGTTATATAACATCCCAATGGAAACTGCTGAATTCAAAGAAGAAGAGAAATACATAAAGGAAGCAGCGAGAATAAACGGATATACCCCTCATTTCATCAACAAAATCTTAAACAAATTTAAAATTAAAAAAACCAGAAAAGATTTAACAACTCTATTGCCAGAAAAGGATAACTCAGCCATAAGAATATGCTTACCTCATTATCCATCGATCACTAATTCAATTAGCAACTGCTTAAAAAGTCACAATATCCAGTTAATCACAAAGAGTACAACATTAAACCATCTATTAAGTAAATACAAAGACAGAGAAAATCCAGCAGAAAAATCCGGAATATATCAAATTACTTGCAAAGATTGCCCTGACACATATATTGGTCAGACATCAAGAAAATTTGAAAGCCGATATGAGGAACATCGAAAAGCCGTTCAGCAGAAAGGTGTTCATAAATCCAGTGTAGCCAACCACATGGCAGAAAATCCGACACACAGAATCGATGATCTGAACTCTAAAATTATAAAAACAGTGAGAAACACCTGGCAACTAGATGCATATGAATCAATGTTTATTGAGAAATTTAAACCAAAATTGATGAATAGCGAAGTTAGATTAAGTAACATAAATTCAACCCTCTTCAATCTTATTAAAAATAGACCGCAATAAAACAATTAACCCTTAAAATAATAAATTTAACATTTGTACTGTGAACCAAAAATAAAATTAATATTGTAATCAATAGATCTTAAGTATTATTTACTCCACCCCCATCATTATATTAATAGAGTTTAGGTTTTTCCATAGTTGTAATTTTAAGTTGTAAATAAGTTTCCTGTTAACTAAAGGCAATCTTAAGTTTGGTAGCAAAAATTCTTTCTGAAGATGGCTTATACTGAAACTAGTAAAAGAATTTATTTAAAAAAGAAAAACGTTTTTTAAGTGTTTAATAAATTATTAATAAAAAATAACATTTTATTCGTCTTTTGTTGGATATTTGGCAAATGTGTTTTTTTTTTTAAAATACTGTGTGAAATCAAAAAGGCAGTTTGCAAGTAGAATACACGTTATTATACGAAGATTTCACCGCACTCCGAACCAAAATACAATTTTGAGTTAACAAAATATGTGACATAATAATAAAAAATAGAAGTTGAAATAGTATATAAGTAATAGTTTAAGCAAAATTTGTAATAATAATTTAAACTGAGAATGACGTAAGTCGAAATCGATATTCAATAAAATAAAAAATCAAATTCAAATTGTTACTATAAGGAAGTTAATATTATTATTAATAAAATAAAAATTTTAAAAATAAACAGCAAAGAGTATATTTTTAAATATTGCATTTTAATTCAAAAGTGACAAAAGCACTCAAACAGTGAATAAGATGGAAAACCATAATAACACATATAGAATTTTCAATTGAAAACATAATTGGCGTAAAATTATTTATGCTGTGTATTTTATACGTTTGAAAAATGTTTGAAAAAAATTGAATATTACAATTTTTCAAAATCTTATATCAAATATTTACAATAATTGTAATAACATTTTAATTATTTACCAAAAGCAATTTAGGGCATTGCAAGAAAAAAAAAAGTTTTGTAGCTTATGCATAATTTTAAAAAATAATTTTTATTAATTTGAATTGCATATTTCACTTTTATGCAAAATACATGATAATAGCATAAATAATACCGTATATATGGTAAAATGCCAAAAAAATGCAAAAATTAATTTTTTTCATGCCCAAAACGGGCATTTAAATTAAGGCAACATAATTTTAATTATACTTAGGTTAAAGTAGATAAAAAAAAGTACAGATTAAAAAAAAAATTTATTTTGGATGACTTCTCATAAAATGGCACCATTTACCAAATTTAACGAAAACTGCCAATTGCGGCCGAAAAAATTAAAATTTTTTCATAAAAATTAAATGCCATATTAAGACTATTAAAATACATATTCCCTGAAATTTTCATGAAAATTCGTCGACTTTTCCGCCCCTTATCATAAATTTAGTAAAAAAGTAATGTCACGCGATTCGGTTTTTTGAGGTTAGGTTACACTTTTAAAGTACCTAACCCCCCTAGATGGATTCGAAATTTAATCACAAAAATTTTCCATTTTTTTTTAATGATCATTAGAGCCCGAAATATTTCAAAAATAGTGAAGTAACCAATGTTCCCTCTAAGGAATTTTTCCGATGCGCGCATAAATAAATTGGTGCGCTACTTTTTTCTCAAAAAATAAATAAATGCGGGGATAAATCAAACATATATAAAATCAATTTAAATAAAACATAACTTATATGCAACTTCATATGCATGACTTATAGAAGATAAATATATTTTGGACTTCAATTCATGGAACTATGCGAATTTAATTTAACGAAAATCTAACGAAAGTTTAAGAAAATCAAAAAATAGTACCTTTCCTTTAAGTTATTCTTGTTTTTCGTAAAAAAACAATACGAATTTCATCGCTGGTTGTTTATTAATTTAATTTTCTTTGGTATGTGTTAATAAAATTTATAAATACATTAACTACAACATACTTATAAACGGGGAATATTTTTCACAATTAATATATATTACTACGGTATGAAAGACCTAAGTATTACAATCTCGAGCTGAATGTGAAAATTGCCCACTTTTTTGACATTTCTGGACGTTTCATAACGAGTTCATAACGATTCTAAGACAGCAAAAAAGTAAAGGCATTTATAAATAAAAACAAAAGAATTCAAATAGTTATACAAAATTTAATTTTCTTTGCCGCCAACCTTTATTGTTTTTCCATAATTCATAAACGGCATCTAAATCGATTTCGATTTCGGCACTAAGTTGTATTTTAATCCTCATTAAATAGTCTAGGTGCACTGTTCCAAAACGGTTTCTAATTTTCGATTTGATCGAATTCATAGTGTTAAACCTTCTTTCAAAATCAGCTCTGTTAGCGTGAAAAAAGTCCCACATATTTCCACAAGAAACGTAAGTTTACTAAACTCATCACCAGTAAGCCCGACGGATTGTACCGTCGGGCTTACTGGTGATGAGTTTAGTAAAATTACGTTTCTTGTGGAAATATGTGGGACTTTTTTTTAGCAGTTTTTTCTTGTAGTTTTTCGGCAATTAAAAACTTAAACATGCTGTATTCTTTTAACACTTCTTCTCTTTCGTCATCATTCAGGGGATGAATTTCAGAATATTTTTTAATGATAGCTTTAATGCTTTCCTGTCCAAAAGTAAAATCTGGTTGGTTGCGATTGCCTTGTAATCAAAGGCATACCAATCTTTCATCTCTTCTGATGGATATCGCTTTGTTAGATGATGGCATAGTTCGTTAATAAATTTAATAATATAAAAAGTATTAACGTTTTGTTTTCTTTCTAATGATTTTGATAAAACATTTTCTGCTTCTCGGCTCCAGAAGGCCTTATGGCTTATCCCCTAATTATTGACACTTCATTTTGGCAATCACTGACTTAACGTAATCATTGGCTTCCATTGGCGATAGTTCACTTTTTTGTAGAAACTTGCAAATCTGCTCTAGTGTGTCAAAAACATCATCATCATCATCAACTATTATTGCAAAATGATTGGTTTTGTTTTTCAAAGCACTTAAACAATATTTTGAGATTGGATTATTATTTTCTTGAACGTCGTCTTCAAAAAATTGAATCAGAACCACATAATTTCGTCCAATTGCAGCTAAAGCAAGCTGTCGAGATAGCCATCTTACTTCATTTAGAACACGACAACACAAAATTTAAAATTCATATTCTATTTTGTCATGGTTGCTTTACTTAAAAAATTTGTAAAATTACATGAAAACATCATATACTTTGATAAAATAATTTTCGAAAAAATATTTGATTATTTCGTGTATATATGAATTTATGCAAATAATACAGAATCTTACTCGTACAAAAAATCTTGTATGCAATTCAGGCATAAAGTATCTTTTTTGCTCTCGAGTGATTGTTTCTCTCGGCTAACGCCTCGAGCAACAATTTCACTCTCAAGCGGAAAAGACATACTTTATGCCCTTAATACATAAATAGCTATTATTATTTTAAAAATTTGATTTGAATTTTTATTGATCGTGCAAAAAATATAATAAGCATTTTGGGCAATAAGAGTATTACCGATTTCGGATGCATGGAGATCGATACGAAGTCGAGTCGAAACATATATCCTCAATCAATATATCCTCAATAACTATTTTGATTTTTTGGTATTTTAAATGTGAATTTTAATCGATATTGTAACGGTACGATGGTAAACCAATTTAAAAACTAATTTTTCCTTATAGTGGAGTCATATTAGTAAAAAAAAAGTGATATATTTGATGTAAGAGCAAAGTTGAATTTTTTTTTGTTTTATGTTAGGACATAAAAGTTAGTGGGCATGTAATTGTTTAGCAAATTTGGAGATCCGGAAGGGCCTCAAAAATGGCAAAAACTGGTTTTTTGGTGTTTTTTGAGTAGGTTGCTTCCTAAGTTCCCGCTAAGCTGCGCGCGCACATCTTATCTCGTAAGCGCGCAGTGAACAATATTATGCGCACAGGTAAAAAATATACAAATAATTTTAATTGAGATCTACATAATGTTAAAATTAACATAATAAATTAATTTGGAACATAATGTTAAAATTAAAAACATTTTGAAGACATAACATGAAAATCTTAAATATAATATTTGTTTCAGGCAAACTTGGAGCCTAAAGAATAACGTTATTTATTTAAAAATTTAAAAATTCCAGTACATAAGTAGAAAGTATTTAGTAGAATTAGCTGTCGATATATAATTTTGTACATACTTTTTTAACGGAGACTAAATGATACGACATTACTTAAGCCAATTCAATGCAAACTTTATTTTCCTTTATTAACATTTATAATGAGATTTAGTAGTTGTAAGATTAAGTGAATCTAGTGTTTTTTCTACGATAGCATATAAAAAGTCTATTTTCATGCAGGTTTAATCACATGTAAAAATGTTTTTTTCCACAACTGTAAAATTGCTTTCGCTTAATAACCAATTGTAGTTGTTCCCGCTAAACAAGGTGAATCGTTTACGAACCGTAAACGAACAATGCTATACATACAATAGCTCGCAAACGAACCGTTTTTGTGGTACAGAAACGAATCGTTTAAGGTGTTTACGTCACATGATAATTAGAATTTTGAGCGAAGTGTTTTGAATGTGTGGGTAACTCGTAAACAGTTCGTTTTTGTCTGTGCGAAATCGTAACGATTTTTGTGATACAAAACTGAGACGAGTTTTGTGATACATAGCTGAGACGATTTTAATGATACATTAATTAGCCGAATTTAATGAAACGTTAATGAAGCATATATATTAAAAAATGCATATATTTCTATATTATGTTTATATATCTATTTATTTCAACATAATTAAAATTTCAATACATGTAATGTACTTAAAAACTATAAGGGAAATTATTATATTATTTCATAAAAATAAAATGTAATGATTGATCAAAAATTTAACTGAAACTAATTAAACTTTTTTTAATTTTCTAACACGATCCTTAGCGTACTGAAACCATTTTTTCATGGTACAAGTTATCTCAGCATCTTTGGAGGTTGGAAACTTTTGCATGGCACATTCTGAAAAAGTATTAATAAATTATTAAATAAAAGAAAATGTATATATGCATATTCTACCTTTAATTAAATTCATTAAATGAAAAGTTTCTACTGCCTCATTGCCAGCACGACCAAACCAGGAAAAAAATATAGCGGCTTCATCTGTGATGGTTAATTTAAGACAACCTCGCACATACTTGTCTAAATTTTGATCGGTAACGTTCTCAAATCGTTTAATCTGGAAAGAATAATATAGTAATGATTTAGCAAAATGCTGTAATTAAGCACGGTGTACTGTTTTGTATTCTATATCAATATCTTTTCTTTCATTTTGTCCTGTTTAACTTCAGCTTCTAAATCCTAAAACAGTTGCTTAGAAGATGCTGGAGTTTGACAAAGTGGCACATCATCTAGCGCTTCAGATCTTTTCTTTCTCGTATCTCGCGCCGTCATAACTTAACATCTCGCATTAAAACACGAATCAAATTGCCTTGTTCGTTTAAAATTTTAACGACATCTATTATTGTAGGAGCCTGCAATCTTGTTCCTTGTTTAGGGGTTTCCATTGGTGTTGTTACTGGCAGATCTTGCTGTGTTATTTCCTCTGTGTTAATTTCAATAAATTTTAACGGCTTCGCATTTTCATTATTTCGAAAATAAAACTTTTTTTGAGACGATGGAAGTTGAGTACTCGTCGATGGACGAATATTTGGGTTAACACTTAAAAAATTTATGTAATTTGTTAATTCGTCGGCTTCAAATAATTGAGTGTCGTAATGGTTCGTAGTCTGCGATTGCGACATCTAAAATGTAACAATTCAAGTTTAATTAAAATGAACTAACTCTATGTAAACAAAGTGTGAGCTGGATTTTATCATCAACATTTTCTTTGAAACATCGGTCACTTTAAAGCTTTGCTGTTCTGAAGACATATTTTCGATCTGACAATGTGAACAATAAATGCCAACATTAGACGAATCTATCGGATAGTTAAAAAAGTTTTCAATGTCTTTTATAAAATGTCCAGTGATTGTGTCTCCTTCAATTCGTTGTATCTTCATTATTTGATCCCGGATTAGACAATAATTATTTCTGTAATTAGAAGCTAACTTGAAAGTTGTATATCCTTTTTCTTCCTGCGTTGTTTGAAAATTTTCCCATTTCTCTAATTTTATTAACCACTTGTTGCAGAGGAAACGATCCTTTCTTCACCATTTTTTTAATTTGTTTTAAATAATTTTCAAAGCGAAATGCACTGTAATTATTTAAGTTACCATACATTTTCACATCTTGCGATAAGTGAAGTACACTGTGAACGTTATAAGATGTGTTTTCCGAACCATATAAAATTGTGAAAGTTTTAACAAACTCAGACAACATATCGTTTGCACAGTCATTGTTAAAATTTGATTCTTTAGAATGGCATAAAATTCTTATTCCGCAAGCAAGAAGCAGAAAGTTTGAATAATATTTTGGTGGTAAAACATCCTTAAGTGCGACAATGCCAGTGTACATCAGAAACATTTGAAACTCGGTGGCTTTCCTGTGCTCTAATTCATCAATAGTCCTCTGCTTTCTAGCGAACTCTGAAGGTACACAACGTTTCATTGACTTTAAATTTTCATTTATTGCTTGAATAGCATTCGTCTTTAAAGAAAAGCTTTTCTGTTTAACTTTTATTAACAAATGTAAAAGCTGACGTGTAACGCCTAGCAATACACAGTGCATATAGTCAATTGGAAACTGTGTGACACAACCGATGTTCATAGAATCAAATAAAGTTTTATGTTTTACATGGTGTTCTTTATCACTTTTTTCCTTGAACTGACCATCTGTACGTAGAACATTTATTGTACCTGGAAAACACACTTTATGTCCCAGGTATATGCCCTTGATGTTGCATTTTGTACAGCTATTATAGCCTGAATGTGATTTAACCCCTGAAATCAAACAAACACTTATAATTCAAAGTATAGATTTAAGAAAAAAAATATATTGATAATACCTAATATAAATGAGCGAGCTGGCGAATCACAAACAAATGCTCTTAAAGATATCTTTATCTTTTTACCAGCATATGTTGTTCCATTTTCGTATAAAAATTTCACTTCATCAAGAAACGTTTTCATAAAGGTATCAGCACATTTTGGTTTTTTGTTTCCGTGATATATTCCAATGACAAAAACCGCCTTGTATGGTATTATATTTCCTAGAATTGGCCAAAGGTGACTGTTCGAACTTTTTGACAGAGGAACGCCGTCTATCCCAATATCAACTCTTATTTCATCCTTAATATAGTGGTGAGTTCTCAGAAAATTATCGATATGATGGTGTAATCCAATATGTGCGTAATTCCCATTTCCCAAATTGGTAATTTCATAATGACTTTGCGAATTTTTTTTTATGGTTCGTATGTCTTGCGGAACATCCAAACCATAATTTCGTAGCAATTTTAATAAAGAGTTATTACACTGTACTGAAATATTGAACTCTACAGCCCATTGCGCTAGTCCAATCGATAAATTCTCATTCTTTTCCGGAAATTCAAAATGTAAACCATTTTGAGAAGTGCAAGAATCAGTTTCAAGCATGGAGCTTTCATTGTTATTTTCCAATTCAGAACTCACATAACCATCAATCGAGCAGTCGTTTATGGTCATATCAAAAGGGTTTCTTGTTTGGCGGGTCGCACATATTTTATTTAGCTCTCTTTGCACTTGATAATATCTTTGCTTTTCCATCTTATTAAGCAATTATAAATTAAAACTGTAAAGTATTTGTGTCTATTTGATTCCAAAAGCACCTAAAAACAAAGATCGAACGGTGTTGGTAGGCCTAGAAAACCTTCACAAAGTGCAAAGACTTCTTCTAGAGAAGCGCTCCAATCTGAATCTAAAAAAATGATAAAAAATAGTTCAAATATTCAATATTTATCAATTTTATTAAAATATTATGATTCAAACGGAAGTTATAACGTCCTAGATTATTCGACTTTTTAAGCTCTAGCCACTTAACCTGTAACCGGCTATGGCCAGATCACGAACTTGTCCAAGAGATTGTTTGCCACAACATACACAGAAAATATTTTTGGTGTAGGTCGAACAGTACGACCGTGAGAGTGCCGGATAATTCCGTTATACCTCATATCGTTATATATCTATATATATAATATCTATAAATTTTTTTTTCATTTTGATTTTCCGTCTCCGCTTATCATATATAGTTGTTTGGCACCAAAATTTTTCCGAAGTTCCGAGATGAAGCACGCTGCAATAGGGATATTTTTATATGAAATCTACCTAAAAGAAGACGTTAACATCATTCTCGGCGATTTTAATGTAAAAGTTGGTGACATGTCAGTAAGAAATACAGTTGGCAAATTTGGTTTGGGCAACAGAAACGCGAGAGGCAGCAAACTGGTAGACTTTTTTATTGAAAAAGATCTAGCTATCATGAATACTTGGTTTGAACTGCCGCTGAGACGACCTTATACGTGGCGCTCACCAATGGATGCTAACGATCGAGTAATTCGCAACCAAACTGACTAATAATAATAATAATAATTAACCGTAATAATTAACCAACGCTTCAGAAATGCAGTCAAGATAGTCAAAACATTCCCCGGCGCAGATATCCAGTCGGACCATGTGCTATTAGCTGCTGACATTAGAATTAACCTAAAAAAAATTGGTAAGAAAAACTCAAAACCTAAACCAAACTTATCCATTTTAGATTCACCAAGTACAAAGTCGAAATTCGGTAACGCTCTAAACAACAATTTAAAATTAGTGCAACCAATATTCAAAGTTGCAGTGCGTATTGATGACAAATGGGATATACTCAAATCTCCCTTTAGCGAAATCAATAGTGAATTAGCTCGTATAAATTCAGAAAATAAAAAATCCAAGGACTGGATGACTAGCGAGATAACGGTACTCAAACACGAACGTAGTAACTGCAGGGAGAAATCGTCAGGTCACTTCAGGTCCATCAACAAACTAATAAGAGCTAAAATAAGAACTGCCAAAAATGTATACTGGGCTAACCAATGCAAACAGCTTGAAGATCTCGAAAAATGTAATAACTCGTTTAAAATGAAAAAAAAAAAAATAAAACTTGTTACGGGCAAAAATAAAACAAAAAAGAACAGCATTTTAAAAGACAAAAACGAAAACATAATTACATATCCTGAGGACAGAGTCAAAAGATGGAAAAAATACATCAGCGAGCTAATTTATGACACAAGAAATAATCTGAATATATATGAGCAACCATCCGGACCCATCATATTGGTTGATGAAGTGGAAGCGGTTTTGAAAATAGCGAAAACTCGCCTAGATACTGGGCCAGACGGCATTTCTAACGAGCTATTGAAACTGTTAGACGAGAACGGTACAAAAATGCTAACTGAAATCTTCAACAACATCTATGACACAGGTGACATCCCAGCTGAATGACTAAGATCAACTTTTATAACACTTCCCAAAAAAAGCGATGCCTTGGCATGTAATGACTATCGCTTGATTAGCCTTATGAGTCATGCGCTAAAAATCTTACTCAAAGTCATACATGAAAGAATTTTCAAAAAATTAGAAGTTGTTATTAGCGACACTCAATTTGGCTTTAGAAACGCCTTGGGAACAAGGGATGCGTTAATCACATACAACACAATAACCCAGAAATGCGCAGAAATGAACGCAGACATTCATAGATGTTTCATTGATTATGAAAAAGCATTTGACAAAGTCAAACACAATAAAATTCTGCAAAGTAAAAGCTTGGACGGTAAAGATATCAGATTAATAGAAAATCTATATTGGAAGCTGGTAGCAGTAATTAGCACATAGGATGGAACGTCTGAAGACATTAACATAAAAAGTGGTGTAAGGCAGGGGTGTATTCTGTCGCCGGTGCGGGTAAAGATTTTTCTATACCTATATTTTTCATATTTTCCGACAATTCTTCCTACTTCTAGTTTATAGTTGCGGCTTACCATTCCATCAAAAATTTTAATTCATCCAAATTAAACATGTTCCACTTCATTTTCCGATCCGTCTGGATCAGCTAAAATTATAAAAATAAATTATCGATGAGGAAATCAGCAAACTTAAAATCTCAATTTAACTTACCATTTACATATACCATTAACAAATCTGGATATCTCGCCAATAAATATGGGTTAGCTGGAACAATCGGTGTATGGTTAAAATTAACATGTTGAGGTGCCGGTATTAACGCACGAGCTGGTTCGGCGAGTGTTGTGTATAAGTAACATGATCGCAACGATGGATGTTCATATTGAGCTTGATCGGTTATATGACTGACAAATAGAATTAATTTTTTTTCTATAACTTATTAAGTTAACCGAAAATCAACTTACTTGTAGTAAAATATTCCATAAGGATGCGATTCAACTCTATGCCAACCAATAGGCAAGCCTTCTTTTTCTAATGGATGTGACCAATGGGTCGTTTTAGCGTTATGGTCAATATAATATTTTTTTCCTCTGCGAGTATAATCTATAGACCAACCGGGTGGAAGACGCATTTCTTCTTCTAGTGTCAGTTGCGAAGAAACTATAGAACATTAATAAAATTACATTAATATACATAGATTATAATATTTCTGGTGATAAAAAAATACCTTGTGATAACAAACCATGACAAGAGTTGTGTATTAATTGTTCGCCATAAGTCATACCGGTGTTTGTTTCAATTGGTCTTAAATTAGAATACAGAGGAGTTTCAGCTTGCAAAAGTCCCATGTTCAAGTAACCTATTTGGCTGGCTGTTGGCATATTTCCAGAATTGAAGGGTTGTTGTCTATTAAGTAATGATCGCTGAAGGAAAGAAAAAATAGTTAGTTCATGCTTTTAACACAAGGCGCTTTCTTACTTATTGAATGGATTTAATGAATTTATTGATGATCCATTGGGATTCGATTTATTTGAAGCCACATCCTGGTGATACATTGTTAAATCCGAAATAGTATTGCTATATATAGGTGATTCGGATCGCGTTATATGTTTTTGATTTTCGTATATAGGTGAACCATCTGCTTTATAAGATTTTGGCATACCAGTTGAGGGTTTATATTGTGCTATATGTACATGGGTAAAGTTATTGAAAAAGTATCAAAAATAAAATACCTACACCATACACATCCAGCAACACGATCGAAATAAGGATCAGAATCGAGCAGGCGAGAGCAGCTTTCCGAAACATGTCAAATGTGTTTTTTAGAAATGAAATTAACCTAAATTTGAAAAACAAAAATGCTAAAATTTTATATCTGGCCAATACTTTTATACGGTTCCGAAACATGGACAGTAACCAAAGAGATCATGAAGAAAATTGAAGCGTTGGAGCTATGGATATATCGGAAAATTCTGAAGATCAACTGGAGAGATCACATCACGAACGAAACAACTCTAATTAGAATGCAGACAACAAAACAACTAATACCAACCATCAAAGTAAGAAAGTTGAGCTACCTGAGTCACGTGATGCGCAACAACAAGTATGAACTCCAACAACTATCTCTACTTGAAAAAATCGTCGGGAGAAGAAGCAGAGGCAGAAGAAAAACAACATGGCTAAAAAATATAACAGATTGGTGCAACTTGACCACAACAGAACTACTAAAACTGGTCAGATCTAAACACCACTGCACCAGATGATGAACATCCGAACCGGATAGGAACCCAAAGAAGAAGAAGATTCAAAAGCAATTTTGAATTTTTAGCATTTTTAGCAAGTCCATTTTAGCATTTTTTGATGTAGTGATTAAAATTGTGATATAATATAAAGTAAATTAATTAATATTATAAGAATTGTTAGTTAAATGGTTGATTATAGGTTTCTAAAGAAAACAATGAATCAAATTAAGGAATCCAGTTGCAAATAATTTAGAAATTTAAAGTTTTTTTCAGCTAATTCAGAAATGTCAAAAATGGAATAGATCGCTTTTGAATCTATAATAGACACATTTATACTTACTTTAAAATGTTTATATAATATTATAGTTATTTTTAATATTATTATTTTAACTATATTAAACACAATATTGATTTATCAATTCACTCAATTGAAAATTTTACGTCAAACAACGACACCACGCGTAATGTTTCTATTTTATATAAGAATAAACGTTTGTATTAGTGTTGTCAAAAATGTAAGTTCGATTATGGTACGTAAATGTACCGAGATTTGTGAATTCGCAATAATTGTTTAGCGGGTAGTTTGTCGAAATAGTAGTAATATAATAACTTTAGGCATTGTTATTTCAATTTTAGGCATTGTTATTTCACTTTTAGCACTGGTATTTCAAAAGGAAAAAAGGGCCTGCTTTATGTACAATTTTTGAATCGCAAAAGTGAATTTTACGGTTTACTCGTACAAAACTTTCTTAAACTTTCATTTCAAAATGAAAGAATGCTCTGCTTTTCAATTGGTTTTTTTGTTGCAAAACTTTTGTTTTTCGAATATTTTTTCAAAATAAATTGCTTTTATTTCATACTGATATCTAAAACGGCATTTTTTGGATTATTTATGGTACAAAAAGTTGAACTTTAATGTCCTAGGACTTTATAAAATTTTACGAAGTACGAAGTACGAAGTCCTAGGACGTTAAAGTTCAACTTTTTGAGCAAAATTTAAAACTCATTTCTTTTTATTTTAATAAATTTCCAGTATGAAACAAAAATTTAAATTTACCTCAAACGAAAAGTGTTTTTAAAGGTACTCACTAGTAATTTCGGCCTCGGCTAGACGCCTCGGCAACAAACAACTAGCTCGTACTTTAAAGTTTCACTTTTCGTTCTAGATAAATAAATATCTATTAAATATTGTAATAACTACTCGAGCAGAAAATTTGTCAGGGCTCAAATAATGTCCTGATCAGGTTTGCCCTAGGCCGGATCAGGCATTGGTAGGGCAGGTGATTGGGCCCTGATCATGAGTGTAACGCTTTTTCCCTATCATGTCCTGATTGCGATTGTCGGATCAGACCCTGATTGGGATAATCGAATCAGGCCCTGATTGGGATATCCAGACCAGACCCTGATATATATTTATATATTATATACATAAATTAATTAAAATAAAAAAAAATTACAACGGAAAAAATTGAAACATATACCACCTTAATCACTATTATTATAGTCTTTGAGACGAGAAGCGATAACTAAAACATATATGAAACGATTTTAACTATATATTTCTAAAATGGATAATACTCTAGTGAATTTTAACCAATTGAAATTTCAGCTAGGGGTCAAACATGAAAAACAAAATCAGGGCCTGATATATTCAAATAAGTTTAACCCTAAAAGGGTATTGTAAATCAGGCCCCGAACAGGCCCACATCAGATTGTCATAGTAAGGCTTGCCATTTCTGGACTGACAGGACCTGAGCACGCCCTGACTTTTCAGGCTTTCTCTATCTAATTTCTGCTCGGGAATATTTTAAAAAGAATATTATTTAAAGTTGAAGCTAGCAAAATTGACATAGATGATTATCCAAAAAAATCGCTTTTATTCATACCCTGAGGTCTCCCTTAACGGTAAGTAATTACTTACCACATGCATGGTCGGTAAGTAATTACTTACCGACCTGTGATTTGTAAACGAAACTCACAATGTTTATTTAAGAATTAGTAAACATGCGAAATCGTCATGATCGTGCAAAAAAGGTTTTTCTATATCTACCTTCTCAGTCGAGTCAATAATGATGATTTTTCAGGCTGGTAGTAAAAAAAGTTTTAGGATTCATCACTTGTAAAGAAGCATTTCTTTCAAGCTTTTATTCAAGCTTTTCATCAATAAACGATCCTCAAACAATCTGTGATTACTGAACTGCGTACTGCCGTATTGCCTGAGTGTCTCAAAAAAAATTCTTGGACAAATTCAAATATAAAGAAAAACAACGACTATTATTATGGAAATAAAGACGGATGAAAGTATTTTTTGGCACTAACAACAAATTTTTTTCGTCGTCTGCATAAAAGATAACATGCAGAAAAATTGTATATTTTTCCTTGCTTGTACATACATATAAAATATGCAAACTTATATGAATTTTCCTTTTGTGCTGAAATTTTATATTCATTTCATTTTATTTTCTGATGTTATTATTCAGATAATATTCTATTATTATTCTTATTATTATTATTGTTGTTTAGTTTTTTATTAGTTTAAGTTGAGAAGATTCTGTTGTTTGTGTAACTGTTCTATTGTTTGTGTAACTGTTTAAATTTCGAAAGGAAAATCTGCTTTTATCTGATTGAGGTTATGACGAAGAATACTTTTCATAGTATGTTATAAGAGTGTAGGTATGGATATAAGATTCTTTATATGATCTCATTTCTTCGACATGCAATTATTTCATCAATTCTAAAAGCATACTGAGTACATACATACATATTTAGTTAGCACTTTTAATAGAAATATAATTGTAATGGAAAATCATTTACGACACTATGCTGTTTTCAAGCTTTATAAGTGAATAAATTTTTTTCAAATAATTGTTTTAATCTAAAAAATAATTCCATATTAAACACATTTAATGAAAAAAGACAATGAGCAAGAAAAGTTTTAAATGGATTTTTTAAGTGTATAAACAATGAATATTAAAAAGTTAAAACAATTTGAAATGTCATATATTTTATAAGAACTGAATCTAAAAAATTATGGTGCAAATTATGAAACTTTTTGCAATCCATACAATTTTCGACCGATCTAGTTTCGAACCAATGAGAATTTTAAACTTTAAAAAAGTTTATCATTCTCATCAGGGCTAGCCTAGATGTTATATCACAAATAATTTACTGAATTAATTGTCATACATTTTGTTTAAATAAAAAGTAAATTAATGAAAACGAAAAGAGTATCAAATTTCTTTTTAGGTTGACATAGGGACAGGCAGCTTGTCTTCAATGCAGAAGTATAAACACTAAACTTTTGCTAAAGTTTGTTAATAACTACTAAATAATATGGTTGAAAAATTGAAAACAACACTCTATGGGCTTATCAAACCTATATAAAACAAAACAAAACGATTAAATTAAGTATTCAAGTGAAAATCAACCATAATGCTGAGGGAATTTAAAACTAATACAGTTGAGGGACACTCTTTGACAGCCATGAGCCAACGTTCCTTTATATGGAATAAAAAAAACCTTTATCTATTGCAAGAATAAAGGACCATTATTACTTTGTATGAATTCGTTTTTGTTTAGTTCAGGTTTGAATAGCAACCTAGTTTTTATCCATAACTGAGGAACTGAAATTTATTAGCATCACGATTGGGATGATTAAAAGAAATTTATAGTAACAGATTAGCAGTTATTTCATTTAAAAATCGTTTAAAGTAATTGCGTTGCGATTTGCCTCATATAACTAATTGTAGTTTTGATTAAATCTAGAATTGGTGCGCACTAATTTTTTTTAATAAAAATGATGTGTTTTGGGAATAACAATATGTGTCACAACAACACATAAATATCCTTTAAAGCGATATAGCGAGGTGCTTGATCCTAGACAGACGTCCGCTCCAAGCCACTCCTAACATGGAGAACAGACGCTTGGGTCGGATTGACTAAGCAGTTTTTACATTGCTTGTCTCCGAAACACCAACCTAATTCTGTCAGCATTACCCAGGCAGCACTGCGTGGACGTCGAATTTCGGATTTCGGTACCTATAATATAATACTTAAATATTTAAAATAATAAAATCAACTTTTATAGTGTACTATTTGTTTTATTCATGAGTGAATAATAAGTTTCTTACGAGAAATTTAGAATTATATATCTTGGGTTATAGTTATCAGTGAATACGCAAATCATTCTGAGTTCTAGTTTTGGGAAAGTGTTAACGTTTTTTCAGTAATAACTGTAATATTATGTAATTATTTTTTTTACTACTTCCATGAGAAATTTCAATTATTTACTCAAAAACCCAAGACAATAGTTATTTATTATACAATGGAAAAAAGTAGTAGATTTTAGCTCGAGGTTGTGTTGTCTCCCGACGTGAAGCGGAGGGAGACAAAAAACCGAGAGCTAAAATCTACAATTTTTCCCGTGTATAATACACTATTTTTTTCTGTGACTGGATAAATATTAATATAATTATTGAAAAAAAAATATTAAACAAATATTACAATATGTATATTCACCACACCATACGAATTTTTCTTGAATAAAAACTTAAAATTAAGTTTCATTTTATTTGTTAAAACCAGTTATTAACATCAAGAAGAAAACGGTATAACTTTTCATTAACATTAAAATAGTCATAAATGTTCATAAATATTCATAATATTCATCATTTATGTGTATATATGTATTTATATATATAGTTTTATCTATCCGGGAAAAAAGTACATACTTTTTTCCCGGGGAAAAAAGTATTTTATGAAAAGTAGCATTTTTGCACCTGTCAGCAGAAGTAAAATGTTAAACTTTTTTCCGGTCACAGAAAAAAAGTTATTTTTCTCAGCTATGGTTACTAATAATTATTCCCCACAACTAATAATATTTTAGCACCTGCGTAAATAATGAAAATATAATTTTTGTTCGTTTGTTAACTGAGTTAATCTTTGAATTTTTTTTCAATTTCAAGTCAATTGATTTTCAATTTCATGTCAAAAATAAATAAAAGCTATATTTTTTAATGCAAAGCATATGTGATTTTTATATGGTTTTAAGAAAATTCATTGCAAATAAATTTCTACACAGTCAAAAAAAAAATTGAATTTTCAACAAATTTTTCGTTAGATATTTCACGGAAATTTAATTTTGTTCTGTAAAATTTTCATATTTCAACATTTTTAATTCTTTTTTCATGTAAAATTGTGTAATCGTGTATTTTTCAACTATAATTGAAAATTAACCGAAATGAGTAAGAAAATTACACACTCTTTCATGCAGTTGTGATTTTGGATTTAAATTTAAAGTATATTTCATGTAAAATATTGTGAGTATTGTAATTTATTGAAACAATAGAAAAAATAAATATTATTTTACAAACACATGTTGTTAATTGTATTTGAGTTTTCGATGAGATACGATGTTATCTTGTGATTATAAAAAAAGTGTATAAAAGTCCTTAAAATTAAAAAAATTGCGTTTAAGTATTAAATAAAAAGTAAAATAAAAAATTATAATCTAACACTGGAAATACAAAATAACAATCTGCTAATCTAAATTTAATTTCATAAAACGTTATTTAAAATTAATGTATTTAAATTATCACAAAATGACAGAATTATAAATTTCCTCACGTTTATTTGAAAACAAAATTTGGATTTAGTCTAATAAATAGTGGACTAGTTTGATTTAGCAAGTTTAGTACTACTTATTTACCATTGATTGGATGAACTTAAGAAGAGTCAAGAGTTTTTCAAGAGAACCAACGAACGTTGGTTTTGACTTTTGTTTATAATTTAGTCAAAAACATTTCCATTTGCAAACAGTTTAAAAACTATTTTATTTCAAATTTTGGTATAAATTTCAGTATACATATTTATTTTATATTAATTTCAGAACAAGACGAAAAAAATAAAATTTATTGTTTTGTGGAGGGAACATTGACTGACACAAAATGCAATTGCATAAAGACTGCACTACTTATCATAATGGCAGCCTATTTTGTGTAAAACATAAAATATCCGACAGAGCTTAGGCAGATACTAGAAGTGGTCCAAAAAGATTTTGATATTGATGTGACATTCTCTCGTTCGAAGAAGAACAAAATGAACTTTAAATCAAAAGTTGTTAATTTTTAAAAAAAAAATTTTAAAATATTTAATTAATTAATTTATTAATTTTTTTTTAATATGGTAGTTTATGAAATTTTTATGTAACTTAAATTTTATTGTTTTTCAAACAAATTTTAATTTGAAATATTTTTTATTACATACTTATATCTTCGGAAAACAAAAACATTTAATTATAAATTATTTTGTTTGAATTTTATTAAACCATTGCTAAAATTTTATTGTTTAAATAAACAATTTTCTTTTTTTTAATTACAGAACTTATTTTCCTAAATATGACATACATAGTTCTTAGGAACGGTATGTATGGAATATTATTTTATTACTGATGTTTAAAAAATGTAAATTTTTTTAATTATTAGTAAAAGAAACAATTTTCTCTAAACTGCTTTTGAATTAAATAATTTACAACTATTTGTCCCTACATTACTTCGGTCTAAAAGACCTAAGTATTACATTCATGAGCTCAAAGTGAAATTCTTACCCCCACTTTTTTTGACATTTCTCGACGTTTTAGGACCTCCTGATTCTAAAAAAGCAAAAAAAAAATGTACGTCTGTCTGCCGGCCGGCCGGCCGTCATTACCTACGCTGCAGGGAAAACCGCTGGAGGGATTTCAAAATTTTTTTTTCTAAAAATAGGTTTTATTTAGCGTATGGTTTTTTTTGTGACACATTAAAAAATTAAACTTAAAAATAAGTAAACTCTTCTATGAAATCTACCTAAAACAATACATGGATACACATTAAATGAACTTACAATCGATTTGATTGCGTGTCTTTTAAGTAAATTAAAAAGTAAAATATTTGAACATTGGGCAGTACATTTGAACATTAGATGTTTACATCGAGCGAGTCTATCCATGCTACTACATCGGGAGTTGCCAAATGGATGTCTGAGATGTTGCCATTGTAACGTCGAATTGGACACACAGTTGCAATGTGTTTTATAGTTTGTTGTGGAGCGCCGCAGTCACACTCAGGGGACTCTGAAATGCCCCACTTGTAGAAAGAATCAGCACAACGTCCATGATTCGTTCTTATTCGGTTTAATGTAGTCCAGGTATGACGTGACAAATCGAAACCAGGTTGGGTAGAAGTCGGGTTAGTAATAGAAAGGCCAGTTGTGTTGTAATGTTGCCAGGAGGTGTCCCAGGCATCCAAGATATTAAAATCAGTTGCCAGCAGGTTGCTGGCAGTTTTATGTGGAGGCTTTCTTGACTTCAATCGACAACGAGTGTGGTCACCGTAATATTCGTGCAAGGGTAACGTGGTGTTGTTGGTTACCTTTTTATGTTCACGCATGAGAGAATGCGAGCGTCTGAGTGCAGGTGGAGCGATATTGCTTAACACAGGAAGCCAAGGTAAAGGGGTGGATCTGATAGTACCACTTATAGTACGCATCGTAGCATGCAGCTGGCAGTCAACTTTTTGAGTATGTGTGCTATTCAACCAGACTGGTGCGCCATACTCAGCCACTGAGTAAACCAGACTTAGAGCAGTTGTTCGGAGGGTAGCTGGAGTAGCACCCCATGTAGAGCCTGCCAGTTTGTGCAATATATTGTTTCTCGTTTTAAGTTTTTGTGACGTATTTTCTAGGTGAAGTTTAAAAGACAGAGTTCTATCGAGAGTAATGCCCAGGTACTTTGGCTGTTGATTGTATTTAATGACAATGCCGTTAAATAACACTGATAGTTCGTGTTTTGCCAGTTTGTTGTTTAAGTGGAAACAGGAGCTCTCGGTTTTACTTAGATTGGGAAATAAACTCCACGTTCGAAAATAGTCATTCATTATCGCTAGGTCAGTTGAGAGCAAATCCTCCAAAACACCCATGTCTTTGTTTTGTCTAAAAATAGGTATACTCAAGGGACAGGTCTGAAAGGACGCTGTGTTCGATAACTGTACCGGAAGTGTGTCAAAAAAATCATTATGTGTGTCAAAAATAGCAAATTTTCATATTTTTGGCTTAAAAAACGTTCATTTTAAGTGATTACGAGTAGGAACATTACATTTGGAGAAATCTTGATGGTAGGGATTGGTATGTGAGATCGAAAACTAGATTATTGCATTATAAGTTTGTCAAAGAAATGTTGTCAAGTGTGTCAAAAGAAAGATTTTTATTTATTTTTTTACCTAATTTTTTGGAAAAAAAATAAAATTAATTGTTTGTTTGAAATGAGATTTTATTATTATTATTGAGAATTATTGCATTATAAGTTTGTCAAAAAAATGTTGTCAAGTGTGTCAAAAGAGAGATTTTTATTTATTTTTACCCAATTTTTTGGCAAAAATAAAATTGTTCGAAATGAAATTTTATTATTATTATTGAGAATTATGGCATTATAAGTTTGTCAAAAAAATGTTGTCAAGTGTGTCAAAAAATAATTTCATTTATTTTTTAGCCAATTTTTTGGAAAAAAAATTTAGCTGTTTTTATGACGTAAATGTAATTGAAAATGAAATTGAACACGGAAATTTTTGAATATGTTATAGTTTTTGAAATATTTTTGGAATTTTGAAAAAGTTTGTATTTTTGATTTTGTAATAATTTTTGCAATATTTTTGGAATTTCGGAAAAAGTTTTAATTTTTGATTTCGTAAGAATTTTTGGAATGTTTTTAGAATTTTGAAAAATTTTTAACTTTTGATTTTATTATAATTTTTAGAATTTTGAAAAAAATTTCAATTTTTGATTTTGTAATAATTTTTGCAATATTTTTAGAATTTTGGAAAAAGTTTGAATATTTAAGAATTTTTGGATTATTATTGGAATTTAGATAAATTTTCAATATTTGATTTCATTCTAATTTTTGGAATATTTTTGGAATTTTGAAAAAGGTTTCAATTTTTGATTTTGTTATAATTTTTGCAAAATTTTTAGAATTTTGAAAAAAATAGAATTTTCGAATTTTATATATATATATATATATATTTAGAATTTTGAAAACAGTTTCATTTTTTGATTTTGTAAGAATTTTCTTAATATATTTAGAATTTTGAAAAATTTTTAATTTTTGATTTTATTATAATTTTGAAAAAAGTTTTAATTTTTGATTTTGTAATAATTTTTGCAGTATTTTTAAAATTTTGGAAAAGTTTGAATTTTTAAGAATTTTTGGAATATTATCGGAATTTAGAAAAAGTTTAAATATTTGATTTCATTCTAGTTTTTGGAATATTTTTGGAATTTTGAAGAAGTTTGATTTTATTTAATTTAACAATATTTTTGGAATTTTGATTATAATTTTCCGGCAACGTATTGATATTTCGTGTTAGTTTTGTAATAAATTTTTAAACAGATATAAAAAATACTTGTACTTTAACAAGGAGTTATGTTTGATACACATCGCTGCCCAAAACTAAAAACCATGTCCTCGTGAAAGTTTTTTGCCGAAAACTATATCAAAATCCTTTACCCAGACCGAAGTCTTGATATCTCAGAGCTGTGAGATTTCAGCCCCTCCATATTTTCCATATTCAATTCCTCTCAGTTTTTCTCTTAACTTTACATTAAAAGTTATTGGAATTTTAATTGATTTTTGCTTCAAGTATGTCAAATTAAATTGATTTTAATGTAAATGTACAGACTTTGTCTCGTATAATTTGGTTATTCTCGAAATATTACATATATTTTCATTTAAACTAATACATTACTTAAATAGTAAATTTAAGGTTTCAAAAATTGAATATTACATGATTATGTAAATTTTATATGGAATGCAATTTTACGTGAAAAGTGTCGGCAAATTTGCCCACAGTTGAAATTTCATGTAATTTTCAACGAAAATTTTTTACTGTGTAACTAAGCAGCTCTGAATAATAAATATCCAATACGCAATCCAATGATATGATAAACAATGTTTCACCAAATCGAAATTTTTATTTATTCACCATTTGCTTATTAATTGACATTTTATTTTGTGAATAATTAAGAGTTTTACTGCATTTTTTATATCAAGTAGTAAAAAAAATAGTATATATAAACCTCGGTGAAGAAAATTTTCTCCATTTCGGTGCTTATCTACATGCATATATCCACCTCAATGTAGAAAATTTACTTTATCACCTCGGTATATAATGTACTATTCAATGTACCAACGAAAACAAACTAAAATTGTGTTCCTATTTTATGCTAAGTTCCTATAATTCCAGTTTTACTGCTCTCTGTCACACCTTTCTTAATTCTGTATACGTCTATAAAATACTTGTTTATCACCTTTCTTGTCTTGCATTTTATTATCAAGTTTATACCCAAAGGCTTACGTGAAAATTGAATAAAATACACCAACAAAAACCATTTTCGAGATGTTTCAAACGAAAGTTTGTAACCGTACAATTTTTTCGGTAAACAAAAAACACAACATAAAATATGCATTTAATTCTTAGACAATCTATTATTAATATTAAGCCATTTTATATAAATTTAGTTATTTTTATTAATACAAGTTTAAAGGTATGGTAGAATAATGTTTCTAATGCATTATTCATGAAAGTAAATAAATGATGAGTGTTTTGATTAATTCGAGCGAGAACTGTAATTTTAGTGATAGAAAAATATAAATTCATTAAATTTACTACTAAACTTAGAGATCACGCTAAGAACTTTCCGTAATGTTAAAAAGTGACCACTGACCATATTTGCTGAATAAGGTATACTGGCACAACAAACCTACTTTACGGCATATTACGGGCTTTAAAGTTAAACAAGAAAAAAAGAAAAATTGCGAAATAAAGTTAGTTATCATATCGTCGCTTTAATAATGAAACAACGTATTCGCAAAAGTGTAGTTTCGAGATAATTGGGTTTAAAGATTTTTCGATTTTCTGATTTTCGTAAACTCGGCAGCACTATTGAATGAATAAAGATATTGAAAAAAAATTTCTGCCAATTAATCTTGACTAATTTCCCTACAGCATATTAAAATTTCACATTGTACCTGCTGGCTTTTCTACCTAAAAAGAGGTGAAAAGTCAATCAGGTACCTTATACGTTATTTCATATTTCATAAACGTTATTTCATTTTGCATAAAGTACGATTAAGTCTAAAACTAATTATTATAAAACTAACGCATAATATTCTTACAATTTTTTATTTATATGAACCGGCATATCATGTAGTAATGAATGATGCTTATACAATATTTTAGATTTACCATTTCGTGTGGCGATCGTAATGTATGTAAAGTATACGACACTGATTTTACCCAAGTTATTATTCTGTAGGAATTAAAATATCGTACATGCATTTACGCTGTTTCAATATTTAACCGAACTAAAATTTGCATGTACGTTAATTAACAATATATTAATTTTCACCCCAGTTATAAAAAAATGGAAATGTTAAAATGCCACTTTATAGACATCCTTATGGGAATGCCAGCGCACCCATTATATAAAAACAACGTATATATGGCATACGTTATTTCATTATTAAAGCGACGATATATTTATTATAATAATAAAAACACTAGTTTATATTCGCAATTAATTTTTGATTTGAACTTTATTTAAATTTTAATAAAAATAAATACAATAAAAAAGGCTCGATTAGTTTCGGTTATTACATCATTATCTAGAGCTTAAAAAATTATTATTTATGTTAGTTTTCTATAGACATCTTCGAGTGATCTCGAACGGTGGAGATATAATTGAAATGTTGATATCAAAATTCATTCCGAACACAACAACCTAACATATCGTTCAGTTAAAAAAATCAGCAATCGTTTGATAGAAACTGCCCACCTCCGTACAAAACACGCCAACATCTAATCAGATCTTAGATCATTAGATGTTAACCAAAACGTTTTACCAAAGATTCGTCAGAAACTCTTCATAACTGTAGGATGTATGTAAAACAGAATAAAAAAAGTTTATTTAACCGAAAAGGACAAATAAAATTGCAAAATTATTATAAACATTACCAAAACCTTATGCTCTAAGTTTCAACAAAATTGAATACTGTGTTATTTAAATTTCAAATAAACAGTTATAGATTCGAAATTCGTTCCACTCACTAAGACCTGACCCTCTTGTCAAATTTGAAAATATCTCAGATCTGCCTTATTCAAGGAAATCCGTATGCGTTTGCAGCTCATTTTCATACCAAAATTTTATCAAGATCTCATGCGTTTGCATTTCTTACAAAACTCAAAAAAATAAGATAGCAATTGTTATTCAGATTTCAATATGAATGGCTGAATTATGACAAACAAAATGGTAGGTCAATAACCTTGATAGCATTATTAATCCTACTGATATTTGCTAAGATGATTTTCAGTTTTTGGAAATCACTAAAAAACATATAACCCGATTTCAGTAGAAAAAGACTAAGCTCTAAGTTACACCAACATTCATCGCTTGTAACCATCTTCGTTGAAAATCGGGCCAGTCGTTCTTGAGAAAGCCTTGGACAAACTCTGGTCGACATAGGATGGATGATACACGCACACAATACTTATACACATATACAGATTGCCAGCTTAAAAATAGCTTTAGTAGGTCTTGAAATGTAAAAATATTCATTTCAAAAATCGACCCAAAAGCAATAACTGCCCATATTGGGAAGTAAAAAGAGCAAATTATCATGTATCATGTAACGAAAGCATTTCAATTTTTCGATTTTAAAGTATATTTTGGATTTTCTTAGAGAAAAATATCATTTCTCTTTTTAGTGTTTCAGACTGGGATTCAAACAGTCCTTATCAGTTCCATGATTCGAACATGATTCGAATCATTGGCAGTCACGCTATCAGCCTCGCTACCGAGGCGTAGGTATTTTGAAGTTGAAATTTGATACTTAAGTTGAGTTTCTTAACCTTCATTAGAAATATCTGTTCTTTATTGAAAGACTAAAAAGTACATTATATTACAGTTTATAGTAAAAAGTGTGTAAAACCAAAACTAAAGTTAATGTTCATAAGCGTCATAAGCGTAAACATCTTTAATACTAATCATTATTTTTTATTTCTTTTTAGGATATGAGTGGGTGGGATGGCGGAATGATACTCCAGGATTAATAGGACAACCAGTTGAAATGGTTTTTGAGTTTGATTCAGTAAGAAATTTCAGTGCAATGGTATTGCACACAAACAATATGTTTCTAAAAGATGTGCAGGTAAGATATTTCAAGTTTTGTTAATTTAATTGACTGCAAACAATTATTTAACACAGCACAACTTATTTCTTTTATAATGAAACTAATACAATAATCAATAGTGCCATCAGTGAAGTAAATCAAATCAAACATTTATTCTATACTATAAAATTTGACCATCATCTAACATCTAATTTTAATCCAAAAATTCCAATATATTAACTTTTACATGATTTCTGAAAAACATCGATTTATTAAATTTTTTCCATTATTCTCAAACAAGGCGAGACATGATGTGTGACATGTTGTTATTTGAATAGATTTTGTATATAATCAAAATAATAATAATAATGGTTTGAAATTACTGTAATTTCGATTTTGATATAAAGTATTATCAATTCCTTTGTCGATTTTATACAAAATATTGTGAATATTATGAAAATCATTTCATAAACATTTTCTTTTATGTCTATATCAATGAGTTTTTTGTAGTATTTGTTAAAGATGATTTTCAAGCTTTGTACTTACTCTCATAAAATTTCTATTTAATTAACGCAACCATTAAGAAGTAAACGCCAAACTGATTTATATTAGTGAATTGTTGAAAGTTAAAAAATTCTATGACCTCGTTTATCCCTTTACAGAATAACGTTATATGAACGTTATGATTTGAATTTTCTATCATTTTTTAAATTAGCGATAGTTACTATAATATACATTTATGATATTAATGGAAATATGGAAATGAGTTATAACGATTTTTATGAGACCCACATCCCGGGATTATTGAAAGAAAGACTACGGACTCGTCATATTTGCTGGGATTAATGAATGAAAACTCGGAATCATGTTAAAAAATAAGTAATATTAAGCTCACAAGTAGAAATCAATTTTTGTAGATTTGTATTTTTCTTATTTTTGGTTATGGATATAACAATTCTAGGTACTCCAGCCCCTGCTAATCGGATATGAGTTAATGTGAGATTTTATATACCACTGGCAATATCAGCGAGATATCATGAAGGTTTTGAGATATCAAGACTTCGGTTTGTGTTAAAGGTTTTTATATAGTTTTTGACAAAAGGCTTTTATGTGGACATTGTTTTTAGTTCTGAGCAAGCATAAAATTCTTTCTAAAAGTACAAATATTTTATCTCTCTTTACAAGTTTATTACAACTTTTTGAAAACAAATCACCCATTATCTACCAATTTCATATTCAATTACATTTCATGTCATACAAATTATTAATTTTATTTTTTTCAAAAAAGGGGCCTGATTGAATTAATTTCAAAAAATTATAACAAAATCAAAAATTCAATATATTTCCAAGATTGAAAAAATTACAATAAAATCCAAAATTCCAACTTTCTTCAAAATTCCAAAAACTATTCAAGAGAATGTTACAAAATCAAAGATTCAAACTTATTTTTGCAATTAAAAAAAACAAATTATAATAAAAGCAAAAATTTAAATTATTTTTCAAAATGTAAAAAATATTTTAAAAATTACATTCAAATCAAAAATTCAAACGTTCTTAAAATTCTAAAATCAAAATTGAAACTACTTTCAAAATTTAAAAAATAATGCTAAAACTATAACAAAATCAAAAATTCAAACTTTTTCCAAAATTCTTAAAATATTTCAAAAATTATGATAAATTCAAAAATACAAACTTTATCACAATTCCAAAAATTACATTTAAATCAAAAATTTAAACTTTTTCAAAATTCTAAAATTATTACACAATCAAAAATAGAAACTATTTTCAAAAATCAAAAAATAATGCAAAAATTATGACAAAATCAAAAATTGAATATTTTTCCAAAACTCTTAAAATGTTGCAAAAATTAGACAAAATCAAATATACAAACTTTTTACAAAATTCCAAAAATTATAATAAAATCAAAAATTTTAACTTTTTTTAAATTCTAAAAATGTTCTAAAAATTATTACCAAATCAAAAATTGAAACTTATTTTCAAAATTCCAAAAATATTGCAAAAATTATAACATAATCAAAAATTCAATCTTATTTTCCATCTGTTCCTGGTATTCAGAAGTCGTGGAATCTGGAATCACACAAAAAATTACCTAAGAGACATCTCCTTAATAATTAAAATGTTTGTTAAAAAACGACATTTAATCTGCAACAACTTGATATTTTCCAACTATTCCTATAAGTGGGGAGGGGATAGAACCACAGTCCATGTTCAATTTCAAGTTCAATTACATTTCATGTCATCCAAATTATTGCTTTTATGTTTTATATAAAACTAGTCGACAATGTTTCACATACTCTTTTTCTCAAAAAATTGGGGAACAAAATATATGAAAATCATTCTTCTGATACACTTAACGATTTTTTTTCGACACAATAATCAAGGTCTTGGTCTCACATACAGATAGCGATTAGCGATCATCAAGATTTCTCCAGATTCAAAGTTACTACTCATTATCACTTAAAATAAAAGTTTTTTAAGCCAAAAATATGAAGATTTTTTTGACACACTTCCGGTACAGTTATCGAACCCATCGTCCTTTCAGGTCTTACCATGAACATAAGCTATTTTTAGAAAACTTTTGAAATCGTTCCAGTAGTTTTTATGTTTTCGTTGGTTGTGACGGCCGGCAGACAGACGGAAATTTCTTTTTAGAATCGTTATGACCTAATATTAAACTAATTACTTTAAATGGGAGAGATATGAAAATATTTAAGCAAAGCAGTGAAAACAGACTCAATTGGTAGCGAATGTGTATATTTATGTAGATTTATTTACCATTCCCTCTATGATCTGTGGAATCGGAACGGAGTTTTTCAGCCTCCGGAAATATTATTTCCAAATTAAGAAACTTGCTTGACGATAAATTAGTCGACGAATTATGTTTTCTAAAATCCTATTTCTATTTTTTAAGAAATTGAATTAGTAAGTTAATATTTTTAATATGTACAATAGGTATTTTTCAATACAAAAAAAAAATGAATAATGTGTTTTTATCTATAAATTGTTTTTTCTTAATTATTTGTAGTTTCTTACATCTTTTTTATGTCGTTGATACTCCAAATAGGTACTCAAGTATCACTCACCTGTATTAACTTTAATTTTTAATCAATTTGAATCATCCATTTTTCATTTTCAATCCATTCTCTAGTTGGGTTTCTCTTGAAGACTTAATTTAATTGATTATTATTTATATGGATGAACATCCCAAAGAGTGTTTTCCAATTTGTCAAACATTTTAACTTTCGTTTAAATGGAACACCGAGGTGTTGGTGGTTATTAGGTTTTGGAATGTAAAACACTTTAGCCTAAGTGGGTATCAAGCCAAAATCCTCCTAGTACATACAAGCACTTACATTTATATTGCCTTCTTGATGTGTGGACCTATTGTACAATTACGAAAAACATCAATCATGTTATTGATAATTTTATTCTTATAAATATTAAGCAAACAATGCCGTCCGGCTCTAAGGTGTCGTTCTTTTCAAGTCCGCTTTCTAACTGTAGGTGTGTGTCATATATTTCACCGCTCGATGTCATTAAAAAGGGTCACCACTGTAATTTGTCAGCTGAGATTTTTAATTCCCTTTAGGTTAGCCAGTTGTTGAGTTTCGATATGTTTTTATTTATGTGACCAAACACCTCTTCGACACTTACCCAGGTTTAAAGTGGTGTGATATCGCCTATGTATGAGAACTTTAACTTCAGCGCTCCTCCTTGTGGTACACTCTACTTATCTTTTTCGGTCATTTCATTGTTAAATTCCTACATATGTTTGGCGAATGTGGTTCAAGAGAAATTCTTTATTGTGACTTATATATGAGATATCCAATGAATCAATGACACCTCTCTGTATTCGTTTGCCAATTTATATGTCTGCCAGAAACAAATGACAAAAATCATGCAGTTGCAGGCGTTAAGTGGATTTTGAACAAGCTGAACTTTATATGAGAACATACGTAATGCACTTCAACAATTCTGTAGCTGTTTTTGTGAGAACCCACTATACAACTTACTTTTTGCACCACTAAGTGAATGCAATAGATAAAACAGGTTTAAGCTATATTTTACCACATAACATACAATGCTTGTCAAAAAGTCTTACGTATCTCATCTTGTATAAAGACTAAATTTGTGTTGCATGTTTGCCAATGTACTATTAATACATCAATAACTGATGCTTCTGAAACTTAACAAAGTTTTACATTTTACATATGGGTCATTCTTTTACAAACCGAATACCTTTCTGACCGACACATTTTTGATTTGGCTGAAATTTTTTTTATGCGGTTTTATATCGAAAAAAGAGATTTACGTGTTCGAGGATTTTCTAAATTTCGGTTCTAAATTCGTGAATTTCGTGATTTTTGGCTTGACGAGCTAGTTTTCAAATATTCATAACTTCGGTTCTATTAAAGATAGAAACCTTCTAGGGTGTTTTATTTGAATGTTAAAAAATGCTAGTTTAAAAAAATTAAAATTAATAAAAGTTATTAACAAATTCCTATTGTTATAAACAAATACAATGTTCAAATCGATCGCTTTAGTCATTGCCCACCCACGAATTATTTTATTTATTATTTATTTATTTATATCTTTTCATATTCCCTAATTACAACATATTACCAACTTATAATTACAATTTTAAATTAAAACAAAAAATAATTAACATTTAGAAAAAAATTAATAAAAATTGATAATAAATTAGTTTTAGTTAGTTTTAGGTAGATTTCATATAAAAATCTATTAGGTAGATTTCATATAAAAATCTACCTATTGCAATGTCCGTCCATCTCGGAATTTCGGAAAAATTTGATGCCAAACGACTATATATGTAAAGCGGAGACGCAAAAACAAAAAAAAAAATTATATATATATATAATAAGGTAGCGAAAATCCGAAATTCGACGTCCACGCCGTGCTGCCTGGGTAATGCTGACAGAATTAGGTTGGTGTATTGAGAGACAAGCAGAGTAAAAAACTGCTTGTCAATGACGCTACATCACGGCGAATTGGCGCCTTACAACCAATGCGACTCAAGCGTCTGTTCTCCATGTCAGGGGCGGCTTGGAGCGGGCGTCTGTCTTGAATCAAGCGGCTCGCTATATAAACGTGTAAAAAGGTTGTTTCTGGTGACCTTAATATGCAGAACGGACCCATTCACGACAATTTGGGTTGGGCCTAAGGTTAACACCCCTAACCCCAGAAAAAACTAATTTGTTAAATTGGTTATCAGAAAAAGAATAACAGACCCGACAAAACAACAGAATTTTACCCTGGACGTGAAAAAGGACCAGACTACCGAATCGGACGTGGAACGTGCGCAGCCTGAGCGCTCCTGATGCTCTTATAAGTCTGGAAACAGAGACGCTGAGAGGTATAGGATGGATATTATTGCTCTACAAGAAATTAGACAGCCGATAATCGGAAACAAGATTTGGATAGTCACTCTCTATACTGTAGTGGTCATCCTTCTCGAAGAGAATTTGGTACTGGCTTTCTTGTTGGTGCACGTATACAAGAAGCCGTGATGAAATTCATCCCGGTCAGTGAGAGGATCTGCTACCTACGTGTACGCGGTACATATAACAATATTTCTCTTATTGCCGTGCATGCACCTACTGAAGCTAAGACCGTCGACGAGAAGGATAATTTCTACATAGCACTGGAAGAGGTTATGAAACAAACACCCACACGCGACTTCATTATGGTTCTTGGTGACTTTAATGGACAGGTTGGAAGAGATATCTCTTATGGAAATGTGGTGGGTCCCAACAGCCTGCATTTGAATTCGAATGATAATGGTGAAAGAATGACTGAGTTTGCATTATCAAATAATATGAGAATTGCCAGTACGTTCTTTCCGCATCGATCGATTCATAAGCAGACTTGGGTCTCACCGAATGGAAATACTCGAAATCAAATTGATCACGTTCTAGTAACAACACGTTTCTTTTCGAGCGTTCTGATGTGCGATCCTTTAGAGGTGCATACATTGGAAGTGACCACTTCCTTGTATGTGCAACGATAAGGTTTCACTTCCTAAATCCAGGCATTCCAAAATTCAATCAACGGAAACGTTTTAACATCTCATCATTAAAGAATGCTGAAACAGAAGAGAGATATCAAATCCATATTGCCGAAACATTGGAGAAATCAGAAGCCATTAATGGAGACGTCGATAAGTCATGGTATTTGCTCAAAGATGCTGTTTTAAGCGCTGCTGAGGGAATACTTGGACGACCACAGAACCACTCCCAGAAGCCATGGATGGATCAAGCATGCCTTGATGCTATTCAATACAAAAGAGATTGCTATCTGAAGTGTCTACAAGGACGCAATACCAGGTCCACGAAGGAGAATTATAAACTGGCAAGACAAGCCGTTACAAAGCTATGTAGACGAACGAAGAGAGAATGGTGGAAGAGACAGTGTGAGGAGATTGAAAGCTTCAATAAGGAACATCAATCGCGTAACTTCTTTCAACAGGTTAAAACCTTAAGGAAGGGCCCTCAAACTAGATCGACTGCTATTCAAAACGAAGATGGGGAGCTACAAGTAGACCTTAAAAATATTTGAGATACTTGCGCCCCTTATTTTGAGAATCTTCTCAACTTAAGTGACCAGCAACAAGTCGGGCGACGAGCTAAGCTTATTCGTGCGTCAAAGGTACATGTAGAAGAACCCACCAGAGAGGAATTCGATGCGGCGCTGTCAAAATTAAAATGCAATAAAGCACCTGGTATCGACGATATAACATCCGAAATGATTGTACATGGTGGCGAAACTCTATCCTTAAGATTGTTTGAACTTGTTCAAAT
>OY856186.1:136856924-136970194 GCA_963693315.1 Diogma glabrata
TAAAAGTTGTTTTTATTAACAAATAACTATAAGGTTTATTCAGATAAGCCCAAAAACTGATTTCGAATTGAAAAATTCATACGATTCACTAATTTACTTGACATTTATGTCGTAAAATTGATTTCATATTGATTGGCAACATTCAATAATAACTGCACACGTGACTTAAGATAGTATGGAATATACCTACTAACTTTCGAAAATCACAAATAGTGAGGTTAAGGAAATTAATTATCTCTTTCAATAAAAAATTCCTACCTTGTCAGGTTTAAGACGTATAAAATCTATATAATAAATATATATATATATATATATATATATATATATATATATATATATATATATATATATATATATATATATATATATATATATATATATATATATATATATATATATATATATATATATATATATATATATATATATATATATATATATATATATATATATATATATATATATATATATATATATATATATATATATATATATATATATATATATATATATATATATATATATATATATATATATATATGTGTATATATATTTTTATATTTTATAAATTAAAAAATATATATTTTTTAAGTGTAAAATTTGTTGCTAGAAATTATTTATATTTTTCAATAAAATTAAAATTTTGACTTGAAATAAACAAACAATCAAAGTGTTTTTATTTATTTAAAAAAAAATTGATGACGTAGGAGTTGTTTTACAATGCAATACTTTCATTAAATAGCGACATTGTTATTCATTAAATAATGAAAACGGATCTACATTAATGACATAAAATTTTCCTTTCAATTAAATATTTTCATCAAATAAATGACTGGTTTGCATTAAATAATGAAACAAAAATTATTTTAATAACAAAATTGTAAGTAAATAATGAATTGAATTCATTACGTTAATGATAATTTTACATTAAGTAAAGAAAATATGTATAAATATAATTTTGCAATTTTCATAAATACATTGACGCTATTTCATTTATTAATGAAAGTTTCATTATATAATGAAAACAGAAACATTATGATAATGACGCTTGTCGTTGGCCCCTTTTTAATGAAACTTTTCATTATATAAATGCTGAAAAGCATTAATATAATGTATGTTTTTTTTTTCGGTGGAGGCATTTATATTCCTAGCAATTGAAATTTGATGAATTGTCGAGATATCGAAAACCTCATGGTCATGGTTTGTCATAAGTTATATTATAACCATATACTAAACTTTATGTTCATATTAAATATTTTCATATTTATCTATCATATTTAAACATCACAAAGTTTGTATATATGCAACTCACCTTACACAATAATGTCTAGTGAATTATAAAAAATGTTTTTTTTGTCATTATTTTTTAATTATATTTACTGTCGAAAAACTAATAGTAAAATTTCGTACTAATAAAGAATACTACCTGCCTTCAAATCATATAAAATAACTAAAAAATAAAAACTATTATTTGGTTAGGAAAAATTTTATTCTTTCTAGATCTATTTCATGCACATTTTGATTTATAAAATGATTATTAAGCATGAAAATTATCACTTTTTTATTCATTAGTTTGTGACTAGTAATCACAGTTTCGTTTCTATCAATATTTTATGCCAGCGTTTTATATTCCACGACTAAATATTCATATATAATATCAGGAGTCGTCAAATAATAGTCGATTATTTTTCATAATCATTATTACGAATGTCATTTGAGGTCCCGGAAATTTTTGACCTCAAATGGCATGAGTGGTAATGTTGAAAAATAATCGACTAATAATTTGATGACGAGTTGTATTTAGCAGACAATTTAACGAACAGAAATAGTAACATTATTTCATACAACATAATCCTTTGTTGTCAAACAAAATTAAATATTATTTCATCTTAGTAGGCGCATAAATGTTATTAATTTGTAATTTATTTTTGACAAATAAACATAAACATGCAATCATTTATGAATGAAAACGGACATTTTTACTATTTGCAAATTGCATTTTCACATAATTTTGTATGTGCATTTTTGTTTTAAATTAATATATTAAGTAGGCGGAAAATATTCGCTGTTCCTTCCTACCAGAAAAAAATAATCGAAACAAATCGTTTTGATTTGCTAAAAAATAGTAAATGAAGCGTTTTGATTGGACCTTATTGAAACTTTATTTAATGAGTTGAATTGTCATATATAATATCACGAGTCGTCAAATAATAGTCGATTATTTTTCATAATTATTATTACGAATGTCATTTGAGGTCCCGAGTGCGTGTAGCGCACAAGGGAAAATTTTAACCTCAAATGGCATGAGTGGTAATGTTGAAAAATAATCGACTAATAATTTGATGACGAGTTGTATTTAGCAGACAATTTAACGAACAGAAATAGTAACATTATTTCATACAACATAATCCTTTGTTGTCCAACAAAATTAAATATTATTTGACCTTAGTCGGCGCATAAATGTTATAAATTTGTAATTTATTTTTGACAAATAAACATAAACATGCAATCATTTATGAATGAAAACGGACATTTTTACTATTTGCAAATTGCATTTTCACATAATTTTGTATGTGCATTTTTGTTTTAAATTCATATATTAAGTAGGCGGAAAATATTCGCTGTTCCTTCCTACCAGAAAAAAATAATCGAAACAAATCGTTTTGATTTGCTAAAAAATAGTAAATGAAGCGTTTTGATTGGACCTTATTGAAACTTTATTTAATGAGTTGAATTGTCATATATAATATCACGAGTCGTCAAATAAAAGTCGATTATTTTTCATAATTATTATTACGAATGTCATTTGAGGTCCCGAGTGCGTGTAGCGCACAAGGGAAAATTTTAACCTCAAATGGCATGAGTGGTAATGTTGAAAAATAATCGACTAATAATTTGATGACGAGTTGTATTTAGCAGACAATTTAACGAACAGAAATAGTAACATTATTTCATACAACATAATCCTTTGTTGTCCAACAAAATTAAATATTATTTGACCTTAGTCGGCGCATAAATGTTATAAATTTGTAATTTATTTTTGACAAATAAACATAAACATGCAATCATTTATGAATGAAAACGGACATTTTTACTATTTGCAAATCGCATTTTCACATAATTTTCTATGTGCATTTTTGTTTTAAATTCATATATTAAGTAGGCGGAAAATATTCGCTGTTCCTTCCTACCAGAAAAAAATAATCGAAACAAATCGTTTTGATTTGCTAAAAAATAGTAAATGAAGCGTTTTGATTGGACCTTATTGAAACTTTATTTAATGAGTTGAATTGTCATATATAATATCACGAGTCGTCAAATAATAGTCGATTATTTTTCATAATCATTATAACGAATGTCATTTGAGGTCCCGAGTGCGTGTAGCGCACAAGGGAAAATTTTAACCTCAAATGGCATGAGTGGTAATGTTGAAAAATAATCGACTAATAATTTGATGACGAGTTGTATTTAGCAGACAATTTAACGAACAGAAATAGTAACATTATTTCATACAACATAATCCTTTGTTGTCCAACAAAATTAAATATTATTTCACCTTAGTCGGCGCATAAATGTTATAAATTTGTAATTTATTTTTGACAAATAAACATAAACATGCAATCATTTATAAATGAAAACGGACATTTTTATTATTTGCAAAGTGCATTTTATATAATTTTGAATTATTGAATAATTTGTAGAAAAAATTTTATTTAGAAACTAATCTTTTAAACAAAATTATAAATAAAAAACAATTATCTCAATATCTCTAGTTTTAAATTAATATATTAAGTAGGCCCAAAATAGTCACTATAATTCGCTGTTCCTTCCCACCAGAGAAAAATAATCGATATAATTCGTTTTGATTTGTTAAAAAATAGTAAATGAAGCGTTTTTATTGGACCTTATCGAAACTTTATTTAGTGAGTTGAATTGTCATAAAAATGTATGCCTTAAAGTTATGGATATTGCAATAATATTATAAAAACTGCTTATCAGTAATAAACATTTATAATTATTTTATACAAAACTTATGACCTGCAATCATTGCTTCATTTTTATCCGTATACAATTTTGTTTCTTGTGAGTTACTTCGGTCTGAAAGACCTAAGTATTACATTCATGAGCTCAAAGTGAAATTCTTACCCCCACTTTTTTAGCATTTCTTGACGTTTTAGGACCCACGGATTCCAAAAAAGCAAAAAAAAATGTGTGTCTGTCTGTAAGTCATTTTTTTTTTCTAAAAATAGGTATTCACAAGGGACAGGTCCGAAAGGACGCGGAGGTCGATAACTGTACCGAAAGTGTGTCAAAAAAATCATTATGTGTGTCAAAAATAGCAAATTTTCATATTTTTGGCTTAAAAACGTTCATTTTAAGTGATTACGAGTAGGAACATTAAATTTGGAGAAATCTTGATGGTCGGGATTGGTATGTGAGATCAAAAACTAGATTATAGCATTATAAGTTTGTCAAAAAAATGTTGTCAAGCGTGTCAAAAGAAAGATTTTTATTTATTTTTTACCTAATTTTTTGGAAAAAAAAATAAAATTAATTGTTTGTTTGAAATGAAATTTTATTATTATTATTGAGAATTATGGCATTATAAGTTTGTCAAAAAAATGTTGTCAAGTGTGTCACAAGAAAGATTTTTATTTATTTTTTTACCTAATTTTTTGGAAAAAAATAAAATTGTTTGTTTGAAATGAAATTTTATTATTATTATTGAGAGTTATGGCATTATAAGTTTGTCAAAAAAATGTTGTCAAGTGTCTCAAAAGAAATATTTTTATTTATTTTTTTACCCAATTTTTTGGAAAAAAATAAAATTGTTTGTTTGAAATGAAATTTTATTATTATTATTGAGAATTATGGCATTATAAGTTTGTCAAAAAAATGTTGTCAAGTGTGTAAAAAGATTTTTAGTTAGTTTTTTACCCAATTTTTGGGAAAAAAAATGTAACTGTTTTTATGACGTAAATGTAATTTAAAATGAAATTGGACATGGAAATTTTTGAATTTGTTATAGTTTTTGAAATATTTTTGGAATTTTGAAAAAGTTTGTATATATGATTTTGTAATAATTTTTGCAATATTTTTAGAATTTCGGAAAAAGTTTTAATTTTTGATTTTGTAAGAATTTTTGGAATATATTTAGAATTTCGAAAAAATTTTAATTTTTGATTTTATTATAATTTTTGGAATTTTGAGAAAATTTTCAATATTTGATTTTGTAATAATTTTTGCAATATTTTTAGAATTTTAGAAAAAGTTTGAATTTTTAAGAATTTTTGAAATATTATTGGAATTAATTTCAAGAAAAAATTTAAATATATGATTTTATTCTAATTTTTGGAATATTTTTGGAATTTTGAAAAAGTTTGATTTTATTTAATTTAACAATATTTTTGGAACTTTGATTATAATTTTCCGGCAACGTATTGATGTTTCGTGTTAGTTTTGTAATAAATTTTTAAACAGAGATAAAAAATACTTGTACTTTAACAAAGAGTTATGTTTGATATACATCGCTGCCCAAAACTAAAAACCATGTCCTCATAAAAGTTTTTTGCCGAAAACTATATCAAAATCCTTAACCCAGACCAAAGTCTTGATATCTCAGAGCTGTGAGATTTCAGCCCCTCCATATTTTTCTAAATGAATTTACCTGGGTCATCTATTGTTTGACTATGTTAGACTGGATAAAGAACAAAACATAATGTATGTTAAACACGTCCACGTACTTCAGTCCCTGCTATTGATATATGAGTTTGGGTGAGATATCACATACCACTGGCAATATCACTAGCCAAGGAGGTATATTATGGAATATGGCTGCTGGCGGATGAACTATATACAGTTAATGGTTGCAGCCTCAATCTTAGCTATGTAATATTCTTTGATGATGGCAAGTTATCACTTACTCGAAGAAATAAGCTTTCACACAACTTTATGTATGGGCTTTAATCATTGAGGAAGGCAGTTTGTCACATGATCAAGGAATTCGCCACTAGCTGGATTGTGGGCCAGTTTAGTTTTGATTAACCCCATTTTCAATTTGTTCCTGGAAATTTTCAAAATAAATTTTACTGTTTACCTCTTACTTTATTTTTTTTCTCTTTCCTATCTTGAAATATTGTCTTAGTCGGTCTTGAAATATTTTGTATGTGATAGGATTTATTGTTTATGGTTATCTGTTCTTTAAAAAAAAATAGACAGATTTGCGAATTGCGTCTATCGACACCTTTGAACGCATGTTGCTTTGAGACTCAGGTCTTAAAAGATTATATATGTCGTTGAGGCACATATTGTAAATTATTCTACACACAATTATTCTACACAAAAGCTTTTCTACAACAAAAAGTTGTTTGCAGCAAATTCAGTAATTTCAGTCAAATCGAATCTAAAATAACGTTTGATATTTTTCTACATATCTGTCATGACCCGTACCTCTTGTGGGTGCAATTTAAAGTCTATGCACCCTTTGGATAATTTCTTAATAAACGTTTTTTAAGCTTTAATCTTTGCTATAGTTACATCAAGCGTCTTGCACTCCAACTATTTCTAATTTAAGTTAACGAAAACGTTTATTGAACTTATATCTGTAACTATCACAAAACAATTGATTCTTAATATTCGCTAAACCTTAAAAGTTCTCACATTTAATTTTTGCTCGTGTTTTATACAAACAACTACTCCATGTTTAATGTATGGTTATTTTAAAAAATTTTAAACTTACAAAAACTATTTATTAATTGTGTTTATTTCTATTAGATGCAAACGCGATCTATTCCATTTTTGACGTTTCTGAATTAGCTGAGAAAAACTTTAAATTTTTAAAGTATTTGCAACTGGATTCCTTAATTTGATTTATTGTTTTCTTTAGAAACACATAATCGACTTTTTAACCAACAATTATTATAGTATTAATTAATTTACTTTATATTATATCACAATTTAAATCACTACATCAAAATTTTTTAAAATGGAATAGATCGCTTTTGAATCTAATGATTGTAAGTACCTCCGAAAAATATTTTTGGGCTCAACAGTTACAAGTTTAATAAAGTAAACCTCCAAAAGATTTTACTGTTTCATTACACTGAAAAAAAAATTAAAGTACATAACATCAATCATTTCATTTCATACCTGAAGTTGGCAGTTCATTATTCAAACAAAGAAAAAATGCTTTAAACAATGCCACGGCGATTGAAACAAATACAGTTAAATATTTGTCCTGAATCCTGATAGAATGAGGTTCGTTAAAAATAAAAAGTGTTAAATACAATAATACAGAAATTAAATGAAGTAACTAACTATGTCCATGACAGAAATTGACTTTGGCCTTGTATCATGCATTTTTTATTTCAAAACAGAAGGATTATTGGGTCAAATATATTTAATTTTCACATAAACATAACATGCTGTTACCTCATGTACACCGTTGTAACTTGTAACCTGTACAGCTGTTGAAGCAATTTCGGGTTCGATTCGGCATATTCGTTCTCGCGACGAGGTTAAGACAACCGAATCTCCATTTCAAATGTGGCAGTTTGTTCCAGTATATAAATTCCAAATACAAACACAATACACCTGACAATACACCTACAACAAAATAATTTTTAAATAAAAAATTAAATAACCTCAAACTTAATAACAGAATTTTATAACAAAAATGTTTATTATTCATTTCCAAATAATCAAAATTCCTTTGATAAATTTTCCTTGAATAACAAATTTTTATATGCTTTTATCTTTCTTTTTTAATTTTAATTAAATTCCACATTTATTTTTCATATTTTAATAACTAAGAAATAAATTGTAAAAATTTGAAAAATATTTCCTTATTTCAATTTTGAATAATTGAAAATATGTACTTCTTTTTAAGAAAACCGTTGAAAGGAGTAATTGTTAACTATATATACAATACATATAATATGTATGGGCGACCTCTTTCTTATGGCTATTAAAGTGTAAACATTAAATATTTTATCTGAGAAAGAAAACACCAAGTGTGAGCTTTTCAATTATAAGTTAATTCTGTTGAATTTCCTTTTTCTATATTTTTTGCTTTTGCAATTCCATTCTTTGAGTATTTTGTTGTCTAGACTCTAGACTGTGTGTTATATTTATAGACATTGTGATTAATATGTATGTAAAGAGAAAGTAATAAGTAAGGGATCAAAAATTAATATATAAAATATTTGTGGTGTAAAAAAGTTTGGTATTGATTTCAAGTTATATTTTGTGACTTGACTTGTATTGTGCGGAAATAATACTGGAATTGGAAATTAAACAAGAAGAATAGAGGTTTAGTGGGATGGGGTTTGCTTTTCGTTTTTATTTTTACTATTGTTTTTATTATTTTAAGTCACTATTAACCCCTTATAGTTTTATTAGTTTAAATAAATATATTTTTGAACGGACTATTTATTTGAGTAAATTTTGTGCCTGAAAAAAATTCAAATTTTCTTTAAACTTCGGTGATCGTTAGTATAATAAAAAAAATTAATACGTGTTTCTTATTTTTTTATTTTTGCACTAGTTTTGACACTTGTTACACTTTGTTTTGACACTTGTTTGACACAAAACTTGTTAAGAAATTTAGGAACAAGAAAGTTTTAAGGATAATTATGCTCTATTGGTTAAAAAAATTTTAATAATTTTTTTGTTTGTTTGAATGGTATTTAGTGAGGGTTTATAAAAATATTACACTGACAAAAAATATTTTTATTTTTAGATGATTTTTTAAATTTTAATTTTACATAACTCTATTTTAAGTACTTTCAAAAAAGAAATTATTAAACTCGGTTCACCCATTCGAGCACAGTTTAATTTAATCTCCTATTTTCTCTTAATTTCTTAACAAAATTCATATAACTCTGTGTCAAAACTATTGAAAATATAATAAACAAGTATTATTTTTTTTTATTATATTGACGATTACCGAAGTTTCAAGGAAATCGGAAATGGTCAGGTTCACATCATGATCCATTTTTTTATTTTTTAAGGAATTACTTTTGACAAATTATTGACGTATATTAATTTTGTAATGAGATATATATTAATTGCAAAATGAAGTCAAGTGATTCAAAGAATTTAAATTATATTGTTATCACGAGACTAACTGGTGACTGTTGCCCAAAGTAAAAATGAATTTCGACAAGTCAGTTTGATTTCGTGAAAAGGTTAAGCTTGAATTATTAAAAAACTAGAGAACATAAGCCTTAATACAAATCGGGTATTAATTCCTACCTACCTGGAAGTTACGCACTGTTTTGGAAAAGTTAATTTTAAAACATCATTTTTTTATCAAAATCAGTTTTGTGTCGCGAATTTTGTGATGCAATCTTTTTAAAACGTAAGTTTTTCATTGATTGTAAGATTTAACAGTTAGCAATATTTTCAATAACTTTCAAAAGAAACCATTTATCAAACTGAAAAGTATATATTTAGTTAAAACAAGTAAATTGCTTCCTGCATAGAAGATAATTCGTATTTATATAAATAATTTGATATATAATTTTTTCAATGACTCTTCCTCTGATTTCTAAACATTATTGTCAGTAATATACCAAATCAAATTGCAAATATTATTCCTACTAAACATTCAATCACAAACGATGACAAAAATCGAAATATTTTCTTTTAAAAAAAAGTCATATAAAAATAATGTCGAAGAAACATAAAAAAATAAAAAACAATTCGAACTGCAATTTATGATAATCTTAATACCAATATCAAAGGCTTTTTATAAATCTAACAACCCTCTTTCCTCATTTGCTCTTTTAAATATGTACTTCATGTTATATCAATTTTCTGAAAATTGTTGTTAGAGTTATAAAAAAAATCGAACCATAAAATTTTATTGACTTTGTTTTATTTATTAATTTTTTTTATTTGTTTTCAATGTTTGACGTACGCAAAAGCATAAAGAAAACATAAGCAGTGATTTTCTTTAAGAACTTATTTCCAATTTCTTTTTTATTCGCTTACATATTAAAGTGTTACTTTATTACTGTGATTTGCGGCCTTAAAGTGCCACTTTTTAACCATACATTTTGTTGTCATAGTTACGTCCAAAAAAGTAATAAACATTTGTATTTGTTCAAATTCTATAAAAATAGAAATTTTTATCAGTAGCAGCAACCTTTCGTTTCCCAATTTCCTAATCCAATTAAAATATTTGTTATTATTTGTCGTCATATAGTTATTCGATTTGTTTGGAAAAAAATAACAAATATATTGGTCAAAGCCTACTTGTTCAACATACTTTTATTGCAAAATTTATAAAATTTTTAATTTTGATTTAGCTTGAACAATTTTTTTTTAAATATTTTGTTTGCGGCGAATAAAAAATAGTAAAGTAAAAGTAAAATAATAAAGTAAAAAATAGATTCACGGACGTAATTTTTCGTCCGTTTTGGACTTAATGTAGGTGCAAATCTCGTCTGGCGCTTCGATTCGCAAACTCCTCATACGTCCAAAAACCTTAGCTTTACGTCCTTGCATCATAATGTACTATTTGCTTTGGATTACGGTTTTTTATTCGATTTTTCAAAACTTATAGACGAAATATAACTATTAATAAACTATGCTTTTACTATACTTTAGTTTATGTTTTGCAAAAAACTGAATAAATGAAAGTATTGGTTTACCATATATTTAAAGTGGGACCATATTCTCAAAAACCAATGCCTAGTCCAGTGTAAAATTATCAACCCTATATAAAAATAGCAACATAGTTATCTTGTTTATATTACACATTTGGGGAAACATATTATATATAATTATACAGTTATAGAATATGAACTGTTGTCAACCGATCACCACAACTAATATTTAACGTGCATAGACTTATGTCAAATCGTTTTTTTGTTTGTTTGTTTTCTTCTCTTTGTCTCTCTGAGAAACAGTTATTTCTTCTCAAAGACGTGCCTAGCTTTTTCATCTGATTCAAAATTGTACAATTATTGCGAGTTTTTTTTAAGTGAAAACTTCTTTAGCCGCGTTGTAAAATTTTGTATGGAGTAAAATCTATATATTCGCATTATCAGTTTTTAAATCAGCAAAATATTTTTAAATATGAAACACATTCATCATTTCTTAACGTTTCAAATTGCGATGTGGATATCGCGCTCGGCTGATGTTCTGTAGATCGTGAGTTCAATTCCTGAACTGGTACATTTTTTTTATTGTTTTTTTTTAAATTTTTATTAAATACCATTAAAATTAATATTTTTTATTCATGAATTCATAAAAATAATAAAAATTTCTTTTTACGGATTTTAAAAAATTGATCTATAATGCAGTTTTTTAAAGTTATATTGCTCCTGTCTTATGAAATTTGCATTCTAGTCATCATGCTACATAAATATTGAACGTAGGAAAGATAGTATAACCTGAAACAATTACATTTGTATATCAAAATTGTTGGTTTGAAATTGTATGTAATACATGTTTCTAAAATTAAGTGAAGACTTAATACTTGTAACTTGATACTTGATAACATCGATTATATCGATTTAAAGCTCACAATTACGAGACGGAAATCGCTTAATTCTATATAAAGAAGCATAGCTTATGTATGATTAAACATGGATGGCAATCATGATAAATAAACTAATTAAAAATGGTGACACTTAGCCGATAGTGATTTGCAGACGGCAACAGTGCGCATTAATACCAATTAATTTACTTAGCTTTCCGCAGGAAGATTTGTAAAATTTAAAATTGTTGATCTATGGGTGTGACAACCACGCGTCCTTTAGTCCCTGCTATTGGCATATGATTTATCTTGTGACATCGTATACCACTGGTAATAGCAGTGGAATCTCATTAGCCAAAATGATGTCTTAGGGGTGCTGGCGGATGAAGTATTTTCAATCAACTATACCATCCCTTACTCTAAGTTATGGAATATATTTTGATGATACGCTATTTTTTTAAAAATAAAATGTGTTTGGCAGTAGAAATTACAAGGTATGTCACAACAACACATAAAAAACGTTTAAGAACAAGGTCCCACAACAACATGCTTTCTAAGGTGTTGATAGACGCAAATTTTTCTATGATATGTTTTGGTTATTTTAAATATATAAATAGTTGCTTGGAATGCTGATAGATGTGAAACCCAGAATAATTTTAATGTTTTTTAATAATTCAAGCATTCTGAAATTTTAATTTGCAATGCTACAATAATTGGAAGACAGACAAAAAAACACAGCTATTTCACAGATTTAAGTTTTCACTTCTGTCGGCAGTCCTTAACACTACCTTCTTTTTTAAATCTATAAGAAAAAACCCTACCACATTAAAATTACAGTTTCTTCCTCGCTGCCACTGTATAAAAAGAAATTAAAAAAACTGACATTTTGGTTTTTATTATGTTTAACCAAATATACAATTTTTGATATTTTATCAATGAAAAATATATTTGTCCATATTGAAAAAAGTTTGAGAGCAAATTTTCATAATATACTTTGAGAGTTTTTACATAAGTTAAATAGTTGTTCGTGTCGTTAGTAAATATTGGTTGTCCTTTATAAAATATCTGAGTTAAACAATCACTCGAAATAACACAATAAATTTAAATTACTCTCGTAATTATTTTAATTCATTTCATAAAAATTAGCACAACTATGAAGAAAACATTTAATATATTTTGTCATTTTAAACTTAGAATTGGTTTATATTTATTATTTAATGAAAAGTTTGTGGTTGTAATTAAAAACAAATCAAAATGGAGAAAAGAGCAATTGAATATGATGTGTGCTCACGATTTTTTATGTCTCTCTTAATATAATTTTAAAGTTATGTTCTCTCTATTTTTATAAATGGGTCATTCTTTTACAAACCGGACACCATTCTGACCGACACATATAGATTTTGGCTGAAGTATTTTAGAGGTTTTATAGCGAAAAAAAGATATACGTGTTCGAGGATTTTTTTTTTGGAAAATAGAGCGGTTCTAAATTTGGAGAATTTCGTGGTTTTGGACTGATGACTTAGTCTTAAAAGTCCATAACTTCGGTTCTATCAAAGATAGATACTTCTGTTATTTTTTATTTTAAAGGTAAAACATGCTTTTTAAAAAAAAAATAAAGTCAATAATTATTAACAATCTTCTATTGTTATTAACAAAAAAAATGTTAAAATCGATTTTTACGACCTACGTAATAAGTTTTTATTATGACCATCGTATTCTACGTTTAATTTTCTATAAACAACTTATTATTAATTAATTTGTGAAATGATTTTTACTGTTAGAAATTCGAAATAAATTAATTTTCTAGCGCAGGACGACAAAAAATTCCATAAATGGGTCATTCTTTTACATACCGAACAGATTAGGGCAAAATCTGACCAACATATTTTTAATTTAGCTGAAAATTTTTTTACGGGTTTTATATAAAAAAAAGTCAGTCAAGTGCGAATATAATTCGCTCGCTGAGGATGCCGTGTATATAATATTTGAGAAAACAACAGTTTTTGTTTGCATAGTTTCACGTTGGGTTGCATTTTACCCAAAGCTGTTTATGGTGGCTGAAGAAGGCTTCAATAACGTCAGCTTATAAATTATTTCTATTGGAAAATATATTATCAATTGTTTTCGCTTCAACTGTTGTTGGTTTATGAATTTTTCTTTATAAATTTTTTTGTAGAAAATAGTTTGAGAGCCGGTTTTGAGGATTTTTATTGAAACCAACATTAAAGTCACCTATCACAATAGTTGGAGAAAAAGTGTCGTCAAATTATTGCCAACGAGTGCATTGTTACCACAGTCGAGTGATTTGTCTACTGAACATTGGGGAGATCGGCATACCAACAGGATTTGAACTTCATCTAGTTGAACATTCACAATGACTGCCAGCAAAGCTAAAATCGAAGTAATGGTGGCTACTATTTTTTTTTTTTGCACTAGTGGTACTGTATCAGACCTAACGGAAAGAACAGATCTCCAACCTCGATTTACTTAACTGCTACCATTTTATAGTTCAATAGTTCAAAAATTTCAAAAATGTTTGTAATAAGTGATCAACTTCACAGAGAACAATGGCAACGTAACCATATTAAATGATAACACTAGTTTACAAGAAAAATCTCCCGAAATAAAACTCAACTTTTCTTATAGATTTGGACCTCCTGAACACGAATATTATATTCATTTTTTTTGGTTAGCTCTTGTTTTTGAGATATTCACGAAAAACCAAATTTTTTGGTGATCAAAAATGTTGTTTCGGTTTTTGGATCTCATATTTTACAAAACAAACAAATTAAATGTATTAATAAATTAAGTGCATAAACATGCCAACAAACATTTTGAGTTATATTTTGTAAAAATCCGTTAAGGATTCTGGAAGTTACAGTCGAAAAAAGTTGAAAAAATACGAAAAATTCACGTTTTTTTTAAATTTTTCCATTTTCAACGCCATAAATTTTGAACAAATAAAGACACTAATTTTTTTTAATTTCTTGGAGCCTATAGTAGTTTCAAAGTTTCAATTTTCTTTCTTTTAAGGTAAAAGATACGAATATTGGTGCAGTTTGCACCAAGTTATTAAAGTTTTTCCAAAAAAAAGTCTAAACTCAAAATTTGGAAAAAATAGTTTTTTACTTAATTTATTGTGCCATAAATAATAATTTTAAATGTTCAGTTGTTCTCAAACATCTGTAAAGAATTATTTTAAAATAGTAAAGTATAATTTCCATTTTTGTTTTCGAAGTTGGGAATTGGATCGATATGAGACGTATATAGAAAAATATAAACAAAAGATAATGAATTGTGAGGAGAGGCAAAACATCATAACATCAGAACTATTTAAGTTAGTTCAAGTACCATAAAGTTAAGCCCCTATTTATGTCTATTAATACCTGTAAGGTTTGTTTCTTTTCTGTTTTTGGTTTTTTGATAATGTAATTTTTTTTCTATCACCGCCCACCTTGTGTTACTCCTTACGTTTATGATCATTTTAAGTTTAATTTAAGAAAGCAATTACTTCTCCTTTTTAATAGTTTATCGCTTTTGCCAACTTTTGTTTAATTAGTTTAATTTCTTTTTAAGTAGATATTTGGCGTATGATTAGTTGCAAATATAATCTCTCTGAGGATAAATTTAATTCCAAACATTCAAGTGAAAATATTAATTAAAAAAGAAAAAATATTACAAATATAAATTTTAAATAGTGTATTGTTTTTAAAAATCAATAAATCAATAGTGATAGACGGCTATAAGCAAAGCAACATAAATTGTTAGTAAAGTGTAAGGTCAAGTTTATTTAAATGGCCTCGTCAAGAAGTTTCAAGTGTAAAAATTAGCCCAAATTCATTTTGTTTTATTTGTGGAAGTAACAATACATACTGCTAAAAGAATCACCCCATTTATAAGAACTGTCTATCTTCATTACTAACTGATATTTTCCAACTCCTAAAATAAATCCGAGGTGGGAGGAGCTAGATCATGTCAAAAAACTTCACAAAAAAATCTCAATCTCGAGAAAAACCATATAAAAATAAAATACATCTTTTGTCCAAAAAAGACATTTCATAATCAACTAACTGATATTTGTCAACTCCTAAAATAAGTTCGAGGTGTGAGGAGCTAGATCATGTTAAAAAACTTCACGAAAAAAATCTCAATTTCGAGAAAAATCATATGAAAATAAAATACAACTTTTGTAAAAAAAAGACATTTCATAATCAACTAACTGATATTTTGCAACTCCTAAAATAATCCCGAAGTAGGAGGAGCTAGATCTAATACGAAAACAACTTATATATAAATCAATTGTGTTGCAGAGTTTAAATTATTCTTATAGTTAAATTTTTTTTCCAAATTTTGAGTTTTGACTTTCTTTGGGAAAACTTGAATAACTTGGTGCAAACTGCACCAATACTCGTATCTCTTACCTTAAAAGAAAGAAAATTGAAACTACTATAGGCTCCAAGAAATTAAAAAAAATTAGTGTCTTTATTTGTTCAAAATTTATGGTGTTGAAAATGGAAAAATTTAAAAAAAACGTGAATTTTTCGCATTTTTTCAACTTTTTTCGACTGTAACTTCCAGAATCCTTAACGGATTTTTACAAAATATAACTCAAAATGTTTGTTAGCATATTTACTATGCACTTATTTTATTAATATATTTAATTTGTTTGTTTTGTAAAATATGAGATCCAAAAACCGAAACAACATTTTTGATCACCTAAAAAATTGGTTTTTCGTGAATATCTCAAAAACAAGAGCTAACCAAAAAAAATGAATATGATATTCGTGTTCAGAAGGTCCAAATCCATAAGAAAAGTTGGGTTTTATTCAGGGAGACAAAAAAAGTTCAAAATTTGTAAACTAGTGTAATCTATCGAATAGCAAACAGGTATGTTATCGCTTAATTTTTCAACCTAACGCCTTTCGCCTGAAGTTGAGTTCATCTGACTTGTTAAACTTTTTTCATCTAATCTGATTTTGTTTGTTCATTTCTATATTTCGTTTCACTCAATATTTTACTATAATACTATGTAGGAAATGTACAACGTAGCAAAATTTATCCTCTTCTACGATTATTTTACGTGAATAGTCCTTCACTAAAACACAATTTCAGAATTTTAATCAAATGAATGTTTTCGAACAGCGGCATACAGAGTTTTCTACGCATACTCAAAACTTTTGCGATCCAAACATCTTTCGCAGTCGTGCAAACTCACACTTTACAAAGCATTAATTCGACCTGTGCTTACCTTTGGAAGCGAAAGCTGGACACTGACTTCCTCCGATTGTAGAATTCTATCAACATTCGAGAGGAAAGTCATACGAACAATTTATGGTCCATGTAAAGTTGCTGAAAATCAGTATAGAATCCGAATGAATCATGAAATCAGACAGCTTCTTGGAGGCTGCGATGTAATCGGATTCATTAAATCTAACCGAATTAGATGGTTTGGTCATGTAGAAAGGGCACCATTAGATAGAATGATTAAAAAAACGTCCCAACAACAACCAGCTGGTGTTCGTCGAAGAGGAAGACCTAGACAACGCTGGCGTGATGACATCATCCAAGACCTTCGTGATATAGGATGTCGAAACTGGGGTCAACTGGTCATGGAACGAGACGATTGGAAGCTGATTGCACAGACGGCAAAATCCCTCCATGGGATGTAAACGCCAGAGAGAGAGAGAGAGAGAATGTTTTCGAAAACTATAAAAAATTGTTTTAGACTAGAAAAAGTTCATCTCTCATATGACACTCCACCCCACTCAACAAGAGCAAAAATATTTTTTTTTTTCAAAATTTCCACTTTCAACTCAAAATAACATTTGAAATGATTTTTTTGTTATCAGTAGGCGTGGGAAAACACATGCAAAAACTGTAGAAAATTTCAACTTGATAGCACTTAAAGTTTGTGAGTAAATTGATTATGTAGAAATAATCACCGGACACCGAAGTGTCTGTCACCAATAGGGTACCGTTTTTACTTTTTTAAAGTACGGAACCCTAAAAAATATAAACATGCCGAGGATTTTTTCTGTTTTTTTTGGGAAAATAGAGCGGATCTATATTTCGATATATATAAAACATATTTATATACTTTGACTTATTTTCAAAGATTCATAACTTCGGTTCTATTAAAGATAAATACTTCTGTTTTGTTTTATTTTAAGAAAAATTATTAACAAATTCCTATTGTTACAAACAAGTAAAATGTTAAAATCGATTTTTTTGCTCTACAAAAATAAAGAGTGTTTAGTATAACCATCGTATTCTGCGTTCAATTTTAAAAACGTTTATTTAATTAATGGAGAAATGAGTTTTACTGTAATAAATGAATTAATTGTTCAAGCGCGGGACGACAGAAATTTATGAAATTTTTTGGTGTGAATGAATTTCGATAAATTTATTTATTTCTAACAGAAAAATTCGTTTCTCTATAATAAACAATACGTTTTTTATAGAAAATTTAACGTAGATAAATATACTAAACACTCTTTATTTTAGTGAGAAAATAAATAAAAATCGATTTTAACACTTTATTTGTTTATAACAATAGGAATTTGTTAATAATTTTTACCAGAACCGAAGTTTTGAATTTTAAAAAAATAAGTCGTCAAACCAAAAATCACGAAAATTTAGATCCGCTCCATTTACACAAAAAAAAAAATAGAAAAATTCTCTAACACGTATTAATATTTTTTTTTACATATATAACCCGCAAAAAAATTTTCAGCTAAATCAAAAATGTGCTGGTCAGATTTTGTCCTAATCTGTTCGGTATGAAAAAGAATGACCCATATATGGAATTTTTTGCCGTCCCGCGATCGATAAATTAATTTATTTCTAAGAGTAAAAATCATTTCTTCAATAATTAAAAATTCGTTTTTTTTTATAGAAAACTAAACGTAGAATACGATAATCATACTAAAAACTTATTACGTGGGTGGGACAATGACTAAAAATCGATTTTAGCATTTTATTTGTTTATAATAGTAGGAGTTTGTAAAAACATTTTTTGACTTTATTTTTATTTTAAAAACAGCATCTTTTAACTTCAAAATAAAATAAAAAGAAGTTTCTATCTTTGATAGAACCGATGTTATGAATTTTTGAAAATAAGTGGTCATATAATTTTTTACGATATAAACGCCATTTTACGATATAAAACCCATAAAAAAATTTCAGTCAAAAGCCAAACTGCCAAATGCTAACATTTTACATTCTAGATGTCTTGCAATAATATCTCGTTGAATTTACGAAGAGACAAATGTAAGGAACTAGCGGATTCGCACATTGGACGAACACACCTAGTAATAGCATTCAAGCTTAGTTCTATTCTGATCAAAATTTAAACCTTTAATTTTTACTTCTTCTTCTTCAGGTGCCATTTCCTAGAACGTTGGCGAGTAGAATTTACAATTTTACTTTATTTGCTGCAGTGCGAAATAATGCTCGACTACTGAGAACATACCACAGTCTTAAATTTTTTAAACATGGTGTCTTGCCGCTTGCATCTGCCTTGACGTCGATGACCCTCAATTTTTCCTTGAATTATGCGGTTTAACGATTCATATTTTTCGTTTCACACTACATATCCAAAATACTCCATTTTACGCTGTTTTATGATATTGATTACCTCGAGTTATTTCCCCATTTGATCTAAAACTTTAGCATTTGTTTTGCGTTGCTAAGACACATTCTTCTACAAGTTCACATTTCAAATGCCTCAGTTCTTTTACACACGACATCAGTTAATGCTTCCATTCCATACAGAAGAATACTTAACACATTACAATGTAGTAATCTTCCCCGAAGTGTTAATTTCGGGTCTCCTGATGTCAACACTGTTTTCATTTTCATTAATGCACTTCGTGCTTTTTCTATTCTGCATCTGATTTCTTGACCATTCTCACATGATTCATTTAAGTACTATCCTAAATATCTAAAGTGCTGTCCCTTCTCCACAACTCCATTGCCAGCCATCAACGACTGTATACTATAATTGTGGCTGTATACTATAACCGTATTTAACAATATCTGCAGATTTTTCATGCTTGTTGCTATCAATACAGTATCATTAGAATCTGTTACATTGTTGTATACCACTCAAATGACTCCATTTACAATTAGCCCAGACTCAATCTGCGCTAATGCATCATTATTAATATGTTCTGAATATAAATCAAGCAATAAAGGTGAAAGTAACCAACCCTGTTTTATGTCTCTCTATATTTGTATGTTATCTGTTATATCATGTTCTACCCAAACTGCAGCAGTTTGATTCTAATATAAGATTGGGATAATGCGTACATCATTTCGTCCAGAGTCAAATCCAACAAAAATTTGTACAGTACTTCGTGTCTTGCCCTGTCAAAAGCTTTCTCATAATCAATGAAACACGTATACAAATTAACATCCATATCCCGGGTCTTGTGAGTTAGAATTTGCATACTGAACATTGCCTCGCGAGTTCCGAAACCGTTTTTGAACGAAACAAACACCAAATTGTGTCTTACCCATCTTTTATTCACACTTAGCATTAATTTTTTTATGTATGATCTTCAGAAAGAATTTGAGAACAAAACTCACCCATCATATACTAATGATTCTATGATTGCTGATTTTGATCTTGATTTTTTAGATATTCAAAATTGTGCATTTACATGTAAAGAATAATTCTTTACATTTTTATGTAAAGAATTAGTAAACAATAATTCTTTATATTTTTTTTTTTCTTTTTTTTTTTTTAATATCTATCATATAGATATTAAAAAAGGTGTTTTAAACTCAAAACTAAAATATTTTATATATAATATCTAGTGCTCCAAAAACCAAAACAACAAAATAATTCTTTACCTAAAAAATGTCTGAAGTGTAAAGTGGTTTAGTTACAACTATTAAATACCAGAGTGTGTTGAGTGTGATTGCAAGCAAATTGCAGCTGCAAAATATTAAAAAAAAATTGGTTTTAAATATTTCAAAACAAACGTTTTGAGCACTTAACTTTAAAATTTTGCGTAGCTCGTGACATTGTTTTCATATTTTTTAACAATTTTGATGTTTAGGTTTAATTTCTAAGTAGAGATACAAACCAAAAGTTTATTGTAGGTGGATTGGGTTGGTATTAACTTTGAAACATTTAAAAAATGTAATTATTTTGAACTTATGAACTTTGAACTTATTCGGATAAAAAAAATAAACAATATCAATTTGTTACGTAAACATGTGTTTTTATTCGCCTACATATTAAAGTGGTACTTTATTACTGTGATTTACGGCCGTAAAGTGTCACTTTTTAACCATATATTTTGTTGTCATAGCTACGTCCAAAAAAGTAAAAAACATTTGTATTTGTTTAAATTCTATAAAAAATAGAAATTTTTATCAAAGCAACCTTTAAGTTCAAAATCTCACAATCCAATTAAAATTATTGTTATTATTTTGTTGTCATAGTTATACAATTATTTTGAAAAAAAATAACAAATATTTTGTCAAAGGTTACTTGTTCAACATATTTTCATTTTAAAATTTATGCAAAATTATTACTTGATATAGAATAAACAATTTTTTTAAAACTATTTTGCTAGCGGGGAATAAAAAATAGTATATGACGCACAGACGTAAGCTATTTTGGACTTAATGTGGGTGCAAACTCCACATACGTCCAAAATATTTAGCTTTACGTCCTAGCATTATATCATAATGTACTATTATGCGTCTGTGTTTGTACGATTTACAGAAAAGTAGTTTCTTTTCAGTTTCAGTTGCGTCATATATAATGGTTTTTATTAATTTAAAACTGAACCGTTTGGAATTTTGGTTAAAAAATAGATCTTTTACCCGTATATGGAGTGTGATTTGATAAACGAATTAATCACAATAGTTTAAATCTACCAATAAATGAATATTTTTATTTTTATTTTTTATTAAATAAGCTGATATCTAGTAAACAGACATATTGATACATCTTATTTACATTCTTTACATAGATTTTAGGATGTGTAAAAACTTAATAATTTGCATTATAAAAATTACGTCAATTACTTTTTGTAAATAATTTGCTCAGTTGGTAATTGTTTTGAACATGGATTTTAACCAATCCAAAGGCATAGTTCCTGTTTTATAAATTTTAAGTTAAATAAATCAAGTAAAGCAGATATATAACTTCTTCTTTCTCTAATAATTTTGGCATTTCACCAGGAATTTGATCTGGTCCAGCAGTTTTACTATTTTTTAAATGCCTTATGGCACATTCCAATTCGCCTTTTGTGATATCTGAACCCTTCTCTATTTGTTTGTGTGGAATTTCAGTTCTTACATAATTTGAAATTCAACTTTCACATATATTTTTCATTCCTTTAACATAGTTAACTTTTACCATTTTTGTCACACATATAGCTAATATGACCGCTTTTGTACATACTTGTAGCTGTTTAGCCTTTCTATATCATTACATTCATTTGTTAGTCATTGTCATTTTGCTTATTTATATGTGTCCGTATTGTTTCTAGGTACTTTTTGGTATTGGAACTCTTATAAGCACGACGTTGATCCATATTTTCCAATATCCAGATCCAATCCAATATTTTATCTCCCGGGATTCGCTTTGCTACAGGTGACGGTTTTAAATTTTCTTGCGCAGTTGATGTTATTGCATTTTTAATTGCGTCCCTCAGAGTCTGAAAATCTCTGAAAGCAAGTTCGTCATTAAATTCATTTTGCATCGTATTCCTGACACCTAAATTAAAATTTTTTTAACATCAATATGAAATTATGATATTGTTTTTCACGCTCCGTAAGTTTTAAATTCGGTGTGAAGAACAGTTCCTCGCCGTACACCCTGGATTACTAAATCTTTTCAAATTTTTTATAGTCAAACGTTTCATTGCGAATTCTTGGCTGTGATACAAACAAATGAACATGAACCAAAACCAAAGTCACAAGAACAACGGTACTTCTCACCACAATAAGCTAAAAATTATTGGACCTTCAGTTCGTATTTTGCAATTAAACATTGAGGCATTAGTAAGTCAAAAACTGAGCACTTAGAATGTTAAAAGATTTCGACATCGATGTTGTGATTCTTTAGGAAACACATGCTGCAGATGAAGCGTAACTTTCCTGTAGAGGAAACATTGTTGGCTTTAAATAAATCAGGGTTATTTAACATCAAACATATGGATCTTTCACGCCCCCAAATACTGCGTGGTCCACTGGTACTTTACCATTATTTCACAACCCAGCAATATACGCTGGTTATTTCAATAGTCATCACAGTCAACGATCCTACTCAAACAACAATCAAAATGGCATACAACTGACTGACTGGGCCGATGTTAACAACATGTTCCTGGTATATGGTGCAAACATTATTAAAACCTTTAGATCTACTAGATGGTGAAGTGATTCATGCCTCGATGCGTACTATCTTGCGCCATCATGTCCACTCACCTACAAGTGTGTTAAATCATATCGCTCCACCTGCACTTAGACGTTCGCATGCGCTCATGCCGGAAGATAAAATGGAAACTAAAAACATCACGTTACCGTTCCATGAATATTACGGTGACAATACTCTGTCGACTGAAGGTAAGAAGGCCTTCTCACAAAACTGCCAGCAACGTGCTGGCATCCAATTTTAATATATTTTATGTGTGGGTTACCTCCTGGAATCATTACATCTCCTAGAATAACACCTGGGCTTACTATTATTAACTCGGCTTTTACTCAACCCGGTTTCGATCTACCATGTCATACCTGAAATAAACTTAACCGAATAAGAACAAATCATGGTCGTTATGCTGCCTCCTTCTTCAAGTGAGACATCCCGAGTTGAAATTTAATTATTCTTTAAACCCTAGAGATTCTACTATTTAGAATTCAGAGTATTTTAACATCAATTAGTTTCAATAGGAAAATAACATCTGCATAACACCTTCCAAGGCGAGTTACCGAAAAAATCCCGTTTGAGTTGTTAAAAATAAATTTTTGTAACTAAATTGCAAAATCTACGCTTTTTCGTGCGTCATTTTAGTGACGATGTTTAGCGATGTATAGCCGAGTGTGTTAAAACACTAGTCTATACATTGTTAGGGTCGACGGTTCGAATCCAGTCAAATCCAATATATGGATTTACTGAATTAGAATTACAGAACCGAGAAGTATTGATATAATATATATCCTTCAAAGGACAATAAATCCACTGGATGTACTTCTTTAAAAAAAAAAAAATTAAATGAGCTTTATTTAAGCATTAATCTAGTACATTGGTCAGATTCATTAAAGTACTAATTGTAGTTGTTTAATAATTTAATAAAGCATTAATAATAATGGTTTAATGATTCATTAGAATATAAGTACTTTAATGAATCATTAAACCATTATTATTAATGATTTAATGAATTATTAAACAACTACAATTAGTACTTTAATGAATCTGACCAATGTACTAGATTAATGCTTAAATAAAACTATCAAATTCGTGAATGATTTCATATCCACGCTGGCGTTCAAATAAACCATAGTTCTTAGATTAGAGTACTCGCACCACAATGTTGAAGGTTTCATGGATCCTAGTTTTCTTACAAAATAGGCCAGCATGACCGTTTCATTGATTGTTGTAGTTTTTGATTCTTTGAACCACTCATCAAAATTTTTGTGTGAAGTTTCGTACGCCAATTTCGATTTTTCCGGTACGATTGTAGAAATAGCTTCATTGGCTGCTGCTTCTATATCTGACGATACAAAATCATCATCACTTGAACTTATCTTGATATTTTTCACAATTGGCAGTATGAAAACTAAAAGAAAGCCAAGGCTACTTACTCCTTATAAAATCCTTATAATTTGTTTAATTGGTTTTTTTTATAAAAGTTTAATATTGCAGCTTCGTTACAAAAAATCTTGTATGAAACACGTTGCTAAATTAGTTGTTTTAATTGTTTTAAGCAACTTGTTTCATGAACAGCTATTAAAATATCCTCCTGTAGCTAAATAAACTAAAAAACTTTTAGGTCCTACTAATTCTACTATATATATATTCTATCTATTTTGTAGATATAATATTTAGGTTCTAATAAGTATTTGATACTTATTAGTCATATGGATGCAGTTATGCATTAACGTGTCAACCCACAAAAATAAAAATTTGGAGATATTAATATGATATAATTCTTGAATCCTTAAAAACTATTTTTAAAATATTTAAAATGGTTTTGATTTTTTTGCTCCTAAAATTTAAGTTATTATTAACACACCCATTATCCGTCAAAAAATTTTTGCCATAAAAACTCAAATTCTCCAACTTTCAACAGCACACTTAGGGCTTGTAAACCGGATAAAACCGAAACCGGTTACCCGGGTTTTTTGTTCACTTTTACAAAACCGTCAAAAACCGGGTTTGCCGTCATTTTATTGTTTATTCTAGAAAGTAAATTTAGGTTTTCGTATTCTGGATGCAATAGAATATAGATTTATTAATTAAAAATCGTATAGAAATGGATGAAATTTCTGCATAGAAATATTATTAACTTACAGTATAGTTGTTAACATCGAATACGTTACCCAAATATAATGTGGAATACTTTAAAGCCTTCACTTGCACCCTTACCGTTCGTAAGGATTATATAAAATTCTTAAGTATAAACCTTTCAATTAAGTATTGGAACATAACATTCTTATCAACGATCTGAACTTTTCTTTTCTCTGTCTTCCACTTCTGGGGTACTAGATTTTTCCATAACTTAATTATCTTATTTTCAATAGAATGTAAGGCTGAGTTAAGTGTTTGTTTTCTTAATTTTCAATGAAGGAATAAATATTTGATTTTAAACTTATGGTAACATTCAAGGTTAATCAAATTTCACGTTAAGAAACTGTTTTAATCAATTCCAATGAAGTATGCAAACAAATATTGTGTGCAACTCGTTAGAAAACAGACATTTCCGTACTTAGGGGCCGGTTCATTTCAAATCATCACACCTCATACGGCAAAATTTTTCTTTCCTAAACGCAATTACACAATAACTTTCTTCTGCTTTTCATGCAGAAATTAAATATTATCAATATTAACTTAATATTATCAATATTATCTTTTTTATTATCTTATAATAATTTATTGTTTATCGACAATTTTTAAAAATTGTTAATTTTTTTTAGAACTATATCTCTTACTCCTAAATCAAAATAAACATTTTAGAGAGCATTCACGAAGGTGAACTCGAACCAATGACATCCGCATCTGGTTCTTTATTACAACAGCTACAACAGTTAATTTCTGAAGTATTGCATGGTTCTAACGAAAGTGCAAACCATAACAATTTTGAGTGGTACATCCAAAAAGAAATGAAAATGTTTTGCGTTACAAAGGAAAAATCGATAAAAATCAACAACTTATCCAATGCTCTGGCATCAATTCAACCCACTTCAGACAGTGGGAGAGTCTTTTCGATCGCAGGTAATTTCTGTACTTTGCGTTCATCTTTGAAATTTGACCTGTTGGACGCATTAATTTTTCTTAAATATTATTTTATTAAAAAAAAAAGAATTATAAGTTAAGTTTCGTTTCTATTTTTTGTTTGCATACTATATAATGAATTTTAACATGTTATTTTCAATTTTTTTATAATATATTTAAAGTTTTACTCAACATAGCTTTTTAAATAACCAAAAAACCGGTTAAAACCCGGTTACCCGGTTTTTATTTTATAAAAAACCGAAACCCGGATTTTTAAATTAACCGGGTTTTTACATGCCCTAAGCACACTACAGATGACCACACGTTAATTATATATCAGACATAACAAATATATATACCACACATAAAAAATATATAAAATTATATTTTAAAACTATTTTGAAAGAAATATCAAAGAAAATAGTTGAATTTTCAAACGCAATTTACTCGAAACGACATTTGTTGGGTTAACACGTTATTGCATAACTACACTCATATAATGTTGTAATATTAAATGTTTACTTAATCATATCTGCTCCAAATGATGTCTACTTTACAACTGATTTTACTATTTTTTTAATGATCGGAATCGATCGGAATCGTAAATAGTTTTTGAAGATTCAAATGATATGTTAATTTTGTACGTTGAGAGGGTTGATAGGACTTATCAAGTTTTTAGAATATGATATGTACTTAGTAAGGTGTTTATTTAGGTGTAAAGTAGTATTTTAAGAAGCAACAGTCTGAAAATAGTATTTTGAGATTCTCATTAGATGTTAATTAGTATTTTTATAGAATTTGTGGGAGTTAATAAGTTTACCGAGAGTAAACTATTTAAATGCAACTAAGGATGAAGGGAAGTAAACTAGCTTCATTTGAGAATGTCTACTACTTAAATCGTAGTTAAAGTTCGACTTGGGATGTCAGAGCCCCTTCAATGTGGGTGCGTAGCTCCACAACAAACCATATAACACATTGCAACTATGTGTCCCATTAGACTATACAGTGGTGACATCTCAGACATTCATTTGGCCACTCCCGATGTAGTAGCATGGATAGACTCACTCGATGTGAATATATAATGCCAAATGTTTAAAATTTAAATATTTCACTTTTTCTCAAAACTTTAAAAGACGAACACTCAAATCAATTGTAAGCTCATTTTAATGAGTATACATGTTTTGTGTTTAAGTTTTATTAATTTTAATTTGTTATGTTCATGTGTCACAAAAACCATACGCTAAATAAATTGTTTTGTTATATAATCCATCATACATGATATCCATCAGCGTTCGAAGTCCATGTATATAATCTTCTTGGATGTAAGTTATAAAAAGTACTCATTTACTCCTGGCAACACTGTACAAATCTATCACACCTTTTATTAGATGCACCCAAACCAAAGCCTCCAACTACATCTCAACATCCAATTTTTGTATTAAAATCGCCAATTACAATTGTTATATTAGGAGCCTTACAAAATTTCATTATTGTAGCCACATCTGCATAAAATTGTTCAATATCGTCATCTGATGGATTTATAGTAGGTTTGAACAATGTTTAACTCGAAAAGTCATGTGTCTAATTGCAACACTGCCACACGATCTGATATTGGCAATAGGCTTTTGACGACTTTCATTACTTTTGGATTAACAATAAAGACCACTCCATTCCGGTGTCGTTTGTCATCATTTCCAGAATAATAAACAACATATTCATCTACACTTTCCTATACCACTGCACCTCATTTCACTGGTATCACTGACAAGCAATAGAGGCATATTTAATGTTATTTTTTTCTTTTATAATATTGTTCCTATTCTTTTAAACTTGAGCTGGAGATTCTTAGCACCCCTCACACATTTAAGTGTTGCTGGTACTCGAAGCGTTTGTAATTTCTGTCGGTTATATTTGAAGCAGTTTTTTTTTCTTGGACACTTCTAATCGTCCTGCGGAATTAATGAGGCAGTTTTCCGTTACTCGGGAATGTTGAATGTTGCTCATGGATGTAGGATAATAAATCGAATTTTGAGTAACATGATATACTATATCATATAGCTTATATCCTATATCACAAGTTTTTACACTAGTTGTATAAATAAAAGCTCTACAGAACAACCCAATTTTTAAATGTTATCTATAATATAATACAGTTTTAGTTTTTAGTAATATATTTTGTAAATTCTGTTTTCCTTGTTTTACGGTAATTAAATCACCCAGGTAAGAATGCCATAATTAAATTATTATGTACTGTACTGTAATGAAATACTTACCTTGTGTTTGTCATATAATAGTATATTATGCAACGACCATGTAATGATGGTTATTAATACACGAGCATTAACCGGGATACGAAACGAGTGGAAGGCGAGTTTCGTATGGTTTATGCGAGTGTATTAATAACCATTACATGAGAGTTGCATTCGCTATTTTTTCTACACCCGATAAATAATGAAGAACTATAAATATTATATTTATATTTGTATTGAACACAATAACAGTAATTACTCGTATTTCTATAACAAATTCTACAAAATTGTAATTAATGGATAGTTGATATAGTTTTTCGTACACTTTCTTAGATTTTTGGGGTAAAATATTTTAAAATATTTTGTACTGCATTTTCTGCGTTTTCCAATATGCGATGGTAATTCTTCTATATCGCTGATACCAGACATTTTGATAATATAATTATCGAAGTTTAGCTATATTCTACGAAAATTTAATACCTACTGATTTTGATAAACAAAACAATTAGATAGGAATCTAGTGCAAACGTCAAATGCACAGTATGCTTGATTGAAAAATTATGAGTTTCTATTGATTAAAAATCTGTATCGTTATGAAAAATCTGTATCATAATGGATATCATTATGAAACGGATTATGGGCATATAACTGTATTGGGCATATAACGGCTGTAGAAAAACTCATTTATATTCTAGCATATAACAAATATCCGCTTGATATATTAACCAAAATATTTGAATCTGAAAAATAAAACTGCAAAAAGGATAACATGAATTTGTATTAAAATTTGTTAGGGTTTTTATTTAGTTTACAAAATATTTACAAGCTTAATAAACATAATTAAAAAAAAAATAATCAATATCTTTAAATTTAATTATTAACAATTATTATTCTACATATATTCGCTTTTAAATTTAATGCTAAATAATAATGTTACATATAGAAATATTTCAATAATTTTAAATTAGTTAGCAATCATACTTCTAAGTGCATGTTTTATAATTATTTGTGCCATAAATTATTCAAAATTGTAATATGTTATTTATTTTAATCAAATCAACTTTTAATGTGTTATTTAGTTTAATCAAATCAAGTTACACAAAGAAAATTAAACCAAAAAAATGTAAAATAATTTTACAAAAACAAAAAAATTTTTGAAAAAAAAATAATTTATTAAATAAACTAAAATAATTATCTGTTAGATCTTGTGGATTATGTAAGTAACATAGAACTATTTATAGAATTTAACATTTATGTAGTAGTAATATCTTATAATAATTTCGAACAAACAGATCCTTGATGATGATGTTTAGAATACATCGAAACGTCGATAAACTACATACATGAATTAACGGATAAGAATAAATTTTGGTTTATGTTAAATAATAAAGAAATCAAGAATTATTATTAATTGACCTAAACAAAACACTTTATTTTTACTCTCCATATGACCGCAATGCTGAAACAAAAATAATAAGAAAACAATAATGTTTAATGTTTAATATTATAAATTAAATTTATAATATCGTTCCCAATAAAAATAAACAACGCTGCATCAACTGTTTAACACTATTTTTCTGGAATTTTGATGGTGTTTTCTGCGTGGGTTTTGTAATTGGTTGCTAAATGCCAGTATTCTGTTGTGATATAAAAATATATTATTAATATTATATGAAAAAATATTTAAAAATTTTAATAAAATAATCCTTAGATCTAGATCCATAGATCTAAATATTTTTATTTAATTCACTTTTTAATTAATTCTAAACATCAAAATTTTTCAAATATTAAATTACAATTAACAATTCATTTAATAAATTATTAATTTGAGAATTTCACGTTTTTTTTATTAAATAAATCCCTTTTTTAAATAATTTTACAAATAACACCAGTTAAGTTTGACATACAAATAGGAATAGAGTGACAATGAAAATCAACCAACAGTTTTTTGTAAGTGTCGTTAAAAATATTTAACAGGCATATGTTTGTTGAAAATTGGAAATTAACGAACATGTCTGTTGGAACTATCAAATTCAAACAATATGTCCTTTTAATAAATTTAAAAGACATAAATTTCTTGAATTTTACTTATAAATTTTTTTGAGTGCAGATATGAGCTTTTCAGTAAAAGGGTTCCAACGGACACAGCGGAAATGATATAAATTATAAATTTCCAACTAACGTTTTTCGATAAAATAACTATTGCTTTCAACTCAACCCACTTTCAAAAATTTATAATCGATTCAATGAAATTTACCCACGAATTATTAGAAAAACCGAAAATCATACCGAATAATACCGAAAATTTTATAAAAAATTTCCAAAATTCATAACCGCATAGCTCCATTTTAGAGCAAAAAACCTGATTTTTTTCTGAAGTACATAAAAATCTATGAACATTCAAAAGAATAACCAAAATATTTCATATTGACATTATTTCTAGTCAAAACGAGTAATATAAATGAGATATTTAAATTGAATATTAACACTCTCAGTATATGGTACGTTGTGGTGTGGCAACAACATACAGTTGGTACAACGCATTGTTCTTTTTTAAATTCTTGTAAATTAAAATATCGATGGGTAGTTCTACACACGAAAGAAGAAAATTACGAGCTAATTACGACACGACTTTTTTATTTTATTTTTTGGCCTATAAGTTCTGGCAAGTAGTTTTAGATAAAGTTGATGACGTTCTTTCAACTATCTGAATGTGGTCAGTAAAAAAAATATACATGAGTGAAAGTTAAAAAATAACATGCTGACACCTAAATTGAAATAAATATTTTCTTTGCATTTCAACGTAAAAACGAAATAATTTTTCTGAATGTTTTGTTTAATTATGCAAGTATTGTTATAAAAATACATCAAAAGGATGACGAAAAAGTAGGTCAATTTTTTGTGTGATTCCCCACCATATATATTGGAGTGATTCATTACTATATTATCTCAAAATACGAAATAAACATTTATCTAACTCTAATCCCGTTTTTTAAAGATTACAGGAGAATGAAAAATATAAACAAATTTTATACCAAATGGCTACATATTTACGACGTATAGAACTATAAAATTACCTGTAATTATAATATTTTTTACGAAAATACTTACCTGGGTATACTGATACCGTGACTGGACAAAACACGATCATGCTTGCAATGATGACGGTGTTGAATGATGAAACCTCGGACTAAGTAAAACACTTGCAATATTATATTTATGCACTTTAATTAACTCCTGTGACGAGCGATAACTTGATCGAAATATGAATTCTCAATATTTTCAATGTGTTTTGATTTGGCAGGAGAATGATAAAAAATTCGAGGAACGAAATTGAATAGGATATATCTTAAATGAAATATAGAGTAATTTTATGATTACTTATTTAGTCTAAAAGCTTTGACTTTCAAAAAGGGACACACCAGGAAACTGATAATTTTACGTTTTGAATCATATTTTTTGTAAGAAATGTATTTCGCAACGGGTTTATTTTGGGGGTAATGCTAGAGACATAGTTAAGGTTTACAAATTTCATTTGAAATACATTTATTTTTTTCTATATTATTATACGAAATAAGCCATGCCGTCCAAAATTCCCTTGTTTGTAGAACTACCCCGATACAGTCTAATCATAGGTAAATATCTAAAAAAATGGGTCGGTTTTAAATCCATTTATCTGTACTGTGTTATATTCTTTCTAGAAAGACTATAAAAATATTGTGTCAAATCATTGAAATTTTTATACCTTCAAAACGTTTCAAGTTACAGTTGTAACACATAGCTCCTATCAAAGAAATAAATCCTTATAAACTTATTTTCTCAAATATTCGTATACACAAAACCTTTCTTCTTTTTCGGTTAATTAGACAATGAATTTCTCACAAGATAATAATATCTTGATGAAACCCAAAATTAAAACAACTTTCTCGTAATTGAAATATTTCATACGACACATTACCATAATCATGACTTTCCCTTATCTTGACATTAGAAAAAATTTCAATTAGTTAAGAACACAGAAAATTTGTTGTCGTTTTTACCATGACAAATTGAAACTAGTATTAAATTTTTTTATTAATTTCATGTAAAACATCGAAACTTTTTCTTGTATCGTGTTTTACGTCAAATTTTTTCGAATTTGAGTAACAAAACAAACATGAAAGATCTGACTTTATATGACAGTGTGTTAGTTAACTGTTTTATATATTTTTCTAGTCCTTATTTACTTTACTATACTAAATCGCATGATAAAATCCAACAAGCATTTGAAAGTCATGGATGCTTTTAGACTTCCATTGCCAATTAAGAAACATTATATTCAACAAAGAAATCGATGCAAAAAGAATCGATGCAAAAAGAACTTAGCACTCTGGGATAACAAATGTTAGTGTTTGAATTGATGACCACCTTTATTCAAGTAATATAATACAATATAATACAATAAAAGTAATGTAATTCAAAAGTAATTCAAGTAATATAATACAATAAAACGGAAATAAATCCAAGAGAATAATATTGCAACATCATCTTCTTTGCCAATTAAATTACAAAAATATGGAGGGGCTGAAATCTCACAGCTCTGATATATCAAGATTTCGGTCTGGGTAAAGGATTTTGATATAGTTTTCGGCAAAAATCTTTCACGAGGACATGGTTTTTAGTTTTGGGCAGCGATGTATATCAAACATAACTCTTTCTTAAAGTACAAGTATTTTTTATAACTGTTTAAAAATTTATTACAAAACTCACACGAAACATCAATACGTTGCCGGAAAATTATAATCAAAATTCCAAAAATATTGTTAAATTAAATAAAATCAAACTTTTTCAAATTCCAAAAATATTCCAAAAACTAGAATGAAATCAAATATTTAAACTTTTTCTAAATTCCGATAATATGCCAAAAATTCTTAAAAATTCAAACTTTTCCAAAATTCTAAAAATATTGCAAAAATTATTAAAAAATCAAAAATTCAAACTTTTTTCAAAATTCCAAAAATTATAATAAAATCAAAAATTAAAAATTTTTCAAAATTCTAAAAATATTCAAAAAATTCTTACAAAATCAAAAATTAAAACTTTTTCCGAAGTTCTAAAAATATTGCAAAAATTATTACAAAATCAAAAATGCAAACTTTTTCAAAATTCCAAAAATATTTCACAAACTATAACAAATTCAAAAATTTCCATGTCAATTTCATTTTCAATTACATTTACGGCATAAGAACAGCTACATTTTTTTCCAAAAAATTGGGTAAAAAATAAATGAAATCATTTTTTGACACACTTGACAACATTTTTTTGACAAACTTATAATGCCATAATTCTCAATTATAATAATAAAATTTCAATTCGAACAAACAATTTTATTTTTTTCCAAAAAGCTGGGTTAAAAAAATAAATAAAAATCTTTCTTTTGACACACTTGACAACATTTTTTTGACAAACTTATAATGCCATAATTCTCAATAATAATAATAAAACCGAAGTAGTTTCATTTCAAACAAACAATTTATTTTTCCAAAAAATTGGGTAAAAAATAAATAAAAATCTTTCTTTTGACACACTTGACAACATTTTTTTGACAAACTTATAATGCCATAATTTTCAATAATAATAATAAAATTTCATTTCCAACAAAGAATTAATTTTATTTTTTTTCTAAAAAATTAGGTAAAAAAATAAATAAAAATCTTTCTTTTGACACACTTGACAACGTTTTTTTGACAAACTTATAATGCAATAATCTAGTTTTTGATCTCACATACCAATCCCGACCATCAAGATTTCTCCAAATTTAATGATCCTACTCGTAATCACTTAAAATGAACGTTTTTTAAGCCAAAAATATGAAAATTTGCTATTTTTGACACACATAATGATTTTTTTGACACACTTCGAACACAGCATCCTTTCGGACCTGTGCCTTGTGAATACCTATTTTTAGAAAAAAAAATTTGGAATCCCTCCAGCCGTTTTCCCTGCAGCGTAGGTAATGACGGACGGCCGGACGGCCGGCCGGCCTACAGACAGACACACGTTTTTTTTTTTGCTTTTTAGAATCAGCTGGTCCTAAAACGTCGGGAAATGCCAAAAAAAGTGGGAGTAAGAATTTGACTTTGAGCTCATGAATGTAATACTCAGGTCTTTCAGACCGAAGTAAAATGAAAAACAAATAATAAAAAATTAAATAAATGCTCATTGAAATAATTTAATAAAGAAATAATTCTTGTTTTCACTTTAACAGTTTTCTTTTCAATTAAGACTGGATAAAGGGCAAAACCCCCAATATTCATAGCCCGCTTGGTTGAAGCTATCTGCAAAAAACAATGAACATTGCCATATGCAAAAAAATAGATTAGCGGTTTGGACTTTTGATTAAATTTTTTGAAATATTTTTTATGTGGAGTTTTATATTTCAATATGGCGTTAAATATTTTTTATATTGAGTTTTAAATTCAAAATGGCATAACAAGCTCACGATTTTTTCTGTGCTATAAAAACAAGCAGGTTTACAATACCGGCGGTTTTGATAGGGGCCATGATTCTCTTAGATGTAAAATGTGTCGTTTAGGCCGATATTATTTGATTTATTAATAATTATTATATTTGCAAACAAGTTTTTTATTTCATATTCTTTTTGTTATAGTTCCGGTAACTGGCAATTTTACAGAGGAAGAGGCAAATGGTAGTACGCTGCCACAGGATACATCATTGGAATATCCATTACAAAGAGATGAAGTACAAACAATACCAAGTAAAGGTGAACGAAACCATGTACCGCAGAGTAAGTTATTTTATTTGAAACTTGTAGATTATTGTTTTTAGTATGTATATTGAAAAGGGAAAACTCTTGGAACAACTGTTGTGAAGATACTTCTTTTACAAAATGTTGATATTTAGAATATAGCCCTAACCCTGTTTATTTAAGTTTGGCTAGAAGTAAATAGAATAAATGAAAAGTGAGACCAAATCCTGAAAAGATTATCAAATCCTTCCAAAAATAACGAACTAGACAATACTTAAGTTATTTATGTGAAATGCCATGTATGTTCTTTCCTCCTGCGTTACTTTCGACTTAGATGACTCACTTGGTTTAAACGAACAAATTTCGGAGCATTTAAAGGTTTAATTAATCGGCATAAATGAATTTAAAATGTGCAGAACTACAACTGACCCTTTATACTTTTATAGGTTTATTTCAATACTTGTTAAGGAATTCAAATGTGCAGTTTAGCAATTAATCTATCTGTTTATGTATATCTTAACAAATGTACATATCTTAACAAATGTTTATCTTATGTATATCTTAACAGATTGAACCTAAAATCGTTTTTTTGCGCAAATAAATTTTCTCAATACTATTTCTTGTTTTGTTTCAGTAATTTCACCAAAACCAATTGATCAAGAGCAGGAACAAAATTTTGTTGGTGTAATAATTGCAGTTCTAACAACAATAATTTTATTACTTATTGTAATTATTTTATTCATAATTGCTCGAAATAAACGTGCTAGACGGAGTGATGTTCTTGGTACATTACAACACAATTTACATTCAGATGTTTTAGGTATGGGAATTGATAAACGAATGAATAGTAATATCAAGGTGAGTAAATTTGTTTTATCTTTAAGAAAACAAAATATTTATTACAAATTTTATTATTTTTTTATAATATATTAATGTAAAACGTCAGGTTGCAATGGACGATAATGAGTCAATAGATAAAAGTAGTTTATACCATGAACCATTTAATGTTAATATGTATACAAGTGCTGCAAGTGGATGTACATTAAATGATATGCAACGTCACCATATAACACCAGATTATACAGGTATGTTTACTTTTTTATGGAATATATTTTAAACTTTTTGGTAAAAAAATATATATTTTTAAATAAAACAATATTTATGATGGCTATTATTTAATTTATAAAAACTAAAATTCTCATTTACCATTAAAATAGTATACATTTTTGTTTTTATTTTATACATATATTTGTTTTTGCAGTTAAAATATAATCGCAAGTTTAAATCAAACGGTTGTTGTGGTTAGTTTGTTGGAAATATGTTTGATGTGTGTTAAATAGTTTTAAGGGTTGGTCGATTTCAACAGAAAATGTTTGCAAGCCTATGTTAAGTTAAATCGTATTTTATTTTTTTTATAAACAATGATATTTTTGGTATGCAGTAGTTCACTTTAAAGCATGGCTGGAAACCGGTTTTTGAAAACCAAAACCAAAACCGCAAAACCAGAAAACCACACCAAATCAGAAAAACCATAACCACATTCTAAAAATCAAAAATTAAAATTTATCAAAACCAAAACCATAACCGAAACCAAATTTTAAAAATCATCAAACCAAAACCGAACCAAAAACCAAATTTAAAAATAAACGACACCAAAATCAAATCAAAAATGTAGTCAAGTGCAATAATATTGTTAAAAAATTAAGACAACGATAAAATGCAACAACAAATACTGCCGTGCTAAACACAGAGGTGGTAACTTACTTTTTTGTCAAAAATCAGCTACGAATCTAACATGATATAAAAATAGTCGATGGATATTTTTTTTTATATAATTAAAACATTAATTTTCTTTTTTCATTAAAAAATTATTACTTTAATATTTGTCAATTACTATAACAATTAGCTGTATCTATCAATTCCTAAGCCATTTGAGGGGTCTAAAAGCAAAACCGACAAAACAGGAGATATTGCCGGTTTTGTTTTTAGACCCCTCATTTCAGTCGTAACTTTACTTTTATACAGCTATTATATTGTCTTTCAATAACTTTCCAACCCAAAATATGACTTCCCGATCAGTTGGACAGTAAAAATAATTGAATGATTCCCATATTCCCATATAATGTAAATACATTTCCATAATATGGAGTCTAATGACAGTAGAAAAATTCAACTTAAGTAAAAATAAATAAGTGATAAAGAAGTTTCAACTTTGAAATTGTCATTGCCTCAACGGCGTAATCGATAGCGTGTCTGCCCAAGGATTCGAGCCAGGCACTGACGAGATAGGTTCGAATCCCAACCGAAACTCGAAAAATGTGAAGTGGAGTTTTTTCTGAGAAACTTCAAAACCATACCTTTGAATTGAAAAAATTCCAATTACTTCTTTACTTACTTGAGTTTAATTGATCTCAAAAATCCAAAATTAATTTAGTGATTATGTTTTTTAGTGTGATTTTTGTTAAAATTTCATTAATTTGGCTTTGGAAATTATTGTTGTTAGAAATAACATTTCGAATATAAATTTAAAGTTCATGTTTTAAATTTATTTTATACTCTTTTATTTGAATAGCAATGAATAAAATAGTAAACAAACCACGGTAGCAAGTTCGCCTTGTCATATCTTGAAATGCTCTAGGCGCTACGTAGAAATGAAACACTTCCCCTGAGCATGTAATGTATCTTTTTTTTTTTTTTTTAAATAAAATGTGATGTGTAGTAGGCATTACAATATGTGTCACAACAACACATAAAAACCTTTTAAGACCAAGGTCCCACAACAACATGCGTTCTAAAGATGTTAATGGACGCAAATCTGTTTTTTTTTTGTTTTTTTTTTAATATTTTTTTGTTAAATAATGGATAACTAAACCATAAATCCTATCACATATAAAATATGACATAGGCCAATATTTCGTGTTAGGATAGGGAAAATAAAAATAAAATAAGAGGTAAAACGCAAATTTGTTTTAAAAATTGGCAAGAACAAAACTAAAATTGGTTTGCCAATAGTCCAGCCAATGGCATAATCCTTGATTATGGAACGCAGTATATTTTTCAATGATTAAAGCTCAGATATATAGTTATATGGAGGCTCGTTTCTTCGAGCAAGCTACAGCGTTCCAGCATCAAGGAATATTCATTAGCTAAGATTGAGAGTGCTACCGTTGACTGAATACAGTTCATCCGCCAGCACCCCTAAAATATCACCTTGGCTAGTGATATCTCACTGCTATTGCCAGTGGTATGTGATATCTCACGTTAATTCATATGCCAATAGCAGGGACTGGAGTACGCGGGGTTGTCACACCCGTGGATCAAAAAATAGAAAAAAATTAGAAAAAAATTAGCTCAACATTTTTTACTGAGCATTGGCATTGGCATTGTTGACAAATGTTGAAATTTTTAATCAGTTCTCTGATGAATACAAAAACAAACATTTTTAACTATAAAACAAAACCGAAATCAAAACCCAATTTTGACGTTAAGAAAAATCAAAACCGCAATCAAAATCAAAACATGTTGCATAGCAAAACCAAAACCAAAATCCAGATTTATTATTTGGAAAAACCAATACCAAAACCAAAACCATAATTGGCCATTGAGAAAAACCAAACCATTACAAATAATTTATGGTTTTCCAGCCCTGCTTTAAATATTATTTTTTTTTTTTTTTTTTAATAAGAAGTGTTGTGTAGTAGGAATTACAAAATGTGTCACAACAACACATAGATACCTTTTAAGACGTAGGTCCCACAACAACATGCGTCTTGAGGTATAGGTGGACGCTTTTTTTAAATCTTTGTGGATTGAAAGCACTCGAGACTATTGATTCGGGCAAAGCATTCCATGTGTACGATGTACGCACAAAGAAATCTCTTTGCATTCTATTACTATGACAGTGAGTAATCTCGACAGTTCGACCGCCCGCACACACCGATTGACGAGTAAAACGGGGAAAAACATATGTCTGAGGCATTATGGACCTGATTTCATCCGAGCACTGCTGGTGACGATATTTATAAAAAACAACGAGATCAGCAACAGTGCGACGATGTTGCAGGGAATCAAGACCTAATGTTAAATCTCGATCACCAACAATTCGTATAGCTCGCTTTTGAACAGAGTCCAAAAGAGCCAGGATAGTAACAGATGCAGCGCCCCAAACTTGACAACAATACTCCATACAGGGACGAATATAGGACTTATAAATGTGGAGTAATTGATGCGGAGTAAAATTATTTTTTACATCTATTGAGGAGGCCGAGTTTTCTTGACGCGCTCTTTGCCATGGCCATTATATGATCGTTCTAGAGTAAGTCATTGGATATTGTGACTCCCAATAAACGAATGCTTTCACATTCGCGTATTTGGTCGTCACACATATTAATTGAAATATCGTTGGGAAACTCGGTCTTTGATCTGGAAACAATCAATAGCTGTGTTTTGGTGGAATTAAAATTGACCAAATTTTTGTCACCCCAATCGGCGACTTTTTTTAGGTCCTCGTTTACATTTATGGCAGCGTCTCTCCGGACGGGATTTATTCGTTCATGCATTTTACCCTTTGAAGATAGGGGGACGAATGACTTGTGCAGTGTACTATCATCTGCAAAACTATTTATTGGGTTACTGGTGATTTGCAACAGTTCGTTGATATAAATTAAAAATAAAGTGGGAGATAAAACTAGTGATGTAAAAGTGTTTAATACTATTGTATAATACGCGGTATTATACGTAAAATACCGTATTGTCCAAAACGTAGTAAAATACAAGGTATTTTATTATAAAAATTTTTTCTATTGTGGTGGCGCACGAATCAGTAATCTGCAATTTTATTGAGATTTCGCGTGGATTACTTGAAGAATTTATAACTGCAAAAATATATACTACTGGTTCTTGAGTATATGAACGACACAGAAGAAATTAAGGAGTTATTGCCCCTTGTTACTAAAAGTTAGAAACGCATTCTTAGTGATTCGCAAATTTCTATGGCAACAAAATTGTTGTAATATCAACAGAACATAAATTTCAAACATCGAATGCTGCATCATTACTGTTCACCGTTATAGGGAATTTTTTTTATGCAGCAGATCAAAATTATGAGCCATGAACTCATTCCGTTCCACTCATTATGAGCTATGGACTGTCATTCAATTTTACATCTTTGAGTAGTCCTCTTTCTATACATTCAAATTGATTAACTAAAACAACCAAATCTCAAAACTCACATTTTGAAACCGATGGCAGCTATATTGATTGTTTAACTTAGTGGCAAAGAGTTTGTGGCTCTTCGGAATGTTGCATCGTGCCGCATATTCCACTGTAGCAGAAAAATCTTTTTCAATCTGCAGCCTAACTCATACTGCAAGAAGTATTTGTCTTACAAATCAACGAGGCGTAATCTTGTTTATGTGAAAAATCATAATTTAAATCTTCAACAGTTTACCGATGGGAAATGATAAGTCTTCAATTTAAATAAAACCATAAATACAATAACTCGACGAGAATGAAAGTGATTAATATTGAAACCAATCAGAATCACATGAATAAATAGATCTTATTAGCATTGGTTTAAGAAATATAAATAAAGATAACGATAAGAAATCCAAATGTCGGGGCAGTTATTTAGAATAAAATGAATTAGTTGTGATTGAAAATGGTGATGGAAGTAATTTTTTGTTGTTATACCACTAACACTATATGTCGGCTATTGCACTTTTGTACAGAATATACGGTATTTTATTTTGTATTATACAATGTATAATACGCTGTATTATACAAAAAAAATAAAATACCGTATTTTAACATCTCTAGATAAAACTGAGCCTTGGGGTACACCAGCGTTAATTAATTTGGACTCAGAAGAAAAGCCATCTATAGATACCGAGATGTATCGGTTAGACAGAAAATTTTGAATCAACTTCACGACTGCGGGATGAAAACCGTACGCAACGAGCTTGTTGATCAAGTTGGCATGCCAAATTCGATCAAATGCTTTTGAGATGTCTAATGCGATTACGTACGTTTCACCACCTTTCTCAAGTATGCTATTCCAAATATGTGCCACATAGTTCAATAGATCGGTTGTTGATCTTTTGTTTCTAAAACCGTATTGGCTGTCAGATATCAAATGGTTGTCTTCCAAAAATTTGGATATGTGTGAATTAATATAGTGCTCGTATATTTTAGACATGACTGGGAGTAAGGCTATTGGTCTATAATTTGAAATATCACATTTCGTTCCTTTTTTTGGGACAGGCTGGACATTGGCCAACTTCCAGCAGGATGGATAAATACCAGATTTATAGGATTTATAAAATATTTTGGTGAGGGTTGGTGCAAGTTCTTTTGAAAATGTTTTTAGAATAACAGGAGGAATGTTGTGCAGACCAGAAGCTTTGTTGTTGTTTAACCCCCTTAAAAGTTTTTCGACAATTTTGGGTTTGAAATGTAATTGTTTCATATTAACTCCTGAAGACTGGGTTTGGGGTATTTCTTTGGGAGTTTCTAAAACTGTTGAATTTGAAGCAAAGCGTTCCGCGAACAATGTAGCTTTCCTTGCAGGGTCAGTAATGATTGAGTCACCATCAATGATAGGAGGGATAAAAGATTTAGTACCACAATTTAAAGAATTAATGGCACTGTAAAAACTTTTGTCAGAAATTGACATACTCGAAAGTTTTGCCGCTTTCGTTCTGTCAATCTCTGCTTTTTCGTTTTCGATTATCTGGTTTGATATTTTATTAGCCTTTAAATATTGGGATCGATTAACAGAGTTCTTTTTGTGAATCCAAATATTAAATAATCTACGTTTGTTTCTAAGAGCCAATTTGGCTGCTTTCGAAAACAAATATTTTTGTTGGGGTTTCATTATTGAAAAGGGAACGAATTTGTTAATACCGAATTGAATGGTTTCAGTAAAGTTTTGAGCAGAAACATTTACATCGTCAGTATAAAAACAATGACGATCAAAAGGGAAACCTTGAAAAAAACTTCGGAGACCATTGGTGTCCATTTTTGAAAAGTGAAATATTTTACGGAATTTGGGAACTCTAGGTTGCAGCAAATCAGTTTTGATAACTGATGTGATTAGATAATGGTCAGAATTTCCAATACTACCCTTATCGACATTGACACTCGTAATATCTGGCATAGATGTGAGATAAAGGTCTAAGAGAAAACTTTTATCACCGCCATTACGAGGAGTGAAAGTTGGGCTTTTTACAATCTGCGTCAGGTCGTGCGATGCAGCAAATATTTCTGCCTGCCTTCCATTGTTGTCGTCGGTCATTTTGGAAAATTCTAACCACGATTTGTTGTGGACGTTGAAGTCACCGGTAACGATAACCTCACAACTTTGAAATTGTGCTCTAATTTCGTCGACAACATTAGTCAAGTCATTAAAAAAATTGGGATTATGTTTGTTTGGGGACCGGTATAGAGCTATTGTGAAAAAAGAAATTTCAGGTAGACAAACCTTTAATACTACTGTACTGTAGCCATCACCATGTACTTCATAATTTGGAAAGCGTTTATATGCAACACTCTCATGAATGTATGCACATACACCTTGATGGAGTTTAAAAGCTGATTCAAGCCTATATTTGGGATTTAGTGTTACGTCATAGGGATAGTTTTCAGAAACTTGTGTTTCTGTAAGAAAAAGAATATGCGGTTGGTCGTGCTCGAGATGATGTTGCACGGCGTCCCGGTTGGCATTCAATCCACAAATATTTTGGATGTGTATTTTAAAAAGTTTTTTATCAAATGTGATAGTCATTTGATCTAAATATAATTTTTTTAAAAATGGGTAACTAAACAATAAATCCTATCATATAATAAAATATGACATAGGCCAATATTTCATGATAGGATGTAAGAAATAATAAACAGGTGAAAACAAAGTTTTTAAAAATTTTAAAACATATTACTTTTATGCAACCGTTAAACCTAACATTGATTTAAAAAATCAAGTAAATGTAGTTAAAATTCATCATCTGTTAAAACTGTTATATTGTGTTCATCCTTAAATAATAGTCATAATAGGGCTGGTTTTTGTCAACTGTCATTTTCTGTGAAAATGAACTTCGGTTCTATAATATCATTTGATTTTGTAAGAGATAATGAGCATTTGTCAAGTTCTCAACCAAAATATATTTTTGTTATTTTGCGTCTAAAATAAAGTCATTTCGATAACCAAATGCGTATCGAAATGGCCTTCATTATGATACGTAAAGTTTTGTCTTTCAAGGTTGGTCACATTGGTCATACAAACGTCAGTGAACATTAAAACGAATAATTATGTAAATAAAATTAATAAGAACATCTAAATTAGTGTTAAATATTTTAATTAATTGAAATAATTAGTAATAATAACAAAATTTCAAATTGACTGTTTTTCAATAAAATACACATTTTTTAAAATTTCAAGACAAAAAAAGCAAAATAGTATAAAAAACTCGTTTCATAAGACGTTTTATCGCACTTATCCTTTAGAAAACTACCCGCTGCGCGGGTCGTTTTCTAAACAGATTGCGTGCGATAAAATCGTCGATTATGAAACTAGTTTCTTAATATACTATTTTATTAAAACTAAAATGATTATTTTCTGATCAAAACATAAAATTATTATACTTCCATTAATAAAGTAAACCAGCTTAAATATGAAAATAAAATGTCATTCCATTAAAAAAAATAAAATTTAAATTTCCATTTAGTATTTTTTTATATGTATGCTTTTTCTGTTTTTTATGTGTTTTCAATTATTCTGAAATTATAAAAAACAATGTTAAATTCATAACATGTTTTATAGATATGCTTCAAAGTTCAGATTGATATTAAAGAGCTAGACGGATTGTAATTACATATACAATGTTCTTCATGATATCCCCATTTCTATTTGCCATTTGTAATTCAGAGTAATAAATATTATACGCTATAATAAAATTTATGATTCTTATCATACAAAGTTTTGCCATACAATAATTTTGCCATATGTCATGTAGATGTTTTTGGAAATAGGCTGCATCACATAATTAATTCCGGTTGGATGATTTTATCTCACGGAATCCGATTTATCGTCAAAGTCATATATGGACTATTTATTTTTAAAGCATGTGGTCTCTTCGAATTACTTTCTTTTTTTATAAAAAAGCATTATGTAATAGGAATAACATTCGATATGTGTCACAATTGCACATAGATACCTTTTCCGATCCAGGTTTCTTTAAACCTTTGAATATTAAAGCCACTCGATACTATTGACTGCAGCAAATCAATGCATTTAAACGGAGTCCGTACAAAGAAGAGACTTCTGTCATTATGACAGATCTGTTGCATTTTGATGTTATCTTGATGATTTGGGGGTTTTACTAACCAATCTACTCGTCAGTAAGATAGGGAAAAGAATATGGTTGTGCATAAATCTGTTATCAGCTTAACACTGTTGATGACGATATTTATAAAAAACAACAAGATCAGTAACAGTGTGACGGTCTTATAAGCAGTGACGAAGCGTCGGTAAAGACAAACTAGACAACATTTATTAAAAAAGAATGAAATTGTTTACTTTCATATTGTTTATATATTTTTGCTAAACGTCCGTAGCAAATCCTTCACTTTTAAAACAGTACTAAATATTTTAACTTAAGCTATTGGCCTGAAGTTTAAAAAAACTTCCTTACTAACATTTAAAGATTCCTTTTCCAAAAAAAACTCTTTTTTTCTAACCATAGAGGTTTTAAAGTATGCCTACGCTAGGTAGAAATAGGAATTGCAACACTATTAACAATTTGTTTTAACACTATAGAGGACAGATATTTTTTTTAATAAAAAATGTTGTATAATAAGGATTACAATATGTGACACAACAACACTATACCATAGAGACCTACACCATAGATAACATAGATACCTTTTAAAACCGATATCCCACAACAACAAGCGTTCTGAGGTGTTGCTGGACGCTTTTTTAAATGTTTGTAGATTGAAGGTACTCGAGCTATTGAGTCGGGCAAAGCATTCCATTTGTACGATTAGGACAATGTTGCCCTTTGCATTTAATCACTATGACAGTCAGTAATCTTCACAGCTTGCCTGTTTACACAAACCGATTGACGACTAAAACGGGAAAAAGAATATGTTTGAGGTATGATGGATCTGATTTCATCCGAGCGGATGAAATTAATTGCTCGGATCGGAAAGCGGATCATTTTTAATTGGATTAACGATAAATAAAATTAAAATTAAATATTTACGATTTGTTTAATGGAAAAAGTTATAATAACGGATCATAACTTCTAACTTGAATTAAAAATAAATGTGAGACATTGATAACAGTGCTCTGAATTGGCAGGCAAGTTAAAAGCTAAACAATCATAAAGAACAAAAAAAAAAATAAATTTAAAATAGAAAAAAAATAAAATAATAATAATGAAAAGGTTTCAAATTAATATAACTAAAATAAATTTATACGTAGAAATTTATACGTATAAACAATACGAAAAATTTGTATTTCATTTAAAAGATTGTGTTTACATTGTGTTGTGTTCATATATATTTATAACATTTTGGGGTACCTGTAAGAGGAAGATACCACATTTGGCGCAGCCGGTAGGTTTTTGTGTTTTAATTGTGTTGTGTACCCACATAAAATATCAGTTTTAAGTACCTGTAAGAGGAAGGTACCACACTCTTTGCTATCACCATTATTTGATAATTCCAGAAAAAGTCATTGGAAATTGCGACTCTCAATAAACGAATTCATTCACATTCGTCTAATTGTTCGTCACACATACTAATTGAAATTTTGTTGGAGAACTCTTTGAACTCTTGAACTCTTGAACTCTTTGATCTGGAAACAATCAATAGCTGTGTTTTGGTATCAATTCGCATGGAGAGATCAGTTTTTATTGTTTTGAAATTTTATTTTTATTTTTGATCTACTGGTGTGACAACCCCGCGTACTCCAGTCCCTGCTATTGACATACGAGCTAACGTGAGATATCACATACCACTGGCAATAGCAGAGAGATATCACAAGCGTGACATCTTAGGGGTGGTGGCGGATGAACTGTATTCAGTCAACGGTAGCATCCTCAATCTTAGCTGTGAAATAATCCTTGATGATGAGACGCTATTGCTTCCTTGAAGAAACGAGCCTCCATATAACTATATGTGGGCTTTAATCTTCAAGAAAGATAATGCGTCACAGGATCAAGAAATAGGCAACCGGCTGGATTATTGGCAACTACATTGTTGTTTTGTTTCAGCAAATTTTTGTAAAAATTTGTCATTTACTTTTTAATTTACTTTTATTTTCTCTATTCTATCATAAAATATTGGCCTATGTCATATTTTGTCAGTGATAGGATTTATTGTTTAGTTATCCATTCTTTAACAAAAAATATAAAAAAAAACAAAAAAAGAAAGATATACGTCCATCAACACAAAAAAAAAAAATTAAAATTGATCAAATTTTTGTCGCCCCAATCGGCGACTTGTTCTATAGGTCTTCGTTTACGTTTATGGCAGCGTATATTCGTCTTTTTTTAGTTTTGGTTTGTTTTAATGATTTCAAATAGGCATTGTGTATGTTGAGTAAATTCACGGGCAGAAAACTGGACGTACACTCAGAGGAATCAGGTTTAATTTGAAATTGATAGTCTGCCAAAATTAAGGATGAATCAAAAGAACTGTAAGGGCGGCTAATCGATTATATTTAGTGTTCAAGTGGTTCGAAGAACCTTGTTTAAAAACAAAATACTAATACAGATGAGCGACACCCATTGCTAGGGTACGTTTCTCTATGGAACATCAACTGTCAAAACATTGATGTTCAGAGCACAAAAGCAAAATTTTGCACAAGCTGATCATTTTATAATCAAATTTTTTAACCACTGGTCGAAAAAGACATGTAATAATAATGCATAATACCGAACCCTTTATAACCCTGAATCATAAAACTTTTATGATGTTATCATAGTCAGGGACACAACCGGTTCGGTTATGGACACAACATATGGAAGCGATTCACCTTGTGTAACATAGGCTGCTGAGGTGTGGAAGAACGTTGAAAGACTTAACATCTTTGGAAAAAATACTAACGCTGATCCTAGGAATTGTCCGCGGTAGACAAAGCTAGGTAACCTGTAGTAGAACTTCTGCTTTTCCTATTGATTGCCACCTATTATTCTCAATAAAGGCTTGACATTTTTCTTTCTATGACTTTTTGACATCTGTGAAGGTATTTCAGAATCAGCCTTTTATTAGAAACACCTCACGAACAATTTAGTATCCGCCAAAGAACATGAATTCCATTATATATGTAATTTTTCTATTATTTCTTTTTTATTCTGATTTAGCCTCATATTCCCATTTTTTTAAACAAATTTTTTCACTTTAACTCATTCATTTATTCATATTTGTGTATTCAAGTAAATCAAACACCCTTAACACTTAATATCCTTTTATATTATAAAATTTTCTTCTATTTTCATTATTTTTTATATGTGTAAAGAATTTTTGGTGAATTATATAACACAGAGGGAAAGAAAATCGAAAAATAGAAAATCAGAAGATAATTTAAAAGAAAATATGGAATATGATATCAAACAAATGAACAACAGAAAAAATCAAAAATATTTTGAATAAAGAAAAATAAAAAAAAATAAGACGAGTCTTGTATGAAAATGCAAATTAAATCTGCATACAATTTACGATTACTTTTGATATAAGTTTCTTTTCTTCCGAAATAGGATTTGGTGATATATGGAAAAAGGATTTCGGTGCTTAAAAAAATTGTTTGTATTCTAGGGAGTTGATTGAATGAAAAGAGGGTTGTTGTAGAATATTGAAGCTGTAGAATATTCGTTCACACTTGAAGTGTACAATATTCAATAATAAGCATGATTTTAACGGAAATTCGGACCCAATATCTGGATAAAATGCTAAGAATATTTATTTTATTCATATTATTAAACACAACACTCTAGCCTAATTCAACCACATAAATAATTTTTTTTGCTACAGTAAAGATTTTCCTACTTTATCTGCATATCGTGCTTTTCCAATTTATCAACCATATTGGACGACTTTTGGTTAATGGGAAAACTGATGTGTTAATACTTTTTAAGATTTTTATTACAAACTCTTTGGCCTGCCATCTGAATTAAAGTCCAGCTCGCTAACCACTATGTGACTTTACACATTCATTAACATTACATGCCAAATCAATTATTTAATATCCGTCAGTTGCGTCAGAAACAAATTTTAAGATTTAACAACTTTTTAATTTACGTATCTATTAATATGATCATATATATTCGTTGTTCCCACGGGGTCGACAAGCTTAGACAATAGACTGTAAATGCAAATTGAACTCGATTTATCTATATAGTTTTGTTTTGTTAAATTTGTTTTATTATATTGATTAATTGTTTGAATATATGTACAATTTAGACTGTTTCACAAATCCACTTTTTTTGAAATGTTCAGGTCCACATCAAAAATCTGAAAGTTCTCGATGAAAAAAAAATTTTCCACCCGATCTGAGCTTTTTATCTCATTCCTAGAGCGTGCGGTTTTGCAAAACGTCCTGAATTTTGGGCTATTCATGCAGGAAATTCAAATTGAGGCTGGATACCGATACGATAACATAAAAACAAAAATACCGGGGTGCTATTCGATGGGAAATTTTCCATAGAATTCAAAAATAACCATGGTACACACGTTTTCTGAAGCATAACCATGAAAATTTGAAGCCGAAGTCAAAAAATATTGCAAATTTGCGCATTTTTCGAAAAGTGGTGTCATTATTTTAACTTTTTGTCATGCTAACACATTTGACGATTTTAACTCATAAACAATTTTATTAGCTTGCCAACAAAAAAATCTTAAGTCTTTTGGTGGTCTAAATCGCGAGATATCTCACTTGTAGTTAAGTCGTGTTTTCCAGAATTTAGGCTAAAAAGCAACTTCTTCATAATTTCACAATATCTACTTAATAAAATATACAAAATTATCATATATAATATCACGAGTCGTCAAATAATAGTCGATTATTTTTCATAATCATTATTACGAATGTCATTTGAGGTCCCGAGTGAGCGTAGCGCACGAGGGAAATTTTTGACCTCAAATGGCATGAGTGGTAATGTTGAAAAATAATCGACTAATAATTTGATCACGAGTTATGTAGCAGACAATTTAACGAACAGAAATAGTAACATTATTTCATACAACATAATCCTTTGTTGTCAAACAAAATTAAATATTATTTCATCTTAGTAGGCGCATAAATGTTATAAATTTGTAATTTATTTTTGACAAATAAACATAAACATGCAATCATTTATGAATGAAAAGGGACATTTTTACTATTTGCAAATTGCATTTTTACATAATTTTGTATCTGCATTTTTGTTTTAAATTAATATATTAAGTAGGCGGAAAATATTCGAAAATATTCGCTGTTCCTTCCTACCAGAAAAAAATAATCGAAACAAATCGTTTTGATTTGCTTAAAAATAGTAAATGAAGCGTTTTGATTGGACCTTATTGAAACTTTATTTAGTGAGTTGAATTGTCATTTTTATTGGAAAACTTTTTAATTAACTTTTGATAAATGATATTTTAATTAATGCAAGTCCCTTCAGTTCAAATACAATTCCTTTTAAAACGTTAACATAGTACGCATTTTTTATAGGATTTCTTTTAATTTTAAGAAAGTTGTTCAAAGGTTTGTTTTAGTTTCGTTTTATTTCTAGTAGGAAACAATTGGCGATGTTGCTCTACCGCTTGGTAAATAAATTATTTTTGATCTTCATCCCATGTTAAAACGGAATGATACTGTTTCATTGAACCGATAGCTCTATAGCAGATTTGCTTTTCCCACCACTCCCTGTGGGTTCAGGACTTTTAAACACTAATAAAAAAAAAAATAATGTATATCTACATAAATTAAATGTCACCGGGAACGAAATTGTTCCCAAATGAACCAAAATTTGGGAATCTCTTAATTTCTTTCAATTAGCCTATCATCAAAAAACTAAGTTGAACCACATAAAAAAATTATAAATGCAATACTAATATAAAATTAGACAAATACCTTAAATTACAACTGTTGATTGGTGGACCTCATTTGCTTCCAGTATGATTTCTTAATTCCAAACTTCAAATTCCAAAACTTAGCAGCATCTGATTTTGTTATACCAAATCGATCACCGCCAAAGAAAATCCAGTGGAAAATATAGCTTTTAATTCACTTCCTTCAATAGATATATAGCATGTTTGCATTTCCTCATTAAAATATTTATGAATATATAAAAATGTTCATTTGCGTGTACTATATGCATTTGATTTCCATATTTACAATAAATCAAACGCACCCATGTTATGTATCACTTTATTATTTTATTGTTAATTCTAGACACATATAATTTAAAGTACACCATTCAAACTTCCATGAGACATAGCATTACAAAAATTTGTTTTTGATAAACTTTAACAAACAATATAAGATAATATTTATTTCTTCTCTTTTTGTACAAGAAGATTGTGTGGTTATTGACACCAACTGAATTGTTTTTCTTTTCATTTAATCACAAAATCGAAATTAAGAAAATGTGTTTTCACTTTTAGAGTTAACAACCGAATCAATCTACCAAAGAAAATTCTTCAAAACATCGACTTCGTTTTGAAACAAAAAATGTGACTTTTCTTGTTTTTACATCTTCTAATCAAAAAAAACAAATCGTGCAATACCAAAATTCAGCAAAGATTAGCAACGACATCTGTTTGTTAGAATTGGAAATAAAATTGAGTACGTTCGTTTGCTTTTTATAGTATATTCGAAATTTAACTAGCAGTTAAGTATTAGAAATTTTAAAATTATTATTAATGTAAAAATGAACGGAAACTAATGAAATACATTTTTATTGAATTAGAAAACGAAGATGAATTTGGTTTTATTATTATTTTGCGAATATTGCGAACGTTACACCATGAATTCAAGGTAAAAACCAAGATTTTTACTCTTGAAATCACAAAAACGTCGCCATCCCCTCCATGACAGAAAACCAATTCCAACAAAAAAATGTAGCTAGTACGCTGTAAAAGTGAAAACAATGAAAAACGCAAAACGAAAAAAAAAACAACGAACGCCCCAAAAAAAATTTTGTAAAAACAAACTTGTAAAGGAACAAAAAAACCCACTGTCGCCGCTAATCTTTACTTCACCTTTCACAAAAATTCCTATAATATTGTATATAAAAATATAATTTATTTATTTAATTTCAGATATACTGAAATATATATATATACCTTAAATTAGTTATTGACGATAGCACCCCTAAATTATATTTATTTATTTTTAAAAAAAAATTGAGAAATAAAAAATATTCAAAAGAATGCTTATTTATCGGATGCACCGTCTTAACTTTGATTTATTTATTTTTTTTTAAAAACAAAGAATATTTATTTATATCTTGATGTATTGCGTATTTAAAAAAAATTTATTTATTTAGTTACCTAAAATTAACTGAAATTTAAAAAAATTATTTATTTAATAAAAATTTATTTATTTAATTTTCAAAAAATTTGTTTTATTTATTTTATCTTTATTTAATAATATAAGAGATTCCCAAAATCAAGATTCGTCTGGCGACAATTGTAAAAAGTAAGTATGGTACAATATCCATTTCATTTAAATTTGAAATATCACGTTCGCGAGCCCACTCCAACAATGCATGTGAGAACTGACTAGAAAAGCCCCTAACGACCAGATTCTACAGAACAGATTCTCCCCAACCTAATAAAACAATCACAACTGTCACGATTAGACACTAGGTCCATTTCTACTGACCCAGTTGTGCTTGTTTAACCTACAAATAAATTACAACTAAACTTAATGCGAAAGTTGAAGAACGCTCCCGAGCACCAGACTTCAAACCCTAAACTCTATGAAAATTGTTCTATTGTAAAAGCAAAAATGGAAAAGTTTTTTTGAATTTGTATGAGGTGAAGCCTCTGATCCTGAAAGCAAAATATAATTGGTTCTTCTCTTCATTACACCGAAGAAGCCTCTGAGCAAAGAATGGTACTACTGGTTTGCACCTAAGTACAAACACAGCAACACCACTCCTCGTCCCTGAGGACTTCCTCGCCGAATGAAGAGAAGAAACCAATGTTCTTCGATCGCATAACCCCGGTGGCCATAGGCGATCTAAGAACGACATCAATGTTAAAGAGTGAAGCTCCATGGATGGCTTGTTAGGCCTACCGCTGAGAAAGAAATTATATTTATACACTAATACAACAGTTAATTCCAAAAATATGTACAATATATACATTATATGTACAATATATAATAATAATATTTACAAAAAACAAGAAAAAAAAATATGTACCAAATGTACAATAAAAATATGTACATTGACAGATGTAACAATTTGTTGTTTTTCTTTTAGAGGCAAAGTTCCCACTATTGATTTTACGGTTTAAAAAAAAAACACTATTTATAATTTATAATATTTTTCTTTTTTATTTACTGTTTTCTCTTACATGTTTCGAAAATTAATTCATCTTCAGAGAGATTGAATTTGCAACTGCTTTTGCCAGTTGCAAATTCAATCTCTCTGAAGATGAATTAATTTTCGAAACATGTAAGAGAAAACAGTAAATAAAAAAGAAAAATATTATAAATTATAAATAGTGTTTTTTTTTTTAAACCGTAAAATCAATAGTGGGAACTTTGCCTCTAAAAGAAAAACAACAAATTGTTATATAGTGATTTTACGGCACTCCGAAAACAAAAATTAAAATTTTAAATTAAAATTGACAGATGTGTACAAAAAAAAATATGTACACTGTATCAAAAATATGTACATGGTATGTACATTCCATGCAAAAAAATATGTACATGGTCAGTACCAAAAAATATTTACAATCTATTTACATGGTAGCATAAAAAAATTTCAAAAAAACTGCTCCCCCCAAAACGGTTTTTTTTTCAAATTAAAAAACAATTAGTATTCCTAAAATTCGAATGACAGCACAAAAAAACAATCTCCAAAAAAAATTGCTGTCCCAAAACGGTTTTTTTTCAAACTACAAAAACAATTAACTGATTATACAGTGAGGGACAGGGGCCTCCTGTGGACCAGACCACTCCTCTACCTGTCGCATGGTCGGTGAGATGGAAACCTCCTCAACCAGCTCCTCTGTTTGAGGACTCTTGGTCGAGGAAGCTCCCAGCTCCACGACCAGGCGACTCTCCTTCTCCTTCTTCCTCCTCTCCTTCCTCTTCAAGTGAGAGCTCCTCTTTCTCTTTATCCGTCTCCTCTCACGCCAGCCCACATTCACTTCCTCATTCACCTCATCCAACTCCTCATCCACTCCATTCAACTCCTCATACACTATTTCCCCTATCAGCACATCCAGAAACTCATCATACTGTTCTTCATATATGTCCTCCATCAATTCCCTATAAATTCCCTCCTTAACTTCATTCATAATCACATTCATAATTCCATCCACCACATTCATTGCCTCATCCATTTTCTCCTTCCATGCCACATGCTCTCTCTCTTCCACCTCATTCATCCATGGCTCAAACCCCCCTGGCCGACACCTCCTTCTCAACCCCTGACCCCTCATGTACATATTATAAAAAATTTAAAAAAAAAATTCCAAACACAAACAAAAAATTAACCACCCAAAACCAATATCTGGTTATCCCAAAACAAATTATATTTACTATATATTTTAAACAAAAAATTATTAATAGTAATGCACGAAAACCAGAACCGGTTTAAAACGCCCAGTTTATATAGAAAAAATCAAAACTGGTTTCAAAATGTACGCTAATTGCGCCAAAAATAGCTCTGTTATTCAAAAAAAAACCTTAAACTGGTTTTCAAAAAAAAATTTTACCGTATTATTACGGTTCCAGAAACCTAACGCAACCCCAGGGTTTCGTTTCGGCTGCCACTTATATTAGATTTGCTTTTCCCACCACTCCCTGTGGGTTCAGGACTTTTAAACACTAATAAAAAAAAAAATAATGTATATCTACATAAATTAAATGCCACCGGGAACGAAATTGTTCCCAAACGAACCAAAATTTGGGAATCTCTTAATTTCTTTCAATTAGCCTATCATCAAAAAACTAAGTTGAACCACATAAAAAAATTATAAATGCAATACTAATATAAAATTAGACAAATACCTTAAATTACAACTGTTGATTGGTGGACCTCATTTGCTTCCAGTATGATTTCTTAATTCCAAAGTTCACATTCCAAAACTTAGCAGCATCTGATTTTGTTATACCAAATCGATCACCGCCAAAGAAAATCCAGTGGGAAATATAGCTTTTAATTCACTTCCTTCAATAGATATATAGCATGTTTGCATTTCCTCATTAAAATATTTATGAATATATAAAAATGTTCATTTGCGTGTACTATATGCATTTGATTTCCATATTTACAATAAATCAAACGCACCCATGTTATGTATCACTTTATTATTTTATTGTTAATTCTAGACACATATAATTTAAAGTACACCATTCAAACTTCCATGAGACATAGCATTACAAAAATTTGTTTTTGATAAACTTTAACAAACAATATAAGATAATATTTATTTCTTCTCTTTTTGTACAAGAAGATTGTGTGGTTATTGACACCAACTGAATTGTTTTTCTTTTCATTTAATCACAAAATCGGAATTAAGAAAATGTGTTTTCACTTTTAGAGTTAACAACCGAATCAATCTACCAAAGAAAATTCTTCAAAACATCGACTTCGTTTTGAAACAAAAAATGTGACTTTTCTTGTTTTTACATCTTCTAATCAAAAAAAACAAATCGTGCAATACCAAAATTCAGCAAAGATTGGCAACGACATCTGTTTGTTAGAATTGGAAATAAAATTGAGTACGTTCGTTTGCTTTTTATAGTATATTCGAAATTTAACTAGCAGTTAAGTATTAGAAAATTTTAAAATTATTATTAATGTAAAAATGAACGGAAACTAATGAGATACATTTTTATTGAATTAGAAAACGAAGATGAATTTGGTTTTATTATTATTTTGCGAATATTGCGAACGTTACAGCTCTTTCGGCAATGTCGTTTGTTATTTGAAGGAATTTGATGAATTCTTCTGCTTTTAAATATTCATCATTTTCCGGCCATAGAGACGGATCTACCTTCAGGAAGTCCATTAAAAGCAGAAGAATTCATCAAATTCCTTCAAATAACAAACGACATTGCCGAAAGAGCTATCGGTTTAATCAAACAGTATCATTCCGTTTTAACATGGGATGAAGATCAAAAATAATTTATTTACCCAGCGATAGAGCAACATCGCCAATTGTTTCCTACTAGAAATAAAACGAAACTAATACAAACCTTTGAACAACTTTCTTAAAATTAAAGAAATCCTAAAAATGCGTACTATGTTAACGTTTTAAAAGGAATTGTATTTGAACTGAAGGGACTTGCCATAATTAAAATATCATTTATCGAAAGTGAAATAAAAAGATTTCAAATGAAAATGATAATTTTGTATATTTTATTAAGTAGATTTTGTGAAATTATGAAGAAGTTGCCTTTTAGCCTAAATTCTGGAAAACACGACTTCACTAAAAGTGAGATATCTCGCGATCTAGACCACCAAAAGACCTAAGATTTTTTTTGTTGGCAAGCTAATAAAATTGTTTATGAGATAAAATCGTTAAATGTGGTGGTTAGCATGACAAAAAGTTAAAATAATGACACCACTTTTCGAAAAATGCGCAAATTTGCAATATTTTTTGACTTCGGCTTCAAATTTTCATGGTTATGCTTCAGAAAACGTGTGTACCATGGTTATTTTTGAATTCTATGGAAAATTTCCCATCGAATAGCACCCCGGTATTTTTGTTTTTATGTTATCGTATCGGTATCCAGTCTCACTTTGAATTTCCTGCATGAATAGCCCAAAATTCAGGACGTTTTGCAAAACCGCACGTTCTGGGAATGAGATAAAAAGCTCAGATCGGGCGGAAAATTTTTTTTTCATCGAGAACTTTCAGATTTTTGATGTGGACCTGAACATTTCAAAAAAAGTGGATTTGTGAAACAATCTAAATTGTACATATTGGATAATTGTGGACAAAATCTGGATTTTACAGGTTTGTGATATATCATGAGAAGTGGTGCAACTATTGGTGTAGCTTATTTTCTAAAACGGTAAACTTATAGGTAGCATTATGTAAAAAAATTCAGGTTTAATCTAATCAAAGTATATATATATCTTGCAGAGTGTGTATCTTGAAATATTTTCATTGCGTACAATACAAATCTCGATCAAAAGTTCAACGCAAAGCGTAAAATTTGTATCAGCTAATTGAACATAATGTGAAATATTCCTATTGCGAAAGTTCTTGTATGGAGTTTTCAAGTTGATAATTTATCATGTTTGGCAACAGATATGTATTTTGCTTAACAGTAAAATTGTTCAAAGATGTTCAATGTCAATTTTATTAATAGAAAGTTCTATTTATTTTATTGACAAGAAGTTAAGCTTTTTTTTTATAAAAGAAATCTGCGAGCCTGAATCTTATAGTGCACGGCCAGTAAAATTTTTACCATTCATTGATGGTCAGTTAATATATTAACAAATTCTGTAGCTAGAAGCACATAACAATTTAAATTCGTAAAATATGAAGGGACTGAAATCTCAAGGCTCTGAGATATCAAAACTTCGGTCTGGGTTAAGGATTTTGATATAGTTTTCGACAAAACGCTTTTATGAGGACATTGTTTTAGTTTTGGGCAGCGATGTATACCCAACATAAAACTCTTTGTTAAAGTACATGTATTTTTTATCTCTGCTTAGAAATTTATTACAAAACTAACACGAAATATCAATACGTTACCGAAAAATTATAAAAGATCATAAATTAACATAATTTAGTGAAAATATGACGCAATCAGCAAACTACTCACAAACCTCTCCATTTAACGTTTCGAGAAAATATTACAAAATCAAAAATTCAGATTTCTTTCAAAATTCCAAAAATATTGTAAAAATTAAATCAAAAATTCCAACTTTTTCCAAAATTCTAAAAATAGTACAAAAATTATAACAATATTAATAATTGAAACTATTTTTAAAATTCCAAAAATTATAATAAAATCAAAAATTTAAAATTTTTCAAAATTCTAAAAATATTCCAAAAATTCTTACAAAATCAAAAATTGAAACTTTTTTCAAAATTCTAAAAATATATATAAAATTCAGAAGTCAAAAATTCTATTTTTTTCAAAATTCTAAAAATATTGCAAAAGTTATAACAAAATCAAAAATTAAAACTTTTTCAAAAATTCTAAAAATATTGCAAAAATTATTACAAAACTAAAAATACAAACATTTTTCAAAATACCAAAAATATTCCAAAAAGTATAAGAAATTCAAAAATTTCCATGTTCAAAAAAATTGCCTAGAAAAATAAATCAAAATAATTTTTTTGACACACATTTTTTTGACAATAATTTTTTGACAAACTTATGATGTAATAAAATTCTCAAAAATAATAATTTAATGTTCATTTACATATCAGTTCATATAAATAACTATTTTTATTTTTTTCCAAAAAAATAAATGAAAATCATTCTTTTGACACTGCTGACAATCTTTTTTTGGCAAACTTGTAATGCCATAATTCCCAATAATAATAATAAAATTTCATGTCGTACAAATAATAAGTTTTATTTTTTTCCAAAAAATTGGGTAAAAAAAGAAATAAAAATCTTTCTTTTGACACACTTGACTACAGTTTTTTGTACATTTTCTAATGCAATAATCTAGTTTTCAATCTTACATACCAATCACGACCATCAAGATCTCTCCACATTAATTATTACTACTCAGTATCACTTTAAAATTAACGTATTTTAAGCAAAAAATATGCATATTTCCTTGTTTTGACACACTTGACAATTTTTTTCAGTAATCGAACACATCGTCCTTTCGGTTCTTACACTTGAGTATGTAGAACACATATTTGCTATACCAACTTTAAATTAAATAAATACGAAAACAAGGAATGAACCTTAATATAATATTAGTATTAAAACCAGTTTCCCAACTTTTATAGTTATCATAAAATAATCTATAAATTTGTAATACAAATAATAATTATTATTAATTCTTTAGCTCTCGATAAATGAGCACATTAACTATTTTATTCTATAATTTGAAATTAAATACATTTGCGACTAAAAGTTTTTATATTGTTTTAAATGTTAATTTCCGCAAATAATAAATGAGATGTTGTTATAACTTATAAGTGAACAGAATACAACGAGCCAATAATTGGTGACCCCGACGTGATTGGGGAAAGCCATTCCTTTGGTAAACATGAAGACAACAACAGTGGTAAATGCATTCATCGAACAGTATATCTCCAGATTCGGTGTACCCAGCGAGATAACTACCGATCAAGGTGGTCAATTTGAAAGAAACCTGTTTCACGGGCTTAACAATTTGTTGGGTTCACACAGAATATGAACAACGACGTATAACCCACAAGCAAACGGTATGGTGGAAAGATTCCATCGTACTTTAAAAGCCGCATTGTATGCTAGAGAAAACACCCTGCACTGGAGCTCTGAGCTGCCACTAATTCTCCTTGGGATAAGAACATCGGTCAAAACTGACCTCGGGTGTACTCCAGCCGATCTTGTCTACGGACAATCACTAAAGGTCCCTGGATAATTAATAATACACCCATCCTCTGCGCAATCGATAAATCCAACTTCACTGGTAGATCGTCTAAAACAATCGATGCGCAACGTTGTACCCCGAAATACTCGAAGTCTCCCTCAAAATCACATTTTCATTCCAAAGGACTTACATAATACAGACTATGTTTTCAAGTTAGAACTGGTTTAACTCCACCATATGAGGGACCATACAAAGTAGTGAAAAGATTTCGGAAGCATTTCGTTTTGGATATTAAAGGTAAAAGTGTATCCATCTCTGTAGATAAACTTAAACCAGCCTATATGACTGATTCTTTACACAACAGGGGAACGAAGATGAAACCAATTCTCACCAAAAAAGTTAGATTTTTTTAACACAAATTAATTACTGTAGGGGAGTTATGTGGGATACATATTTGCTATACTAACTTTAAATTAAATAAATACGACAACAAGAAATGAACCTTAATACAATATTAGAATTGAAACCAGTTTACAAACTTTTATTGTTATCATAGAATAATCTATAAATTTGTAATACAAATAATAATTATTATGAATTCTTTAGCTCTCGATAAATGACCACATTAACTATTGTATTCTATAATTTGAAATCAAGAGGCGCAGTAGTGTCTCGCGCGCCATGTTTTGAAAGACACTACTAGTATATATACTGTGCACCGGATAGGTTTTAAAGGCTAAAATTTTCATTTCGAATAATTTGCATTTTTTCTGTATTCAAAGGTATCAATAAAAGTATATATTATTTAACTATATGTTTCTCATTAGTAAAAAGAAAGTCAGCATTCATGCTTTTTTATGAAATTTTATAAAATCAAAATTTTGCTTTCCTAAACTTTTGGTAAAATTAAAATATTTTTACAAACTTTTATACCACGTTGGTAGCATTGGAAATATGTAGTAATTTAGTATCATTTGGGGGAATTTTCAAAAGCCAACCAAATGTACAGAATTGAAAAACGTATAGTTGTTTTCGATAAAAATATTTGTTATGTATGTGTCCAGAAAACCAATCCAATGTTTTATTAATATATCAAATAGAAGTTAGTAATTATAAAGATATTAGAAAAAAGAATATATTTAGAATATGCTTACAGTAAAAAGACCTATTATTGATGTGTTAAGAAAACGAAGTTGTGAAAACATGTGTTTGGTCTATTATGTAAATTTGTTATCTGAGAGAACCCAACAATTGTTATATCGATAATAAATTTTAATTTTTATTTCATTTTATTTTAGAACGTTGGTAGTTATTTTGAAGTGATGAGATTAAAAATTAATTTAGTAGGCTTGAAAATTTTGTGTTTTTATGCTTGATGAGATATAAAGAAATGAATTTGAGAAAATTTTATTATTATTTCAAAGGGTTCCGTACTTTAAAAAAATAGAACAAAACCCTTATGGTGAGGACTTGATTGTTTACTATCCATTATTCACAACGAATTTCTCACTGAAAATGAAAATCTTGAAATATATGTATTTACGTATATTTATGTGGTAAGCGTAAGATTAGGCCAAAATGACAAATATGTGCCGATTTCGAGATTGAGGTCATATATAACCGTAAAAACTGAAATTTTTTAAAACTTTCAGTCAATCATAGACTATAAAGTTTATGGAAGGCACCAATGGTTCTTGGCTGAACATAATCAATAATTTGTAAAAAAAATATTTAATTGCGAAAGACTTAATTTCACATCTTTTTTCGCACAATGCTGTTTTGTTTATTATTTATTTAGAGTAAATAACAATCGATTTAAGCTCTTATGCTATCCTCAAGAACTTTTATAAAACTGTTATGTTAATTTTTCAAAATTATTAGTCAAAGACTATAGTTTTTATGTGTGTGTTTCCGTTGTATGTAATAATTATTTTATTAATTTTTGAATGCATTGCTTTAGACTTATTTTCGAATATTTCTTTTACTTTTTCATGAGTTGTTCATGTCATGAGTTGAGACCTGTTTATATAAAAAAGATACTTTTATTTTTTTAAATATTGCATCTAGATTGATAAAAAATCGAGAGTAAAGTTCTCTGTAGAAAACATTTTATATGGATAATAATAATTTGACTCTCCCATATTATATTATGACTTTACAAAAAACAGTCAAATCGTCGCAAAACAACCAAAAAGCTGTAAAAAAGCCGCGCCATGTTTTTCTTTAGCTTGAAACTATCATTTTAACTATAACAAATTAAATTCTTGTGTCTTATTCTTTACAAAAACTTCTCAAATCATTAGGCACTAGTTATAAAATTTCTTAATGGCATTTTGTTTTCTAAACATCTAGCTATATTATATAATTTAAGTAAAACTCTAGAACTACATATCATAATTCTAAAATATATAATAAATATGCACATATATTAAAATTTATTTAAACAGAGGAAATATAATTTATTCTTTTGTCTATAAAAACCGCTCGCTTTCACTTACATATTTCTTGAACAAAAACCTTGGCGCGACCTTTTCTCAATTAATTTAATAATGTCATTCGTAAGGACTATTGTCAGACGACTGTGAAAAGCCGATGAATTCAACAGTGGACTTGTAATTATATTAATTAAGTCAGTATCATATTTTCTACAATTTTCCTGAAGTATAGTAATCTATTTGAAATTCCCTTTATATTATTGCGGTATGCTTATTTATTTATTTATTTATTGAAATATGCCTTCGAGTTTACACTCAAATAAGGCTATCTATGTTTTATATTTCGATTTTAATTTTGTTATGTTAATTCATTATATTTTTTTGTTTAATTTTTGTTTAATATATAATTTTTTTTTTTAATTTTATTTTTTAACTAATTAATTATTATAATTTTAATTAATTTTTTAATTAATTTATGTTTTTAATAGAGGAGAAACATATTTGAATTAGGAAAAAAAACGGCATGAGCATAATTAGGCAGAGAAATTTATAAAATTGTTGTAGTTAATAGATGATATAAAAAAAAAAAAAAAATTTAAAATCCTAAATTCATTGGTTTTCGAATACATCTTTATAATACTGTTTAATTGCTCGTTTAAATGACATTTTATTCATTGTTTTTAAGTTCGTTGGTAGATTATATTATATGTAATTATGGACTGATGTAATGATGAGATTTGATATTGTGTTGTAGCTACTGGACCTGAGTAAATATGATTGGCTGTTCTGGTGTTGTATTGGCGAATTTCGTTATTTTGTGTAATTGTAGTATTTGATCGGATATTTTGAGTTTTTATGTTGTGTATATGAGTTGCTAATACTATTTTTCTATGGTATTCAAGTGGCAGTAAATTCTTTTCAATGTGAATTTTACGTGTTCTCTCTAAACGTGTATAATTAAACAAATTTTTAATTGCTTTATTTTGTAGCATTTGTGAAGGTTGTAAAACTGTTTTACAAGCTGATGACCATGCAATTATACCATAAGTTAATGTTGAATGAAACATTGAATAATATAGCGATCGTTTCAATGTTTCAGGTATCAATTTCGACATTTTTCTAAAAATACCAGCTATTGATGAGCATTTAGATTTTGTATTTTTTATGTGATTGTACCATTTTAATTTTGAATCAATTGTTATACCAAGGTATTTATATTCGTCTACTTGTTGAATAACTTCATCTTTATAAATAATATTCAGTGGTATTGTTTTGAGATTTTCAATCAACATAAATTTTGATTTATTTGTGTTAACAAATTGATTGTAAGTGTTAACAAATTGTGTTCCATCCAGTTAGCAATTAACTGAAGATCATCATTTATATGTTGTTGAAGATGTTGATTATCACTAGCACTATATATTAATGCTACATCATCTGCGTACATAAAATATTTACCAGTAGTTTGAATTTTTTTAAAGTTGTCCATATAAATTAAAAATAGTGTTGTACCCAATTCTGAGCCTTGGGCAACACCAGTATTTACTTCTTTCAAGCTACTTTTAATATTATTTATTTCAATAAATTGTTTTCTTTCACAAAAATAATTTTTAAACCAATTGAACTCTTTTCCATGAATTCCTTTTAAAAATAGTACATTATGATGCTAGGACGTAAAGCTAAAGATTTTGGACGGATGTGGAGTTTTCAAATCGAGGCGCTAGCCGAGATTTGCACCCACATTAAGTCCAAAATAGCTTACGTCCGTGCATCATATACTATTTTTTATTCGCCGCAAGCAAAATATTTTAAGAAAAGTTGTTTATTCTAAATTAAAATTACAAATTTTCATAAATTTTAAAATCAAAATATGTGGAACAGTAACCTTTGAAAAAATATTTATTATTTTTTCCAAATTCTATGACAACAAATGATAACAACTATTTTAATTGGATAATGAAATTTTGAATTTGCGGGTTGCTTTGATAAAAAAATTTATTTTTCATAGAATTTAAACAAATACAAATGCTTTTTACTTTTTTGGACGTAGCTATGACGACAAAATAAATAGCTGAAAAGTGATACTTTAAAGCGGCAAATCACAGTAATAAAGTAACACTTTAATATATAGGCGAATAAAAAAGTTTTTTTAGCAATATTTGTCTATCGACAGTTTCAAAGGCTCTTTTCAAGTCCAAGAACATCAGCGCAACTTTCATTTTTTTGTCTCTTTCTTTTTGTATATGTGTGACAAAATCAAAAATTGCAGTAGATGTGTTTGATTTCGTTCTAAAACCATACTGTCTGTTATCTATTAAATTGTTTTCTTCAAGGTAATTCATTAAATCGTTGTTTATCAGTTTTTCACATACTTTATTGATAATTGGTAGTACATTTATTGGACGATGATTCACATATTCTCTAGGATTTCCATCTTTTGGAATCGGTGTAATTTTACTAATTTTTAATATATCTGGTACAGTTGAATCAAAAATTGATTTGTTGATCATTATTGTTATTAATGGAGCTAGATGATCGATGTTGTTTTTTAATATATCGAGATTTAGTCCATCGTGACCACTGGATTTAGTTTTATTAAGATGGTTTATTGTATGTTTTATTTGTACGTCTGTGTAAGCTTCAATTTTGAATCGATGATTTGTTTCCATTGGTTCGTAAAATGGTAAAATATTTTGATGTGTGTTGGCCAAAACAGTACCAGCTTCTGCAATATAAGCATTGAAATTTTCAATAAAGGTTTCCTTATCATCCATTAGCAGTATTTTATTTTGAGTTTTTGGGGGTATTCCATTATATAGTACCTCTTTGATGTATTTCCATTGATTTCTCATATTACCTATACTTTCATTAAATCGATTTTCATAATATTGTTTTCGTTTGCTTAGACGTAATGCTGTTGTTTTATTTCGCCAAAAAGTGTATTGTAATTTTATAGCTTCGTTATTCTGAATCCGTCGCTTTTTTACATACCAATAGTTTTTTGATTTTATACAACTTTGGAGTTCTTGATCAAACCAGGGTTTTGTTTAACTTTGTGATGTAGTCGAGGAAAATTAGGTTTTAACTTCTAAGTCCTCAGGGACAGCTCCGATTTTGATGATTTTTTTTTTAAAATGTGTGTTTTTATATATTATTTGAAATCAGAAACATTACAATGTGCGCAATTAAATATTTATATTGTTTAAATAATAAAAACATAATTTATGGAGAGAAAAAATTTTGTCACGGTATTTTTTAACTTTTAAATAGTATAATTTAAAAAATTTGTTTTGTTTTCTTTTTTAATTTTTAAAAGCTTTAAATTATACGAATATTAAGAAAAAATTGTAAACAATTATAAATTATTTTGTGTTTATTTTACATTTAAATATGAAAATATATAATTCTAAATTCAGAAAGTGTAAACTATAAATTCAGGAAATTCGATAATTTTAATTCGATGATTAAAGGGCAGAGAAGTCCCCATATAATGAATAAGCATTTCCATAATCCCACAAAAAAAAAATAAAGTCCTATTCTCATATAATTTAAATTATATGAGTTGAACATGTATGATTCATAGTAACATAACTCTCTCAATTTTAAAGTTACAACTTCCATTAAAAACTCGATTTATAGGTTCTTTCAAAGCTATAAGATGATATATATTCCAACATGCCTAAACCCTTCACCTTCAAATTTTTAAGGGTTGAACGACTCGAAAGGAGTGATCCGTGCACTATAATGCAAACTTGAAACAGTTATATCTTTAGTATTTTTTATCCCACAGAAAATAAAATAAAACCAATTTTTGGTTAAGAAAAAACCTACGTTTTTGTCTGGAGAATTTTTTTGTGTGAGTGAGTTTTAGAGTTATTTTGAACAGAAGGTACTTTCTTAGGAAATTTGAAAATTCATTTTTCATTATTATCAAACTTTTTTCGGAAAATACGTTTTCTAATCTAGCAAAACTTCTGGATCACATAGGTAACACTAAAATACAGCTAGTTGTAAAGGGGCTATGGCCTATGGTCAATATAAATTATATTAGGAATGACCGAAATTTTAACGCTGAGTTTCTATTTTGAATTCGAGATGCCCGCATCAAAGCTTGGTTTTTTTTAATGCAAACGACTTGAACTAGTGCCCATTTTAAACGTCTTTCCAATCATTACAAAAAAGCATGACAGTTTTGTCCGAAAAATGCATTACTTTCCCGTTATTTAACGTTGAATTCTTCGAACCAAGTCGTTAAAAAAATGTCTCGTCATTGAACCATAACTTGCTTCATTTTGGACCTAAAACCCTCATAAAAACAACAATCTCTTGGTTTTTTTAAGTTTCATTTTTGTTGATTACCAAATTTTTGAGAGAACGCTAAGTTTAGGAGTTATTTTCGAAAAACTATCAAAAACCATGCGTTTTTCAACAAACAATATAAGTTTTCAATCGCAAATAACTCGAAAAATATCGATCTATCGAAAAAACCTTATACAACATTCTATACTTCAAATGTGTCCTTTTATCTATTTTTGGGGTTACTTTGAGTGAAAAATGTTACGCCCTCGAGAAGGGGTGGAATCCACCCCAGGATATAAGGGCACATCAGCGCTATGCCACTTTCGTTCCTTAAGCCATTCCTAAACTACTCACCAAATTTCATGTTAATCGGACAAGGTTCAAAGAATTCGGAAAGGAAAACGTGTCTGTTCGTAAAACTCAACAAAGTCTCTATATTAATAACAAATGTATATACAGAAGTTAGACATAGCGTGTACATATTTTGCTACTCTTATAATACCATATTTTTATCTTATTATTAAATGAAATTTTCTATAAATTTGAACATAACAATTGTTTTACTGCATAAATTTTGTTAAAAAAATAATTTGTTCATAAATTTTGTTTATATTGTTTAAACAATATAAATATTTAATTGCGCACATTGTAATGTTTCTGATTTCAAATAATATATAAAAACACACATTTTAAAAAAAAAATCATCAAAATCGGAGCTGTCCCTGAGGACTTAGAAGTTTTACGGATTTTGAAGCTAATTTTCCTCGACTAATGGTATTGTTTTTCAGTAGTGCAATTAGTAATTAAAAATTGAAGATCTGATATAAATTTGTTGTATATTTCATTGATATTTTCTGATTCATTGATGATTATAGGGTTTTGTGTTAAAAGTTGATTAAGTCGATTCATATTAATTTTTTTCGATAAAAGGGTCGTATTTTTTGTATTTAACATTTCATCAGCAATTTCAATAAATATCAATTTATGGTCAAGAAGATCATATGGTGCATATGATAAAATAATTTATTTTGATAAATTATTAGTAAAAATATGATCTAAAGCTGTTTCGGAAGATTCGCGTGTGTTTGTTATTTTATCACAGATATGCATGTTATTTGATAACATTGTATTTAAGTACATCTCCACATTAACATTGTTTACTTCTTTTACATTAATATTCATATTACCAGTTATTAGAGTGTTGGTGTTAATTTCATTTAAGTTTGCGTTTAGCTCATCGATGAAAATGTTTATATGTTGTAATGAGTGATTTGGTGGTCTATAGATGCTTGTAATTATCCAGTTTTCATTTGATGACATTTTTAATTTTATACTAGTAAAACTGTTTTCATTTGTACTATACCGTGTTATTATTTCATACGGAATGGTGTTTCCTACTAATAAAAGTGAACCTCCACCATCTTTACTAGGGCGACAAGAACAAATACTTTGATAATTTTCAAAATGAAATGTATTTAAATCAGCTTCACTTAACCAATGCTCTGTTATTGATATTACGTGGATGTCTTGTTTTACAGATTTTATTATGTATGCCAAGTCTTCAATTTTATTTTTAATGCTACGGGCATTTAAATATAGAATTTTTAAGGATTTTGAATTAGTGAAAGTAACTTTATGTATATCATCAATAATTTGTGTGAAAGAGTTAGGACTAAAAGGAGAAATTAGGTCGTTAATTGGTTTCATTTGTAAACTCTTTAAGCTGTTCCTTGTTTATTATTTTAACAACCGAACTGCCTATATCCTGACGTATGAAAATTTCTCCATTTTTAGTCCATACATACTTAATTATTTGTTTTTTTTTAAATCTCTAGCTGCTTTCATTATATATTGCCGTTTCTTTGTTAATTGTTCACAAATAAAAATAGGTTTTGGATCAGCGATATTTTCATCAACAATTGTTTTTGTGTTCAAACCATCGATTTTTCTGTTTAGTAAAATTTTATCACGCAATGTTTTGTTCTGAAATTCTACAACTATAGATGGCGGTAAGCCTGCATTTTTACTTGTAAATGTTATTCGCTTTGTTGATTTTATATCAGTATTCATTATATTTATATTCATTTGTTCAGTTATTTTTTTAACGTAAATTTCTGTGGATTCATTTTTAACTATAGGTATCCCATTGATGATTAAACTTTTACCCAACGAATTTTGTGCAGTATAATCCAAACTGTATTCAATGCTGTCAACTCGTTGCTTCAAGATTTCATTTTCATTACGTAGACATTGATTATCTTCTATAAGGCTATCCGTGATTGACCTATAGTCCTCAATAATTTTTTTTACATTATCTACCGAGCGTTCTATATTTTTATATTCGCCAGCAAGTTCTTCTAATTTTTTATATATCTTAGTTAGTGTAATTTCACTATCATTTATTATTGTAGAACTTAAAGGCGATGCAGATGGTGTTAATAATAATGATTCATCCACATTGGTATTTGGAGCATTCATTATACTGCGTCTTTGTTGTCTTTGATGTTGACATGAATCACAAAACCATGGTTTTTGTAGGTCTTCAATAATATCTTTAAGCTCTTTGACATTAATTGTGCTACACTTTGGCACATGCCACACTTTCTTGCAATCGCCTTCGCAAAAAATATGCTTTTGCGATTTTAAATTTACTTTTAATTTACAATTGTCACAAAAGAACTTATCTCTATTAGCCATTTTCCTTTTTTCTAAATTAATAAATAAGTTTTAAAATTTTCTAGTTTTTTAATTTTCAATTTTCAAAAAAAACAACCGTATAGCTTGACAGCTGGCCTAATTTTATATTAGGCATGATTTGCTGTAAGAATATCTAGCAAATGGCAACTATAACAATATAACGATGACTATGAAATAACATTATCAATAAATTTCTTTTCGTACTGAATTTTAACATTCATTGAGATTCATTTAAGATTGCTATTTAATCAATGGTTATTTCAATATAATGTTTATACTAATATTACTATGGGTCAACCATAGTCACTATGCGGTTCGCTTTATTGTCATATTAAGAAAAGGTCGCACCAAGGTTTTTGTTCAAGAAATATGTAAGTGAAAGCGAGTGGTTTTTATAGACAAAAGAATAAATTATATTTCCTCTGTTTAAATAAATTTTAATATATGTGCATATTTATTATATATTTTAGAATTATGATATGTAGTTCTAGAGTTTTACTTAAATTATATAATATACCTAGATGTTTAGAAAACAAAATGCCATTAAGAAATTTTATAACTAGTGCCTAATGATTTGAGAAGTTTTTGTAAAGAATAAGATACAAGAATTTAATTTGTTATAGTTAAAATGATAGTTTCAAGCTAAAGAAAAACATGGCGCGTGTTTTTTACAGCCTTTTGGTTGTTTTTGCGACGGTTAAATATTTTGCGAATAAAAGTGTTTATATTGTTTTAAATGTTAATTGCCGTGCCGCAAATAATAAATGATAAGTTGTTATAACTTATAAGTGATCAGAATACAACGGGACCAATAAGTATACCTTTTTTTAGAAACAAAAATTTTTAATATCCCATCACCAGTTTTCTAGATTTCGTCGGATGTGACGACCGGTAGGCAGACATACATTTTTTTGCTCTTTTGGAATCGTTATGTCCTAAGGGGTAGAGAAATGCCAAAAAAGTGGGGGTTAGAATTTCACTTTTGGTTCATGAATGTAATACTTACTTAGGTCTTTTAGACCGAAGTAACGAGCAGAACGAAAAACTTGCTTATTACAATACCGTTATCTCAATGATTTGATTTAGCAGAGAAAAAAAAGCGATAAATTTTCTTGCTATTTTATTGTCAAAGCAAAAATGTACAAAAATGTAAATGTTTAGATGTATTTTCAAAAGTTTCACTACCACGGCGTTTGCATACAAAGAAGATCACGAATAATGAAAGCTCCAAAGCTTATCTAAATTATTATGTTTATTTATTAATGTCATAAAGCTATTAAAGAATGCTAATCAGTTAGTTTTATCTGCAGAAACAAATTTATGTAAACGGTCCTTTCGTTATCATTTTTTTCTTTCTTTCAACTGTTTCAATATAATGGTCACCTTTTGAAAGTGAATTTGTTTTGATTTTTTTGTGTTCAACGCATTTAAAACCCGTTCAAAATTCATTTATTTCAATTCATTCAATTCATGGTAAGTAGAATATTCTCTCTGACCTGCGTTCTGAAATTAAAACCATGGCTAACAAGGATAACTTATACATAGCATTATCTATATTTAAAGGAGGTTTTAAAAGTAACATCAACATGCGACTTTATAGTTGTTGTTGGTGAGTTTAATTGGCAAGTTGGTAGAGATAACATATGAATATGAACTTTTATAGCTTATGGAAATATGGTAGTCCTAGATAATTCTACCACTCAATTCTCGTATCTTTTATTGCCCTGTTTTATACCGCACATACCACAGAATGATTTGGATAATATTGATTGATCGACAGGAGTTGGTTTGAAGCATAATTGCAATTTACTTTGGGTAATTAATTCAATTAATTGAATTGGAAAATTGAAATGGAAATTTAAAAACTTGTGTTAGAAAATGATTTTGAATTGTTTGAGAAAAAGGAACAAAATCCGCTGTTGTGACCATTATAAAAATAATAGTATATTTTCCTACAAGAGATGAAAACATTGTTTTTTTCGTGAGTAAACATTTGTTCACGAGACGCGCTAACGTCAAGTGAGTTATGTTTACGAACGAAAATCGTTTTTATCTTGCGTAGGAAATGCAATTTTTTCTATGATAGTATATATATAATCAATATTTATTATAAATTATAAAATTAAAAATCGACAACATAACATTCAAAATTCATATTCTATTTTTTCATGGTTGGGTTGTTTAAAAAACTTTGTAAAATTATATAAAAAACCATAGCAACTACAATTTGTTATTCTTTTTACACTAGTAGAAAAAGAACCCATTTTCAGCGTGATTGAAATAGACTTTTCATATACTCATACAAAAAATACTTTTCATTATTAAGCTTTTGATAGTATCAACCCAATTTTTGAAAATAAAAAAAGGATATCCTATTATTTAAACCAAATTCGGTTTGCTTCAAATTTAAACTTAGCCTTCTTAAAGTATTGCGTTCGGTCAATACACAGTTTTTGCAGATGTGAATGTTATTTAAGTAGAGTAGTAAATTTAAAATAACTTGTTAGGTGTGTAAATCTTAACATTAGTTTGGTTTTAAATTCGTACATTAAAAATTGTTTTTAGTACATATTTAATATACATCTATTCATTTTTTATGGTGCTGTAAGCGAGATTTTACATTTTGAAAAATTCAGTCAAACTGATATTTTGGGAGCGTTTTGAACAACCTACTAAATCATAATTCTAAACAATGCGATCATGCACTAATAACATTGAACTGCTTACCATGGGTATAGTTCTCACCACGGTCTTACGGTTTGTTATGATAATGTTATAACCCGACATTAATATATCAATAACCTTTTTTTCATCAATTTTTTACCCTCAAGGAAATATTTGCTAAAAGTTAATCTTATTCAGTATTCAATAAAAACAATCTCAACCCATTTATGAATATCAGTATAACATCCTTTTATAAGCGTCAATCATATTACAACATTTAATATTAATATTAACTTCAAATTATAATGCTTATTTGCATGATCTTAATTTTTTTGGAATATGTATTTATTCCATTCAAAAGACATCCCATTTTTTGTTCATCGTATTTATATCCTGGAAATTTAACATTTTATTTACCAGCGAATCATTTGCATAATATATCTTAAAGGCATTTTCTTGTGATACAAATATTTTATAAGAATGAGAACGTGTTTTTGTTGGGTTCTATATATAATATATATACAAATATATTTCAATTTAAAATTACAGTTTCATTGTAAAATTATGAAATGTCAATTATTTGGGAGGATACTATACTTGGATATAAGTAAGAGAAATTAATTCAATTGAAAATGCCTTAAATGTTAAAGTTATTTTGTATAGATTTTAGAACTTATTTTTTTTAAACAGTGTTGTAATGATAGCTTTATCTTCTAGAAAACCAAATACTTTGGGAGTTATGTCAAAAACTTTCCAGTATGTTAAAATGTAGAAATTTCACATTAATACATACAGTCATAAACCATCAATAATAATATTAATTTTAATTATATCTACAAGTTCTAAATACTATTAGTATTGAAAGATGCTCAAACAGATCTCGAACATTTTTGAGATTGCTTGAAATGGATTTCATGTTAGGCAAAATAAATAACATACACAGATAAAAAATTGGTAATAAGTCAAAAAAAGTTAATATCGATTTAGTTAAGCAAAACACAAAAACATTAAAAATAGAAAAAAAGGTGAGAGGTGTCATGGGACACCCGGATGGAACGAAGATCTTTTCGATTAATTAGTGAAGGAATTGTAATAAAATTTTATTTTTTTTAAGTTATAATAATATTTTTAAAATATAATTTGCTTTTAAATTTATTAAAGTTATGACGCGTACACTTGCTAAACACACAATAATGGAGAGATTATAACGCGTATGACTTGGTTAGCACAATAGTAAAGAGAGGTTATAATGTGTACTTGGTAAAAATACATAAGCATTTATCATTGTCTGTATAAAATCTCTACTTACCTAACTCCATCAGCAATATCCGGAACTTGTGCAGAAACACTGTCAGGATTCTTTATTGTTATTATTTTTTATTATTTATTATGTACAAAAAACCTGTATACACTCAATAAAATAAAATAAACTCATAATAACTAAAAATAATAATAAACTAAAAAAAAGTGTCGTTACAACTTTTGGTCTTAATTTTTTCCGTCTAGCCCCCTTTCGCAACGCGCGATAAGGAACTTCGTTCCAAAATTAAAAAGTGTAAATTGGAGGTTTATATATAGTCATAAATCATCGATAATAATAATTACTTGCCTTAATCAAAACTTTCTTCAGAATTTCTAATGATTATTACTAGTACTGATAGTTATTGACAAATGGATATTATGTTAGGTAAAACAATTAAGTCAGATAAAAAATTATAACTATTCAAAAAAACTGATAAACAAATAATAATAATTAAGTTATGCTGCAAGAATAGAGATAAGATACAGAAGAAATAGAGATAAGATAGCAGATAAAGTGATAGTGTATAAATAGTAATAAAAAGAATATGGAGTAAATAAATAATAACATAACAAGAACTTTAACTTAACAAGAAACGGCTGTGACAGTATTATTCATTCTTCTGCTAATTGGAAAAGGATTTTTTATGTCTTTTCGATACCAAACTAAAAAAAAACATGTTTTATTTCCAATCTAAAGATAGTTTTCTCAACCTCGCCGTGGATATGGTGAGTCGAACTCCGAAAATGATTCAAGAGCTGAGGCAACCACACGTAATGTTTATGTGAAAATTAAATATAGTTTAATTAATTTCAAATACTTCCATTTTAAAATGAAAAATTCATGATATAAGACCAACGTAAATTTTGTGCATGAAAATAGTTATTAACTTTGTTCAACTACTGTTATATTGATGTAACACTTTATATTTTAAATAAACTTTACTCTGTTAACAAAAAATGTTAACCTAGTTGTCCCAATTACCGTGAATAATTTTTCTTTGTTTGGATACTAGACTTCGAGAACTTCGAGATGAGGTTGTCATAAATCGAACTTTTTTTTCAGTGCTCTAAAATAAATTAGCCAATTTTAGTCGAAAATAACTGGACTCTAATCTACGCCAAGATGAATCATGTAGCAATTCAATCGATCCATCGATTGAAACAATTTTCATTTAAATCGAGTCATTTGTTCGTGGAAACACGTTTAGAAATCTGGTCCTTAAGTAACAATAATCACACACATGACCACATCTGATCTGGTCCTTAAGTAACGATGCACACACACACTATAAAAATAGTCTTAACATTCAGAATATCCTACAACGTGAAAAAAAAAAAAAAAAAAATCATAAAAATCCGATTTCAAAAATCAACAAAAATATAAAAACTTTTTATTTCGAAAACTTAAAACTTAGAAAAACCTAATTAAGTCAATTTATTGAATTCATCTGTACAAATTAGTCCACAGACTCAGCCAATATATTTCGAATACAAATGTGAAAGGGAACCAATGATGTTTAAAAACAAATGTTATTGACTGTGTTTTTTTTGCCCAACCGGAATTCGTAGTGAACTGTCAAAAAACAGATTTCAAATAAAACGAACCAAAGAATTGGATTTGTACACATATTGTTTTCCGGAGGTTGGTAGAATTTGTACAGAAAATATAAATTGTAAATGTCAACAAAATGATCAGTTTATTTTTAAAACGTATTGGTGGTTATATTGCGTATTCGTGAAAAAGTTAGATAAAAAAAATAATTTGTGAAAGCAAAGTGAAAAGGACAACTTAAAACTTTACTTTAAGTAAATATTTTTTTTTAATTTTCCTGAAATTCATTTTTATTTCTAAAACGCTAAATTTTAAAATGAAAGAGTCTTTAATGACAATAAAACGACCGTAGTAAGTAATAAAATACAGAAATTATTGATACTTGAATTACAAGTGTTTACACATTTAACAATATTTTTAATAATTTCAGTTCTTCACAAATGCCGAATTAGAAAAAAATTTAAACAAAATTCCACATACTGACAACCTATAGATGTAAAAAATGGAAACGGTGCGCAGTTGGTGATGAACACGCGAACTAAACCGCTATTCCAGATTTTCAAAACCAACAATTTGTGAGTTTTGACATTTTGGAATTGGATACATGTAATTGTTAGTGTAATTTGGCAAATAAAACACGCCTATTGTTAATTTTAGTTCATCCTAAAATATATTTTTGCAAATCATAACAATCAATACATTTTTTTAATATTTAATCTGCCAAATTTTTTATTTTACATAAGCCGAAATGTAGCAGAAACTCACGATACAATACAAAATAGAATCATTTCTAAAATATTAAAAGCCCTGAAGGGGATTAAAAGGTTTTAAAGTTTATCTCGATGTTTTTAGAATACAAAAATGACATTTTTTATATTTTTCCCTTACATTTTGGTCGACATTGTGTTACATCTTTTCCTTTTTTAAACAAAAATGAAAAATGTATTCGAAATAGTAAGTGTATGAATGTTTATGCTATATAATCAGATGGTAGTTTAAAAAAATAGTTGGGTGGTGTATGTCGTTTTTTTGTTAGACAACTGATAAAAAATTACAGGGGTATGTACATAGTTGTCTCTAAATTTATTTGGAATAAATGAGTTTAGTGACTTTGTATTTGTAGACAAAACGATTGAAGTATTTTAAAGAAGCATTGATCCGGTGCCAATAGCAACATCATCTGCATAAGCGATCACCTTAAAACCACTCCCTTCCAGGTTTTGCATAAGTTCATTTATGAACAAGTTCCATGGAACGAGTTTTAATCTTGCGGTGTGCTTCTTCTTACAAATTGGCAAATGAAGCACCCACCAAGACGGACGCTGACTTTCCTACCCCTAAGCGCAGTAGGTCGGTCCAGCTAACCATCGACTACTCCACTTTTAATTATGCAAGCGTGTGGAAGAACGGAACTAACGTTGTTGATTTAAACAAAAAAAATACAAAAAACATTTACTGGATAAGCAGTTTTTAAAAACACACGGTTCATGTGTTCTTTTTACAGTCTGCTACGATTATCTGGCACCACAATATTTAAAGTGGAAGCAACTCTTTCCAAAGAACAAGACGATGACCATTTATTTTTGATTTCTTATTTAAAAAAGAATCAGTGTCATTCTCTAGCTTTCCAAATGGTAAGAGAATTTGACGAACTTGATAAATTCGGTTCGTTTAGATATTGTTTGAATTCAGTTGCCACATCAGTTGCCTATCCCAGAGTGAAAGCATGTTACTTTTTGTTTTTATGGGTGATATTGTTAATTTAAATTATATCGGATCTTTACAGTTAATTTCTTTCGAAATCTGTAATATCTTTTCTGATACTGCTAATGCAGATTTAAATTTTTGAAATAAAACTGACTTCAGAAAATCAAAAGGGGCACAAAAAAAACTCAATTGTGGCTTTTAGAGACACAGATTCAGCTAGCTTTTGATTGATTTAATTTAATTATACCTTTCTAGAAAAATTACCTTTTTAAACAAAGTTAATATATTATAAAATTATATTTTATTATAATTATTAATTATTATAGTGGTATAATTATTATATGGTAGTTATTATATTTTAAAAGTTATTTGTACAGTTAATAATTGTTGGAAATCGATCCCACGTCTGAGACATATTAGTCGATTTTTCGTCAATGTGGCACCGACTTTCAACGGTTTTGTACTACAAATAACTTTTAAAATATGATATAACTACAATAAGAACTTATTGTAGCTTAACTGTAACTTAACTTTTATAATATAATAACTTATCGAAAATCCGAAATTCTACGTCCACGCCGTGCTACCTGGGTAATGCTAACAGAATTAGGTTGGTATAGTTGAGAGGGGCAGAATAAATGCTGCTCATACTCAGGCCCGACAAGATGGGGAGAGGGTTTCCCCCCGGGCCCAGCTTTTTAAAAGGGCCCGGTCTCCGACGAAAATGATAATGTTATATAGACAAAAAACTATTTTTAACCAAAACTAAAGTATATGTGGATTTGATCTTCCACTAAATTCTTACCATTAATAAAATACACGATTATTTAATTTAGGTTTAAAGGCCTCAAGGTTTAAATAGGAAGTTTTTCTTTTCAAAGATGGGTCATATAATAGATGCCATGTATGTTATTACAAATATAAGGAAAGGATAAAAAGCGGTCAATTTTGTAAAGTACGATTTTGAAAAAATTAACAGTAACCAAAAATCAAAGTATTGAGATGAAATTTAAAATAATTGTTTTATGGAGGACTTGAAAAGATAACGTGAATTAATCCTGTTTTGACCATTTGTATTAGCAACTGGTTTTTGAGCACCACCCATGATAAATATTTATTTTTCTCTCACAAAACAAAACAATTAACACAAACCATTTGCGCTTTGAATTTCTAAAATGGAGAATATATTACACGACTTAGTAAATGTTTTCTAAATTGAAACTTTAGTTTCAGCTTCTCAGCAACAGCAACAAAACAGTGTAGCTGGATTATTGGCAACACCATTTTTGTTTTGTAACTGCAAAATTTTAAATTAAATTTGCTATTTATCTTTTATTTTCGCTATCCTATCACGAAATATTGTCCTATGTCATATTTTATATGGGTTTAGTTATGCATTCTTTAAAAAAAAGTATAAAAACACAGAATACCAAAGATTTGCGTTCATCAACACCTTAGAACGTATGTTGTTGTGGGATCTTGGTCTTAAAAGGTTTTTATATGTTAATGTGACACATATTGTAATTCCTACTACACAACACAATTTATTAAAAAAAAATGAACTTGCCTATATTTAACATTCTTGTAAAATTCTATTTGAATACAACATTTTAATTTTTGTGATATTATAATTTAATAGGTTCATAAAATAACATAAATGTAAAGAGGGCCTGTAATTCATTTCCCCTCGGGCCCGGTTTTTCTCCCTACGGCCCTCTTATACTCAATGATTCTGCAACATGGCGAGTCATTGGCGCCATAAAACCAATGTAACTCAAGCGTCTGTCTCGGAGCATGCGACTCGCTATATAAACGTGTAAAACGGTTGTTTCTGGTGACCTCAGATGCCGAACGAACTCATTCACGAAAATTTGGGTTGGGTGAAGGGCTAACACCCAATTTCAGTAAAAAATTATTTGTCATGAATTCTGTACACTGGCCTCGGATTTTCTCGGACTCATTTCAAGAACGACCTCGGAAACTGTACCCGGACTACGATTTAAAAATGGGAACCTGGAACGTGCTAAGCCTTAGGAAACCAGGAGATCTCCTAAAACTCACACACCAAGTCGATAGCTACACACTGGATATAGAGGCATTGCAAGAATTAAGATGGCCAGGCAGTGAAATCCATGAAAAAGCGAAAGGATACACTCTTTATTATTGCGGTCATCAAAACGGAGGAGAATTTGGAGTTAGCTTTCTCATACACCGTCGTGTGAATCAGCATGTTATTGACTTCTGCCCAATTAATATGCAGTTATGCACACTGAGAATCCGCACGCAAAAATTTAATGTAACGATCGTCAATGTTCATGCACCTACTGAAGACAAAACAGATGATATTAAAGATCTGTTGTTCCTAGAACTCGAAGAAGTCATCAATAACACCCCGCGGCACGATATAAAAATACTAAACTTTAATGCTCGAATAGGTAGGAGTGCAGAACTTAAAATACATATCGGCCCTAACAGCTTGCATCATACCATATAGTAACAATAACGGTTTTTACACAGCCGAGCTGGCCATGATATATGATCTAGTTATTTCCAGCACTTTCTTCCCTCATTAGAGAATTCACAAGGCAACGTGGAAATCAAATGATGGAAGAACGGAAAATCAAATCAATCACGTCATGATCTCTAAGAGACATTCTACAAGTGTAACTGACGTACGATCATACAGAGGTGCTGATATGGACACCGATCATATGCTTGTCATCTTTAAGTACAAGTGCAAATTATCATCTACATTTAACAGACAAGCAAAAAAGACCGTGCGCTGGAATGTCGATGCATTTAAACATCCGGAAACGCTGAATAGATTTCAGGAAATAATAACACAAAACATAGAAGAGCATTACATCTCTTCTAAGGTGCCATTAAACATACAAGAAGAATCACAAACGCTTCAATCAACCATTAAAGTACACAATTGGAAAACGACCACCGAAATCACACAACGAATGATTTGACGACAAGTGCCGCCGAACCATTGAACATAAACAAAAACTGTGAGAAAAATGGTTAACAGGAACACCCGAAGCTCCCAAGCTTATCTATGCACCAGGAAAGCCTCGGAAAAACTTCTACGTAAAAAGAAACACGAACACATGAAGAGCCAGCATGCGGTCAACGGAAATTCAAAAGAGTGATTTGCCAATGCACGGAATCTGACAAAAGATTTCCACCCAAGATTTACAGCCATCAAAAATTGAAATAATGAGCAGCTCTGGTCTTACGTATATATGATCTGATTCTTGCAATCTGGGACCAAGAAGAACTACCTGCTGAATGGAAAACAGCTCTCAATGTTCCGCTACATAAGAAAGGTGACCGTCTAAAGTGTGCGAATTCTCGTGGCATCGCACTGTTGAATACTGCGTATAAAATACTAGCTAATGTCGTACTTGCTCGACTCATCCCGTTCGCCAAATCTATCAACGGTGACTGCCAGTGTGGTTTTCGTCCCAACCGCTCAACCACATATCAATGTTTTACCTTAAGGATGATTCTGGAAAATATTGGGAGCACAACATCAACATTCACCAGCTCTACGTTGAGTTCAAGCAAGCATATGATAGCATTATCCGTGACAACATTTGGTCCCCACTCATACGCCTTGGTATCCCAGAGAAACTTGTTTTTCTGTGCAAACTCACAACATCGGGCTCAAATTGTAGAATAGTAATCAAAGGGTCAGTTTCTGATCCTTTCGATATAACATCAGGTGTTCGACAAAGTGATGCACTCGCTCCAGTGCTATTTAACTTGGCGCTTGAGCTCGCGATAAGAAAAAGCCGAATTGAGACACAAAACTGCATATATAACAAATCAAGTCAAGTTGTTGGCTACGCAGATGATATAATGCTTCTCGGACGTAAAACAAGCGATATCAAGGATAGTCTCTCTCTCTCTCTCAGCTTGAAAGAAACGCTAAACGACTTGGATTATGCATCAACACCGGCAAAACTAAAGTTTTAACAACATCTAGGAATATACTTCCCGGAAATCTGGATACTGGCAACCATGAAGTGGAACGCGTGGAAAACTTCAAATGCCTTGGGTTTGTAATCACATCGTCAAATGACATATATGACGTATAAATATATGACCGTGTCTCTTCCGCATACAGAGTTTTCTATGCATACTCAAAACTTCTGCGATCAAAACATCTTTCGTGGTCGTGTAAACTCACACTTTACAAACCATTAATCCGGCCTGTGGTTACATTTGTAAGTGAAAGCTGGACAGTGACTTCCTCCGATTGTAGAATTTTGTCAACATTCGAGAGGAAGGTCATACGAACAATTTATGGTCCATGCAAAGATGCTGAAAATCAGTATAAAATCCGAATGAATCATGAAATCAGACAGCTTCTTAAAGGCTGCGATGTAATCGGATTCATTAAATCCAACTGGATTAGATGGTTTGGTCATGTAGAAAGGGCTCCATTAGATAGAATGATAAAAAAGCGTCCCAACAACAACCAGCTGGTGTTCGTCGAAGAGAAAGACCCAGACAAAGCTGACGTGATGACATCATCCAAGACCTTCGTGATATAGGATGTCGAAACTGGGGTCAACTGGTCATGGAACGAGATGATTGGAAGCGGATTGCACAGACGGCAAAAACCCTCCATGGGATGTGAACGCCAGAAAGAGAGAGGGAATATAATAACTTTGTTTAAAAGCGTAATTTTGGAGTAAAACTTATTTAGGCGCTATATGACAAGTCAATCAAATCTTTTTTGAACGGAAGTAACATTTTGAAAAAAAAATAAATAAAATAAAGAAGAAATTCAAACAACAATTAAGTAAAAAGGCAGACGAATATTATGTTCGGTAAGTATGCGATACAATATGTTAATATTATTATATTTTTTCTTCAGTCTCGTACTAAATGTTATATGAGTTGGATGTGTCGATTTTGAGTTTCGGTATTTTTTAAATTTATATTTTGAGTTATTTTAGTTATTTAACCGACTTAAAAAGAGGAGGTTCTGTATTTCATTGTGGGTTTTTTTATGTATGTTGACCGATTTCTCAAAAACGGCTCGCTCGATTTGAATGATTTAAATCGCGTTCTATTTGGATTGATTTCGAGAGGGACCATAATTTTTTATGATGAAAAATGCCGTTTTCAGACAATTGGAAAAACCCGTATTTTTATGTACCAATTTTAGGCGATTTAATCTGTCATGCGAGCATTTGATGTCTTCAAAATTATTTCTTTTATTAAACAATAAACAAAATCTGGCTCTATCCTCGCGTAGACACTAATATAAAATTCAACGAAACCTAATTTCTAGCTGCGACGATACACAAAAACAACATTTAAACACAAAAATAAAAGTAAAAACGAAAACGAAAAAAACGAACAAATTCGTAGTGTAACTATTACTATCGATAACATCTGCTCAATTAAAGAAAAAAAAGATTTTCATTTAATTATAAATCGATTACCTATATTCAAATAAATTAAAGTAAAAAAGTAACAAATAAAACAAGTGAATAATATAAATTTAATTTTTGTTTTAAATTAGAATATATTTAGAATATTAGAAAATTAGAATATATATCGAGTAGCTTACTCTCTTGATTATAAGTTGCTTAGTTATTGATTGATGTAATTAGCGCCATTTGAAATATGGTTGGCAATAAAATAAACAATTGAATGTTAGTTTATTTCAATTAACATAAGTGAAAAATTCAATTGATTAGTCTAGAAATGTTAAAAAAAGAGAGTTATAAGTAATAAAACGAAGAAAAATCAAGTTTGGGTACATTTTCTTTAATTTGTTTGAGACTGTCAGCATATGGTTTTTGAAGTATAATAAGTTGGATATTGTTCAATATTGGAAGGAAAAAGAATTTTTTTATTGTGCTGAAAACGTTAAAAGTTTTGATATCTAATTGTGTGCTGAAATTGGTTTCCTGGTGAACACACACACGACATGAAGACGATAATAGGAACAAGAAGACAGCAATCAACATTTATAAGAGAAGTTTCCTCTATATTATTATTATTATTATTTTCTTTCCTTGTTTAGGATGTTAGTATTATTTTTTTTTAAATAAGAGATTCTCAATTCCGGATTAGTCGTTGAGACGATCCGTTATCCCGTATACATAATATCATTATTTTTTTTGTTAAAAAGTCTTGTTTAAAACAAATCAAAACATCTTAATCTGTTTGGATAGTTTGAGTTGTATTATATTGATATGGATGTCGAGGTGGTCGTATATAAGTTTTTATGAGTGGAATTATATCGTCGCTTTAATAATGAAACAACATATGCTATTTATACGTTGTTTTTATATAATAGGTGCGCTGCATTCCTCATAAGGGTATCTTTGAATTGGCGTTTTTACATTTTCGAATTATTTTATGACTGGGGTTAAGAATTAATAAATTATAAATTAACGTCCATGCAAATGCATGCGCTCATCAAACTTTAAACTCAAATATCTCGAAACTATACTTTTGCGTATACGTCATTTCATTATTAAAGCGACGATATATCCTTTTCTTTTTAAATAAAAACATTTGTGTGGATTAAATTTGGTTTGTTAAATAAAAAAATGAATGCGTATAATATTTGGACGCGGTTGAATTAAATTTCTTTGGCTACTGTGGCAGGTATTACTAAAAAGATTAAATATAAAATAAATATGTCATATTGCAATTTAGAGTAGTATTTCTTGATAATATAATTTACAACATGTGTAATAAAAAGCAATATATACATAATGTATTACAAAGTCGATTCAATTATTATCATAATTGAAATATGAAATTAGAGGTTTATGATAACTAAAGTGAGAAACATAAACTTTTCTTTGAAAATTTGCTAAATTTCTTGAACAACTGCTTGTTGTACCAAATCTTGTTGTTGAATTAAGTGGACATGTATTCATTATGAAATTTAATTTGTAATAAGTTGTAAGACTTTGTAAAATTTTATGTAAATATGGCTTTTTATTACACATTGTTGTAAATTATATTATCAAGAAATGCTACTCTAAATTTCAATGTGACATATTTATTTTATATTTAATATTTTTAGTAATACCTGCCACAGTAGCCAAATAAGTTTACTTCAACAGCGTGTAAAGATTACGCACTTCAATTTTTTTTTAAATCTAGGATTTAATATTGTAGATTTCGCTAGAAATAAGATTTTTCAGATTGAATGAGTCTTTTTTCAACGCCATGTACCAATTTATGTTTGTCACTAGTAGCCGGTAAGCATTGTTCTGTTTCTTGAGATAGCAAGTTTGAAAAAGGCATAACCAAAATAGCGGTTACATATTTTCTTAGCTAATATCCCCAGTAACCTCTTTTAATAGGTGGAAAAGACCTATAAAATCTCTTAAAATTTTAAGTACAGTCTTGGTAACCATATCTCTCGGTGTATTTGATGCGAGAGGCCTTAATGCAAGTATTTTTGCAACAAGGGCTGACAACGAAAGAAATATTTGCAACATCTGAAACAAAGAATTCCATCAAGTGTTGACAGATTGGATAAGCATTCTCACTTGGCTTTCTGTTTTGCCTGTGGAAACCTGTTCTGCTTTTAAAAAAAAGTTGAATTGCTTTTGAATGCTTCATCTACTATTAAATTAATTAAATGGGCCATGCAGGGTACTCTACGATTTCGTCTCAAAAATACATTAACGATGCATATATATAATATTGCTACCACCATCAGGTAAACTGGTTTGTGTTTTTAATGTTGTATTCATTAAAAACATTTTCGTAAATTTGTGCAACTTAATCATCAGTATGAGTGGGCCTTAAATAGAAAAAAATATATGTAATAATATATAATAATAATATATAATAATAAATATATATATATATATATAATAATATATAATAATAATATATAATAATAAAATATATAATAATCCCTGACATGGTATACGTACACCAATAGTTGAGTTATTTTTGAATGATTATGTCCACCGTCTGTGAATGAAATAAGATCATTGTTTGATTCATTGATTGGTTTTCACTGTATTATGAAATTCGCTTTTATCAACTTTTAAGGGGGTTAAATAACAACAAAGCCTCTGGTCTGGACAACATTCCTCCTGTTATTCTAAAAACATTTTCAAAAGAACTTGCACCAACCCTCACCAAAATATTCTATAAATCCTATAAATCTGGTATTTTTCCATCCTGCTGGAAGTTGGCCAATGTCCAGCCTGTCCCAAAAAAAGGAACAAAATGTGATATTTCAAATTATAGACCAATAGCCTTACTCCCAGTCATGTCTAAAATATACGAGCACCATATTAATTCACACATATCCAAATTTTTGGAAGACAACCACTTGGTATCTGACAGCCAACGGTTTTAGAAACAAAAGATCAAGAACCGATCTATTGAACTATGTGGCACATCTTTGGAATAGCATACTTGAGAAAGGTGGTGAAACGTACGTGATCGCATTGAACATCTCAAAAGCATTTGATCGAATCTGGCATCCCAACTTGATCAACAAGCCGTTGCGCACGGTTTTCATCCCGCAGTCGTAAAGTTGATTCAAAATTTTCTATCTAACCGATACATCTTGGTATCTATAGATGGCTTTTCTTCTGATGCTAAATTAATAACCGCTGGTGTACCCCAAGGCTCAGTTTTATCTCCCACTTTATTTTTAATTTATATATCAACGAACTGTTGCAAATCACCAGTAACCCAATAAATAGTTTTGCAGATGATAGCACACTGCACAATAGGGATTGCAATTCCGTGGTGTTTTATGAGTCCTGGGAATACGGGATTCATAAATTTTCAATCCGAGGGATTCCCGGGAACCCGGGATCCCGGGCTATAAAATTTGTAGGGAGAACCATAAATATTTAAGAAAAAACACAATGTTCACAAAAAGACAAATTATTCATTTTTTAGTGTCCAAAAGGATAAACATATATACAGGGTGGCCCAAAATGAACGAAGGGGTTTGAATTGCTTATAACTTCCTTATTATAATTTTTTTTTCTTTTCTTTTCAGTATTTTGTAAAGAAGACTTGGGGAATTTAAAATGGAGCAGTTCTCAATTGAACAGCGTGCCCAAATTGTTGAGCTTTATTTTTCAAATCAACGATCCAATTTTTCAAATCAACGATCCATTGTTTTGACTCAGCGTGCATATCGTCGTTATTTTAATGTGCGGGTCTGCTAGCACCAGGAAGGTTCCTTACTGCCCCTTGTTGGCGAAAATGTGCAACCAGACGGTTTATTGTTGACTCTGAGGGTCCAACCCGCACATTAAAATTACGACGATATGCACGCTGAGTCAAAACAATGGATCGTTGATTTGAAAAATAAAGCTCAACAATTTGGGCCCGTTGTGTGCGTTGTGAGTACTGCTCCATTTTAAATTCCCCAAGTCTTCTTTACAAAAAAATTATAATAAAGAAGTTATAAGCAATTCAAACCCCTTCGTTCATTTTGGGCCACCCTGTACAACATTAACTTACTAATTCAACTTCTTAAAAAAATAAAAATTGAAGAACCAAAATAAAACTTTAATAATATTACATAAAGAAAATCCAGTACCATACACTTTCGAATGATTTAAGAAATAGATTTTAGAAAACATATGTTGAATTCTTTTTGATGAAAAAATTGGGTCCTCTATGACGGCTTTGTTTACTTATTTTCATTTCTCTACCAATTGCGGTGACCAGTTTAATATTTTATGTTGTTGCATTCTGACCAAAAAAGTTTTTTATCGTTATTAAGCGTGAATTAAATTGCGTTACAGTTCATCTTCCACATTGCTTTTCTCTACTAAATCGACTGAAACCTTATCCTTAGTTACATTTTCGTTGTGATCTCTGCTCGATTATGTTGCATTGTGAGTATTTGGATAACCGGTTTCACATGCCACGTCTGCTTCTGCTGATGTAGCGTTTAATAATCTTCAATAAAAGCTTTTATGGAGCTTCGACTTGGAACAGTAAATATGTTTGATGCATCATCAACAAAAGCAGAGCTTAAATTCTGCAAATACTTAAATACTCAAAATGTTTCGGTTTTCCTTGCCTTTAAGCTAGTTATTGAGACATTCGTCAACTCGCAAACTAATGGGTTGCTTTGTTTTCCTAGCTAAGCTCAACTTGAAGAGCTATAAGTGCATTAGCCAATATTTTATTGTAGAGTGGTACAAGATTGAAGGTATTAGCGTTGACTGAATAGAATTTGGAACCCCTGGCATCCCTAAGATATAAACCTTAACAAGAACTTTCTCATTGCTATTGCCAGTGGTATATGTTCTCATTGCATATGACCAAAAATAAAAAATACAAATCAACAAAACAGGATAACAGGATTCTGTGTTTCCTATGATTAATACCGGCAAATATTACAATTCCGTAATCCCGGGCTTATCGTTCATTAATCCCGGGATTGTGGGAGCATAAAAATGGGTCGGGATCCTGGGATTCGGGATCACGGGATTGCAACCACTACTGCATAAGTCATTCGTTCCCCTATCTTCAAAAGGTAAAATGCATGATCGAATAAATCCCGCCCGGAGAGACGCTGCTATAAATGTAAACGAGGACCTAAAAAAGTCGCCGATTGGGGTGACAAAAATTTGGTTAATTTTAATACCACCAAAACACAGCTGTTGATTGTTTCCTGGTCAAAGACCGAGTATCCCAACGATATTTCAATTAATATGTGTGACGACCAAATAGACGAATGTGAAAGCATTCGTTTATTGAGAGTCAATATCCAATGACTTACTCTGGAACGAACATATAATGGCCATGGCAGAGAGCGCGTCAAGAAAACTCGGCCTTCTCAATAGATGTAAAAAATATTTTACTTCGCAACAATTACTTCACATTTATAAGTTATTTATAAGTCCCTTTATGAAGTATGGTTGTCAAGTTTGGAGCGCTGCATCTGTTGCCATCCTAGCTCTTTTGGACTCTCTTCAAAAGCATACGAATTGTTGGTGATCGAAATTTAACATTAAATCTTGATTCTCTACAACATCGTCGCACTGTTGCTGATCTCGTTGTTTTTTATAAATATCGTCACCAGCAGTGCTCGGATGAAATCAGGTCCATATTGCCTCAGACATATGTTTTTCCCCGTTTAACTCGTCAATCGCTGTGTGCAAACAGTCAAACTGTCGAGAATACTCACTGTCATAGTAATAAAATGCAAAGGGATTTCTTTGCGCGTACATCGTACAAATGGAATGTTTTGCTCGAACCAATAGTCTCGAGTGCCTTCAATCCACAAAGATTTAAAAAAAGCTTAAAAGGTATCTATGTGTTGTTGTGACACATTTTGTAATTCCTACTGCACAACATTTTTTATTAAAAAAAAAATGAAAATGTTCAATCCTAGTGAGAAGTCTTTTCCCGTTGTAACTTTTTTAATTTCGTTATACGCATGTTTGTCATACGCATGTTCGTTATACGCATATTTTTAAATATATAACTAAATTTGTGGTATTTCCACTGGTTTTGTAATTATTTTCACATAAATTGCAGACGACATTGTCTCCATTTCGTCTGGTAAAGAATTTTAATGCAATGGAACTAGCCATTCCTAATAATAAAAACAAACATAGACAAATTTGTTTGAATTTGTTAACATATTATAATGGAGATTTAAACATTTCGCTTATATTTCTAGTATTTAGTATTTACAAATAAATTTCAATCTTAATCATGTTAATGATAATGTGAACAGTTTTTTGAAAATTTGAATTTTAGGTGATTTCGAACTTGATGTGTTCGTTAGGTTTTAAGAACAATGTTTAAATTAAAAGAAATAAGTCATATTAAGATTTTTTAGCTCAAAATTGTACTTTTTTATTTCAAGATGTTCCCGATATAGTGTGTCAAGAATATGCAGTGCCACACATGCAAGATTTAATACCAAAAATTCCTGGTGGGTATGTGAGTGCACGTTTAACACCCCCACAAATAAATAATATTTTTCCTAAACCACCACCAATTCCACCACCACCGTCTGAAAAATATTATGCAGCAACTGCAATTTGTAAACCAATAACAGGTTCAAATAATAACACATTAACAACACCATCAACTCCAAATTCAACAGGTCAATTAAATCCATACAGTGATATGGATGCAATATCAACTGATGATGAGTTACAGTTATTAGAATTTCCAAGGCATTCATTAGTTATTGTTGAAAAATTAGGATCAGGAATCTTTGGTGAATTACATTTATGTGAAACCAAAGGATTAAGGTTTCTATAAACACTTAATAGCTAGAAATATTTATTAATTCAAATAATATATTTAATGTTTACAGTTATAGTCTGGTGGCAGTATCTACGTTACGGCCGGGCACATCGGAAATTACAAAAAAAGATTTTCGTTCAAAAGCACGGCATTTAGCACGTTTAAATGATGCAAATGTTGTTAAAATGGCGGGTGCTTGCTTACGGGATGAACCAATATGCATTGTTCTTGATTATAGTGATTGTACAGGTGATTTAAATCAATTTTTACAAGAACATGTTGCTGAAACAGGACCACTTGGTGCTCAAAATAATTATTTAAGGTATGGTTTTCGTCATCTATAGTAATCGCAATTTTTTTATTATTTTAGAAAACAACTACTATAATAATTGTTCAATAAATTACACTTGGCCGTAAACTAAAAATGAAATTGATTTAACGACGGAATAAAAAATAATAGAACAATCGGTGAAAGGTGTTGAGTGTTTTTGCTTTATTTTAATTTTTGAGGGCTTTGGAATCAAAAACTGATCAGATATTACAGCACATGCTTTTTTGCGGCTGAACTAAAATTTTGACATTCTATTACATTGTCTAGTTACAAAAAGTACTCCGTTTAATTTATTTTCATCATCATTTTAAATGTAAATAATAACGAAAAGTTAATCTTTAATAATTGCATTGTGTTGTCAAAGGAACAAATCAACAAAAAACTAGTAGTACTAATAGAAATTTTATATTTTTGAAAAATAGCGAAGCATTTAAACAAATCAATTTTTTTTATTATTTTTATTTTAATGCCGAAATAAAAGTGTAGTGTATAACTCGCTACGCTAGCTAAACCAAAAATTTAAAAAAAAAAACTTGATACGCTCGAGCTGTAAATTTTACATTCGCGCGATATTGAAGCATATTTTGGCATCGTTGTACAAATTACTATTTTCATCGTAAGAATATTCTACTCTTTTTACACTGCTCAATTGTGTGCAAATAATTTTTAATCAAATTTGTTTCTATAATTATTTCTTTGCTAATCACATTTGTTGTTTCTATTTGATAGCTTTTCAGTCTTAAATATTTTCCATTTTTCAGTTATGGATGTTTAATATATATTGCAACACAAATAGCATCGGGTATGAAGTATTTAGAACAAATGAATTTCGTGCATCGAGATTTAGCTACAAGGTAAGTTTTTTGATATTTGCATTTTGTTTAAGTTCTTCACATATCTATATTAAAAAGATATGAAATGTAAAATAAAATAAATAAACTGCTTTGTGATTTTCGTTCTATCAAATTTGTTTTTCTACAATTGTTGTGAAAGTCAAATTTTCTACGATGAATTTGATAAAAAGTAGGCATTGAAAATTAATCTTCCCAAATGACGTGTAGAAAGTACTTTCTGCACTGATTTGCCGTGTCGAAAGTAATTTCTGCACATTTGTGTTTACATTGGAAAAATAACTAGAAAATAAATCTACAAAAAACACATTCAATGCAATATTTAAAGTGAATCGAATTTTATTATAAATCAAATTATTCATAATTATAGATTAAACATTAACAATAAATTATAGTTTCAATTGAAATTTATTTATAGTGATGAATATTGTGAATATTTATTGTGATGTTGCATGAAGTACATCTTCATTGCATGAAGTACCTCAGTCGTATTTTTAGCAGCCTTAACAATTGTTCTATTGAATCCCATAACTGATTCCGCTGCACTTCCAACAATGGAGCTACTACCGCGAACTATATTTTCATTATCCATTGCGATATTGTCACTTGCAGGGGCTCCAGTTATTTTCTCACACACAGATATTTTATTTTGAATGGAGTTGTCGACATAGCTTTCCGCAACAGCAGAGGATTTCCATCCGCCATGCCTCTTGAGTGTTAAAATGTCTAAACTCGCATCTGCGAGTAACGTAGCAGATGTTCGTCTGAAACAGTGCCCTGTATATTCATGCAAATTTGGAAGATTTAAGTAGCTCGCAATTTTTAGTGGAATTTTTCCAAATGTATTTATTCCAATAGCTTGCGAAGTACATTTACCATTCCGATAGTTAACAAAAAACCTGTTATGGAGGGTGTTTGCAGTGCGAAGATTTCTGTATTTACGATAAACTGAGATCCAATCACCAACCCCATTAGAAACAGTAAACGTTCGAGAGATGTGAGTTTTGGTGTCTGGCACCTGTACAATTAATATATTTTCCTTATCCTCAATATGATCCAACATCATTTTCAGTAGCTCCTCCTTTCGACAGGCTCCAGCGATACCCATTATAAGAGCAATCTTTAATTTGAATTTTTTGAATATTAATATTAATTTTATACATTTAAATATTAAATAATTACCTTCATCATCAGAAAATCTTTGTCTGGTGCTTCATTCACAAACTTATTTATATCTTCTCTAGAAAAGGTTCTAGATTTTTTAGCAACATAGCCCACTGATTTTCTTTTCAACAATGCAATCAACTTATGATATTTAGAGATATCGACGTTGTCTTCTAAAATAAGTGTACTCTTTAACATAGAGTACATTGACCATAAAGTGGATGACTTGAAAATGTTTGATTTTTCTGAAAAATAAGCCAAAAGAACATTCTCCGTAATTTTCGTGGCTTTTTTCTCTCCACACCATGTCAAGAAAGCTTCTCGTTCTTTTCTATATCTAGTTTTAGATTTTTCAGGTAGAAGTTCCAAACAAACATTTTTAGCTGCCTCAGCAATGTCTGGAGGAGTTCCAATGATAACCTCTTCATCACTTTCACCGAAATCACTATTCATTTTCACCGATTTATTTTTAGAACGTTATTCAAACAAAATCAAAAACGATATGGGAAAATTTTTGACAACAATAAATCATGACATTCTTGATATAGTATAAAAAATGAAAATTTTAAAATCTACATTAGTTTATGGTATTAAATGTTTGTATAGTATACGACTATCGAATCTTGCAATTGTAGAAAAAATAGCGTGTATGACTCGTGTAGAAAGCACTATTGCAGTACTCATGTGAATGCAGCCCTCGACTAGCGTCTCGTGCTGCAAATTTCACAGTTGTACTGCAATAGTGTTCTTTCTACACTCATTGTACAATATACTATTTACAAAAACTATGAAGATTCTTTTAGTTGTTTTTTTTTTGTATAACGCTTTTGAATATAATTTTATTTATGATGGGCATACTGACGAATTACTTGTAAGTTGCAATTTCTAATAAACACATAGTTTTAATTCTGAAGCATAGTTTTGTTATATATTTCGTAGTATCTAATCTAACAGAGATGGCTAAACTTCGTTGCACGTGGAGCGGGATTTCAATAAATTCTCGTTACGAGAGCCAACAAAAAAATAAAATATCAAAGTTGTTATGGAATTTATGTTTCCTTGCAAGTTGCATACACCGTCTTCAAGCAAATACTTTAATTATGAAAACATATATATGAGCAATTTCACGCAAGTTCAGCAAATTTTGGGGAAATTTTGACTTGACCCCTTTTAATTTTGATTATTTTTTGTTTATAGATAGTCTTTCATAAATTGAAAATACCAGTTCTCTTAGAATTTTTTTTTCGACCAGGGGTCTTCACAGGGTGGCCCTCAATTTTTTGTTATTTTGTGATGTGAGTGCATTTTGACGAGCTATTGTAGAAAAACTACTCAATCGATTTTCATAAATGATATGTCGTTGAATAGGTATTAGAACAAAGTTTTTAAAAATGTACACTGTTAATTTTTTGAAATAATTTTTAACGGTGTAACATAAGAAAAAAACGGTGTAATTGAACAAAAGATGGCGCTACACCTTTTTTTTTTTTTTAAACTAAATTGAAGCTTATTTTATATCTAACTGCTTGTGTTTGTTTAGGACTAGTGATTTTTTTTGTTTTAAAGATAAAATTCGTTGTGCATATAACTGTCGGGAATCGGCTTTTTTTGTTCTGAAGGAAAATTATAAAAATGGCGTTATAAACTCAGGGTTTTTTTTAATGTTAAATATCAAAGGGGTCAAGTCAAAACGATGTTGAATCTTCGTGAAATTGCTCATATATTTAAATTTTGTAACGCTTTTTTCAAATTGGGGTACTTTGATTGAGACAGTCGTTTCCAAAACTACAGATTGATGTTGATTTGTGGTGCATTTTAAGAATGTGCGCCTGAGTTTCTAATAATTCCATTTCTCCTGTGGAACTTTTATTCAAAATATGATAAGGAATCGATAATCTATCGTTAATAATTAAAAGGCTTTGCTTTTAAAAATAGGACGACTTAATTGTAAGCGATTAAAGGTCGATGCGTTCGTTAACTGTATCGGCAGTGTGTAAAAAAATCATTAAGCGTGTCAAAAAAAAAAATTCATACTTTTGGCTTAAAAACTTTTATTTTAAGTAATAATGAGAAATATTGATTGTCGGGATTGGTATGTAAGAACAGAAGCTTGATTATTGAACTATAAGTGTGTCAAAAAATAACGTCAAGCTTTTCAAAAGAATGATTCTCATTTATTTTTTTCCCCAATTTTTTTGAGAAACCTAAAATGGGAAACGTTTTCGATTAGAAACATTTGTCAAATAAAATTAATTACTTCTATGACAAAAAAACGGTTTTTTAATTGAATCAACTTAACATATCATCTTGCTAGATTTAATCTTGATTGATTGAATCATCTTGGAAAAAGTTTGAATTTTGATTTTGTTATAATTTTTGCAATATTTTTAGAATTTTGAAAAAAGTTTCAATCCTTGATTTTGTAATAATTATTCAATATTTTTATAATTTTCAAAAAACGTTTAAATTGTTAGAATATTTTGGAATTTTTGATTTTATAATATTCTCTCGAATATTTTTGGAATTTTGAAGAAAGTAGCAATTTTTGACTTTATTATAGTTTTTGGAATCTTATTTTTGGAAAAAAAATTTGAATTTTCGTATTTGTTTATTGTTATAATATTTTGAAATCAATTCAATCAGACCCCTTTTATTTGAAAAAAAATTAAATTATTTATTTGTATGACATGAAATGTAATTGAACATGAAATTGTTAGATAATGGATTATTTGTATTTGAAATTGCTGAATGCTAAATGGAAACGTTTTTGAGTAGTTTGTTGAGTGTATCCTCTTTTCACTATAAACTATGTTATTTTATGATCTGTTATAATTTTCCGGTAACATATTGATGTTTCGTGTTAGTTCTGTAACAAACTTCTAAACGATGTATAATAAACATGTTATTTATGTTGAATAAACATCTGCCCACAAATAAAAACAAGTACTCATAAAAGCCTTTTGTCGAAAACTATATAAAAATCCTTAACCCAGACCAAAGTTTTGATATTCCAGAGCTTTGAGATGTCAGCTCCTCCATATTTTACTGTTGTATTAACTCAGTTTTCTATCATCAATTTTAGAGAGTTTATTTTCAAGACGAGGAAAGTGGTTTAACATTTTTGTAGTTAAATCGCGTTAAAAAGCAAAATTTTTTTAATAAAACTCAGAATCGTTTGAATAAGATCAGTAACAACTTTATCTTTTCCTTAATATGCTGGGTTGGGAACTGCAGATTCTCCAATATATCAGTTAAGAATACACGGCTATTAATCCATTGATCATCCTTTAATTCTGGAAAGTGTTTTTCTTCGAAAAAACTTGCTGATAGGTGGGGAAATAGTAAATTTTTTGTTTGTTTCAATTAACTTTCGTTCAGATTGAATTACTTTTTCGTCTTTCGTTCAGCTTGAATTACTAATTCTACATGGCTTGCACATAATTGAATGAGCTCATTTTGGTTTTCCGATGATAAATAACGAACTTGTTAAGGATGCTAGGCTTGCTTGGAAATTCTTTCTTTTTCTAAAAACTTTAACGTAGCAAGAGATCACAGTGACTAATATTCTTCAAAATTCTCCATTCTCACTGTTATTAGACTCATCAACTATATGGCTGTCTCTGCTCAAAGCCATCCATATATATATATATATATAAATATATATATATATATATATATATATATATATATATATATATATATATATATATATATATATATATATATATATATATATATATATATATATATATATATATATATATATTTATATATATATATATATATATATATATATATATATATATATATATATATATATATATATATATATATATATATATATATATATATATATATATATATATATATATATATATATATATATATATATATATATATATATATATATATATATATATATATATTAGACTGGTCGTTAAAAACTAAATTTTCCGAGACGCCCCCTAGAAAAATTCTTTGTGGTCAAAAAACCACAACGGCATTATTTTTTTTTTTTTAAATCAAAAGAACACGTGCCGCAAAATCGTTGAAGTTGATTTTTTGAAAAATTCGTAGATTTTTTCAAATATTTCATAAAATATGCAGATGTCAAAAAAAATCACATAACCATTTTTGTAGGAAATTTAATTCTCTACAAAAAAGGTTCAAGTCATTTTTTCCCGAAAACGTATAGTTCTCATGATATTTTGAAAATGAACTTGTAAGTTTTCGTAATTTTTAAAAAACATAAACAATAAAGATGACGAAAAACTCCTAATTTTCTTCTTATGCTATAGAATGAATTGTATAAAAAAATAATCGCGACAAAAAAAATCAAAATTAGTACATTTTCGTCGAAATTTTCATCATTTGGTTTTACGAGTTTCGAAGAATTTCAAGTTTTATTTCAAAATATCATCAGAAATATAGGTTTTAGGAAAAAAATCAATTGGACCTTTTTTGTAGAGAATTGAAAAATGATTATGTGATTTTTTTGACATCTGCATATTTTATGAGATATTAACAATTTTATGAAAAAATAAACTTCGATGATTTTGCGGCACGTGTTCTTTTCACTTTAAAAAAAAAAAAATAAAGCCGTTATGGTTTTTTGACCACAAAGAATTTTTCTGGGGGGCGTCTTGGAAAATTTAGTTTTTAACGACCAGTCTAATATATATATATATTAGGGTGTCCCAAGACACAGAGAACAAAAATTTTTTTGCAAAATTTTATACGCATACGCGCTAAATTTTTTCCAATTGACCTTAAAAACCTAAATTAAAAGTTTTACTGCGATTGGATGACGATAACCCGTGCCGACTTGAAGTTAAACTTTAACATACGAGCTGTTACTGGGATTACTGTGTTATTATTTGAGAAATTATTTTACTCTCATTAAATAAAACGCCAATGAATTAGAAAAAGGTATTTCTTCGGTCTGAAAGTCCTAAGTATTACATTCTCGAGCCAAAAATCAAATTCTTACCCCATTTATCAACCTTTTAGGACTTACTGATTCTAAAAAAACGGTATGTCTGTTTGCCGTCACAACCGACGAAATCTAGAAAACCGCTGGAAGGGATCTCAAAAGTCTTTGTTTCTAAAAATAGGGTTACTCAATTGTAAGAGCCCAAAGGACGATGTGTTCGATAACTGTACGGGAAGTGTGTAAAAAAAACCGTCAAGTGTGTTAAAACAAGGAAATTTGCCTATTTTTTGCTTAAAAACGTTCATTTTAAGAAGACGAACTACGAACACAAAACAAAATAAAAACAGTTTAAATATCACCAGCACATATTCATTTTTGCTAAAATTCTCATTTGCAAACAACGAAAATTATCGAAATACCCCCGAGTATGTCCCGAGATTAAAAATGGTAGTGTATTGTAATTTCTACGTATTGTATTGTATTCCTCACTATAATAATATAGTTTAAAAACACAAACGCAGTTTCAGTTATATATTGTAACAAAGCAGATGTTACTCCTTGACAAAACATGTTATGATAATAATAGTTTTAAATTTTTCTAAATTTCAAAAATTGTTTTATTTTATATATTAATATTTATTTTCAATTAATAAAAATATCGCAATTAATTTTGGTTTTATTCAACCATTTCTATGAGAATTACAATAATAAGAATTTAAGTAATTTTTAGTCATTTGACGGGCACAATTATGGTTATATTTCAGGTATTGATCGTAGTTGTGTCGGTTACATTTCGGTTGTTTGTGGTAATTTGACATATAAATTTTAAAACGTTTTATATAAAATACATAATAAATTCTAAATATAAATTCTAAAATTCTATTATATTCTATATATCTTATATTAAGATGTTAAAATAATAATAATATTTTAGAATTTATATGTCAAATTACCACACACAACCGAATTGTAACTGACACAACTACGATCAATACCTTAAATATAACCAAAATTGTTTCCGTCAAATGACTAAAAATTACCAAAATGTAACCGAAAAAAAACATCACCAAATACCTGAAATATAATCGTATTGTTTCCGTCAAATTACCAATAGCGACCTAAATGTAACCGACACAAATACCATTTAGTAACTGTAATATAACCGTAATTATACCCAGCAAATTACTAAAATCATCTGAAAAGTAACTGAAATAGTAACCGAACGAATACTGAAATGTAACCGACACGGTCCTCGTTCGGTTACCGTTACCGCCTATTGTCTGACCAAAATATGGTAACAAATCAGTTACGTAACCACTTGTGCCCGATAACAGTCACCGATAACATTTCAGTCTTTTTACGGTTACAAATAGCAAAATTATTTGTCGGAGCATAGAAATTCTTCGTTGATTTTTTTTATGGACGCAGTGAACTCGATAAGGTGTGTGTGAGAGTGTATGAGGTGTGAGAGCGTGTGATTCTGTGCTGTGAATGTGGGGTTGGACGTAATGATCGTGGTTCTTTCGCCGAGGGGGTCGCCAGAGTCTCATTTTTTTCACTTGTTTTTCTTTTCCATTTCCGTATGTATCATGTATTTCGCGTACAATAACAGTTATTTGTGCTGGAGTAGCAGGAATTATAACTCGAATCCAATGCTGTAAGCTAGTCGAAAAAGGCATTATAAGCCTCATCAGATACGCGACCTGCTATGCCTCTTCGTTGTTTTGCAACGAAGAAAGCGCTTCCCAATGTCCCACGTCCTATTAAAAAATTTCAAATAAAAATTAAAATATCGTTTTTTTTACTTTTTATATTTATACCAATTTTTTTCACTTTTTGGAGGGACATTTGGGCATTTTGAAACGTTTGGGGCGTTCGACAGTCCTAATGTAATTCGTTTTAAGTTTTCCAGTGAAATTTGGGCAATTTTAGCCTACGTTGCGAAATCGAGGTAAAATCGATCAAAAATCCGTTTTTGCGAGATATATCGAAAACTCCAACGGCAACCTATTTCAAAAACGGTTGAGTTTTGTTCTATTTGACCCAAAGAAGACTGCTATGAAAAAATATTTCATGTTGGTTGACTTTTTATTTAAATTCATGGTAGGCGAACCGTGATATACATAACTATCAGTTTACTCAATATATTTTATAACATGAGTTTGACACCCAGGGAAAGCTTGAATTGAGTTGAAAACTCATTGATCTAAAATCTATAAAGAATTCAACTTCCTTCATTCGTTTTTTCTTGAAACATTCAGATATTTGATAATTTATTTGCAGAACAAAATATTTAGCACCACTCACCGTAACTTGAAAATTTTTCCTATTACATGATCCATTTCACTAAACTAAAAAATGTTCAATCAAGAGATAAACATTTAGGAATAAGGCTGACTAAATTTTATAATAAACTTCAATTTGTAACAGTTCAACATGAAACTTTAAGGACATATTGTCCTTGTTCGATTTGACTAAAACAACTGAAAAAATAACAACAATTGCATTCAATTTTTTAGTGGTATCAGTTGCTTCAGTCAAACCGAACACGGCTATACTCTTTAATTAAATATTCAAAATTGAATATTCAACTGCTGTATTGCATATCTAATAAAACCTAAGGACTATTTAAAATACCACACAAGCACTAAAAATAGTATATTATTGAATTAGGAGCTAAAGTTGTACTTTTTGTGTTGAGGCTATAGTTTGGCGGCCGACCGTAGGGAGGCCGACAATTATAGACGAAACACAAAAAGTCACTTTAGCTCCGAATTCAATACACTATTTTTTCGAAAACGTTTAAATTTGTTTAAAAATATGAAATTAATGCATCAAACTTTTATTGAACCTTCTAAGGATGCATTCACTATGGATGTGTGTAATGGATTGTATAGGATATCCACAATCACATCTTGGAGAGATGTTGGGATCTTATTTATTAAGTTCAGCGTTAGTTATACAATGGTTACTTCGTATGCGATTAATTTTAACCCAACGACGACGAGATTCACAGAAACCAGGAACTTTAACAGTTGGATCGGCAATTATTTCTTTATTCACGAAATCTAAGTTAGTTAGAAGGTCTATCCATCTATCTTTAGTTGAGTACTCAATAATATTACCAATAGATGTAATTTTAGACCATAGAGGGAATTTTGATACAAGTCTATTTTGGTTTCTGTTATTCAAATCAACATGGATCGGCAAATTATCGTTACTTATAGAATCTTAGTTACTTCTCGGACCAGTAACATTTCTCTTCTTAATCTTGGAGGGGCAATATTTGATAAAATTGGAAGCCATGGAAGAGGTGTTGATTTGATAGTGATATAATTCGCATGCAGGAACTTAGTTTAGTATCAATATGTCGAGTTTGAATAATGTTAATCCACACAGGAGCACAATAATCCGCGGTTGAATATACAATCGCTAGAGCAGAAATTCTCAGAGTTTCAGCACTAGAACCCCAGGAAGATCCAGACAACTTCTGAATAATATTGATTCTTGACTTAAGTTTTTGGCCCAGTTTTAAGCAGTGGGACTTAAAAGTAAGCGATCTATCAAGTGTCACTCCTAAGTATATTGGTGTTGGGTTGAAAAAGATTACGTTTTCCCCAATGCAGACATTGAGTATATCGTTCGCATTATGATTTGATAGATGGAACCATGACACTTCGGTTTTCGAATGATTAACTTTTTTTCATAATAGCTAACTAATGTTTCCAAGTCGTTTTGTAAAATTTGTTCAGCTTCTCTAGTTGATAGTGAGTTATATGCAAATTGTATTGAAATTGCCAGATCATCTGCATAAACAAATTTCCGTGAAATTGTATCAGGCATATCGCTAGTATAAAGATTAAACAATATAGGAGCAAGTACAGATCCTTGTGGGAGTCCATTTCGAATACTTCGGATTTTACTTTTTTTGTTTCCCTGATGAACCTCAATTTCGATTAGATAATAATGCTGATATTATATTCAGAGTTTTGAGACATTTAATGACTTTGGCATATTTCAGCAATAACCCCTTTTTCCAAACTGTGTCGTATGCAGAGCTCAGGTCAATAAACACAATAGCTGATTGCTTTTTGTCTTGAAACCCTGCTTCAACATGTGTGACCATAGACAATACTTGATCACAACAATTTCTTCCAGGGCGAAAGCCAGCTTGGTGTTGCGGAATACTTAAATCGATAATATTCGATATTCTGTTATAAATGATTCTCTCAAATAATTTATAGACTACAGAGAGAAGAGATATTGGGCGGAAGCTTTCTGGAACGACGTGTTGGCTTTCCTGGCTTTGGAATTGCTTTTACTTTTGCCATGTTCCAGATTTTAGGAATTTTTCCTTTGTTATAGCAACCGGAAAAAAGATTTGAAAGCCATTTTTTTGCATTCTTTGAAAAATGGGTTACAAGTTCTGAAAAAATGTTATCAAACCCTGCTGTTTTATGAGGTTTCATAACTAATATTGCTTTATCTACTTCTTCAATAGATACTGGATTACCAAATGGAGAGTCTGCAATTCTAGATTTTGTTTTCCTGTACTGATTTATAACTTCTCTTTTTCTATTTTTTGAAATTGGAAACTTTGAGTTTTGAACCATTCTGGAAGCAACTGAATTTGGATTAACCGATACAACTGTGTGATTGTTGGTGTGATTAGAATCACCAATTTTTTTTAATCAATCCCAGGCACCACGGCTAGAGTGGGAGAAATTCATATTTTCAACAAGGTTAATCCATTTATCTGTTCGTGCTTTATTTAATTCAACAATAATAGTATAGGATCCGAGTATACAACGACCTTCACCGAACTGGTTAATGGATGAAAAGCATTTTATATTAAATTAAATATGTTAATAAATATATTGCGAGTGGGTTGTCTAAAAAATTTCGGTCCAGAATATGATTAATTAAAAATTTAAAAATTAATTTTTTCTAAACATTTCACCGTTTCGGTTAATAGACAAATGACATACCAATCAAAAGTATGAAGCCTTTAGAATATGCAAACGATAGGTTGTCTATTTTTTTCCCGTCATAACTTAGGGTTGGCAGGTATAAAAAGGCAGATCGAAATTAGTAATTTGCACCGGTCTGGTTAATGAATAAACTTTATGTCAAAATAAAGATTATTTTATTACAAACACGGTGATATAGGGTTGTCTGCAAAAAATCAGTCCTGAATTAGGGTTGTCGAGTTTTAAAAAGTGCAATATTCCTACGAACGAATACGTGCGACAGAGAGGTTCCAGCGAACTTTTTGTCTGTGAAAATAAAAAGGATAGCGATAGACTCGTAAATGCTGCGCATTATTTTGGAACAGCTTGCCACAACATTTAGAATTGAATTGAAAACTATTAACCAGTTTAATGCACAGAAACATTGTCTTTCGTTTCGTTCTTTATACATTCAAATAACATCTAGAATTATTATTTACAGTTAACGTATATTGTATAATTTAGTATGTATAACTTATTAACATTTGAAATATGAATTAAATAAATTTAGAATACAAGAAAAAATTTTAATTTCATTTTTATCGCAATGGATAACTAATTGCAGCAAATAATTTGTGTTTAATACAGGTATTTATTTGTTTATTTCTATCTTTCATAATTTCAAATTATAGATTCTCTTTAAAGGTAAATATTAAATAATTTATATGAATAAAAAAATATAATCAGTTTTATTTTAAGAAATATTTAGGCAATATTTAATATTTTACTTAAGTACATATTTAATAAATATTTATTTTTTATATTAATTATTATTTCGTTTAGTATTATAAAAAAGAAAATTTCGCATACAATTTGAATGTAAAAATCTTGTTTAATGTTTAGTCAGGCTGAAATTGATGACTTTTAAAAAATCTGGCCACTTGGTCATGAGCAGCATACTCGTCATTTTAATGCAAATAGAAATGAATGTCAACCTTAATAAAAAATGAGACTAGTTAAATCCAAAATTAAGTTCAGGAAAATTTATTTAACTTACTGGTTTAAATTAATTCACATAAGTTAAAACAGTCTAATCTCTTAGAAAATCTGCAACTCTATCGCTTAGAAATTCAATGTAGATCAGCTAATTTCTTCTTCCATTGAAAGTTGCATGCCACTTCATTTCTTCATCTCTTGTAGCAAAATGTACTATTTCACAAATGTATTGGCACGCGAAAATAGCGATTATTAAAAAAAAATGTTTTGGCACTCCAATAAAATTTAGTTGCGAACCCTGGATATACCAATATTGATTAAATTTAACATAAATCAAGAATAAGCCATAATTTATGAATCTACCTTGAATCACTTTGAAATTTTAGAAATTGAGTTAAAAAAATTTGATTGTAATTTTCTCAAAATAAAACTGTATTAGAAATAATTTTTTAAGAAATTGTTGTTCTAGAAATAATTGTAATTTATTTGAGTAAAAATGAGAATAAAAGTTGCACAAAATCATTAACTTATTGAAATTCTATTTTGAAGCGTATAGCTATTAAATTGATTGTAAAATTCTTTAAATAATTGTTGATGATTTAAATTGAGAATTTCGTAATTAAATGAAATTGAATAAGTTAATCTTAATCTATAAATTGGACTTATTGATAAAACTAACAAAACTTCTCTCGGTTTAAACCAGTTATTCTATAATCTAGAAGATCAGCTTCGAATTTTCATCAACTAAGAGTTTCTGTATTTGAGAAAAGCTTTTATTTAATATTAGAATATTATTTCTCTCAGTGACGCACCTGTATTAAACACAAATTATTTGCTGCAATTAGTTATCCATTGCGATAAAAATGAAATTAAAATTTTTTCTTGTATTCTAAATTTATTTAATTCATATTTTAAATGTAAATAAGTTATACATACTAAATTATACAATATACGTTAACTGTAAATAATAATTCTAGATGTTATTTGAATGTATAAAGAACGAAACGAAAGACAATGTTTCTGTGCATTAAACTGGTTAATAGTTTTCAATTCAATTCTGAATGTTGTGGCAAGCTGTTCCAAAATAATGCGCAGCATTTACGAGTCTATCGCTATCCTTTTTATTTTCACAGACAAAAAGTTCGCTGGAACCTTTCTGTCGCACGTATTCGTTCGTAGGAATATTGCACTTTTTAAAACTCGACAACCCTAATTCAGGACTGATTTTTTGCAGACAACCCTATATCACCGTGTTTGTAATAAAATAATCTTTATTTTGACATAAAGTTTATTCATTAACCAGACCGGTGCAAATTACTAATTTCGATCTGCCTTTTTATACCTGCCAACCCTAAGTTATGACGGGAAAAAAATAGACAACCTATCGTTTGCATATTCTAAAGGCTTCATACTTTTGATTGGTATGTCATTTGTCTATTAACCGAAACGGTGAAATGTTTAGAAAAAATTAATTTTTAAATTTTTAATTAATCATATTCTGGACCGAAATTTTTTAGACAACCCACTTGCAATATATTTATTAACATATTTAATTTAATATAAAATGCTTTTCATCCATTAACCAGCTCGGTGAAGGTCGTTCTATACTCGGATCTTAGACTATAAGTAAATCACCAACTTCACTTGATTCAGATTCTTGGTATGAATTCCATAGTCTTTCGCATTCTTCATTCCAATTAGGGATATAAATTTTTCGGAATCCTCTTGGTATAAATTATTTTGCAGATGAAATAACAACAGCAACGAATCTATCGTAATTTTGGATTGTTGAAGGAAACCAACGAATGTTCATATCAATAGACTTAGCAAACCCTGTCCAATCAGTTTTCTTAAAATTCCATCTAGGCTTTGGAAGAGATGTGTAGATAGGAATTTTAATGCCAACATCTAGTATTACGCATCGATGTTGACTTCTTAGAAACAGATGTAAAACTTGCTTAGTAACCGGAAGTGCTACACCAGAATTATCCATGGAAACAAAGCATAAATCAGGATTATATCCCTGATTCCATCTACCGGATTGAAAACTGGCTTTCTGTTTATAGCATCATAAATGAGGTGAAGTCTATTTACAGTTAACCAGTTTATGATAAATTCTCCATTGTTGTCATCGTTGTTATATCCTCATAAAGAATGATGACTATTAAAGTCTCCCATGTAAACAGATGGAAAAGGGAAGGTTGGCAAAGGAACAACCCATGAAATTCTTGGAGGTTTATAAACATTTAAAATCGTAACTCCACTAACACAGACAGCAATCAAAGCTATTTTATCTTTATACGACTTGAGCACGACTTGACATTCATCGCTTATGTTGTTTCTAATTAAAGTAGCGATACCATGATGTTGATGATGGACACTTTTAACATAGGTGAAATCGACAATATTGTTACATCTTGCAAGGTGATTATTGTCTTTTGAATGTGTTTCTTGAAGAAGAAGAACATCGCACTTTTGTTCTTTAAGGAGTCTTGACAAATAATCTACCTTTGATTTGGTTAGTCCCTCAACATTTATTTGGCAGATCCTCAAAGTAGCTCCAATTGTCCTGTATTGAGGCTGAAAATCTTCATCCAAAATTTCGTCCTGTTCCAAAATGACTTCTTTTACATTTGTAGCACCGGGAGATTCAAAGAATAGGTCCGGAGTATATGTTGATGACATTTTATTTTTTCAACTCTGGTGGACCGTTACGGTTGTCAAAATCCACAGGTAGGCGTTTATTTTACATTAAATTATTAAAAAAATAAAATAATTTTTATCAAAATTTTTAGACAAGAAAATTCTCAATGTTTTTTGTTTGACAGACAGCCTACTTTTTAAAATTTTAAATTATTTATAAATTTTCTGAAATTAATTTTTATTGATTTTAATTCATTAAAATGAACTGAAATGCATTCTGTTTTGAACAAATTAATAATATCATGTTATTTTACTTTACTGCCGCCGTAATAATATGAAAATTACTTTACTGTCGCCGTAAAAATATGAAAATTATTTTACAGCCGCCGTAAAAATATGAAAGTTACTTTACAGCCGCCGGAAGATAAAACAAAAATGGCGTTACTTTTGCAGCTGCCTGCTAAAAAGTAAGACTTTAGCTACTCCCCAGCGGCAGGAAAGTAACACTTTACAGCCGTTTGCCGAAAAAATATATTTTTCTATTTCAAGTTACGAAAATGTCATTTTAATATATAGTAAAAGCTATGTGAAAGGGAAACTGTTTCTAAGTAGTTACTGAAAATGTTTTCAGTCACTAGAACTGAAAGTAAATAAGTTTCGGTGGTCGCCTACAGGTGGTGGTTATTTAAAGGATTGAATATTTGATTGAATATCTGAGATTGAATTTGATTTAATGTTTCTGTTGTTGTTTCGGTTGCTGTGTTTATTTCTGACAATATCGCAGTATTTTAAAGGGATTTAATATTTTGAATATTTTGATCGAATCGAATCGAAACTACTCATTATATCCATTGTGTGTAATTAATTAATTAAACTAATAAAGCATGTGTTTTTTTTCTATATCGGAGCGATAAAATAAAATTTGTATCAGATATATCGTTTAATTTTTTCCTCCGATAATTAACTGTCAGATATAATAGTATATTCTTGTATGAGCTTAGAATGAAGGCAATTCTTCACGAGGATGAAATTTCCCAAAACGAGCGTAGCGAGTGGAGGGAATCATCCGAGTGAAGAATTGCCATCATCCTAAGCGAATACAAGATGCTATTTTATCCACGATTGTAAAATATTTCGTTTAATTTCCAGTATTCATGTATTAAGTTGATCTTACATCAGCATATGACACAGTTAGTCGTCATGGATTGTTGTTGAAAGTTGCATCAATTATTCCTTGTCTCAAACTGATAAATCTTTTAAATGATATGCTTTCTAATAGAAAATTTCAGGTTTTCATGCAAGAAACTAAAAGCAAATGGAAAACTTTAAGCAATGGTTTGGCTCAAGGTTCAGTACTTGCTCCAATTCTTTTCAACTTATACATGTATGACATGCCAAAAACCACTTCCCAGAAATTTCAGTATGCTGATGATATTACTTTAGCTTATCAATGTAAAGATCTTCAACTTGGTGAAAAAGTTATAGAAAAAGATTTACATAAAATGTGGAATTATTTTAAAAAATGGGGTCTTAAACCGAATTCCAGTAAAACTGAAGTCAGTGCTTTTCACTTAAACAATCAAATGGCAAAATCTGAGTTATGTGTTAAAGTTAAAAATGTTGTTCTTTTACATAACCATAATCCAAAAATTCTAGGTGTAATTTTTGATCGTTCTTGGACTTTTAAAAATCACTTAGAAGCAATAGCCAAAAAAGAAATAATTTGTTACAACAAATTGCTGGTACAACTTGGGGATCAAACGCAAATGTTTTAAGGACTGCTGCTTTAGGATTAGTATATTCTACACCTGAATATTGTTCTTCAATCTGGATGAACAGTGCTCATACACCAAAAATCAATATTCAGCTGAATCGTGCAATGAGATTAATTTCTGGTGCTATAAAATCAACACCTTTGAACTGGTTACCTGTTTTATCGAATATACCACCACCAGACATTCGTCGTAAAGAAATGTTATTCAATACCATTCAAAGAAGTTCAGAAGTTAACAATTCTTTATTGTTTGATTTATTTTTGGAAGCTCCTGATCAAAGTTTATGCAGAACACCACCGTGTATCACTGCTAAACAACTTATTTCACAAAATTTTAACTCTCAAGAATTCTGGCTGATGGCTTGGAACAACAACCTTCCATTAAATGGTACATTTGTTCAAAACCCTAATGTGAAATTAAATGGTTTTGAACTAAAAAGAAATGATTGGGTGAAACTAAATCGTATTAGAACAGGCTATGGTAGATCAAACTATACATTACATAAATGGGGTCTGGTGGATTGTTCATCATGTGAATGTGGTAAGGAATTTCAGACAGTCAATCACATATCTCAAGAATGTAACTTAACTAAATTCAATGGATGTTTTGAAGAGGCTTTTTGTTTATCTGATCAATTTATTGATTGGTTACATGGACTGAAAAATAAAATTTAATGTATTCTGATGTTGAATAAACCATACGATTAAAAAAAAAAAATCAAATTCACTAGTTGTTGAATGAATACAATTACAATGGAAGACATACGCATGGAAAGCATATATTCTATAGTAGTCGTGGATAAAATATATTCTCTGAGTTCTTTCCGCCAAAAAAAAAAATAAAAAAATTTATTAAATAAATAAATAAATTTTATTAAAAAATTTATTTGTATTTGTTTTTAATTGAAACTTTACCTACAATTTTTTAAATTTATACTTTAAACCATGACTTCCAGTCGGTAAAAAAATATCTGTAATATCTGTAAAAGTTTTTAGAGGAAATATATGAACTATTTTCATTATTCATATTGTCAAATTCATCTACTAAAAACTTACAAAACGACATATCTAAATTTGACTGTGTAAAAAATAAACAGGATTGTATTTATATATAGCATTTTTACCAGTGCAAAATAAGTTTATTATTGTGTTCGCCTGTTATTATTCCATCTGTAGGCGAACACAATAATAACATTATTTTACACTGGTAAAAATGCTATATATAAATACAATCTTGTTTATTTTTTACACAGTCAAATTTAGATATGTCGTTTTGTAAGTTTTTAGTAGATGAATTTGTAAATATTATCATTTATATTTACAAGCGTAGAAAAAATAGAGTTTTCTACGCGTGGTAAAAACGTTTTTGCGTTCCTGAACTTATTCCACTCGACGCTATCGCGTCTCGTGGACAAACCGTTCAGTCACACAAAAAGAGAGGTTTTTACCACTTGTATAAGTGGTCAGTTGTTAGAAACAGAAACAAAATCATGAATATGACCATTATGAGTGTTTCCTAAGTATGTAGTGCAAATCAACATTTTTATATTTTTAATTAAATTAATGCTGTGTCATTTATTAAATCATTAATCTGTGACTTATATTTCATAAACAAACAAATAAATAATCAAACAATGAAAAAAAAAATACTTCCAAACCTATTCGAAGTGTTTATTTAATAATGAAAATATGTGAAAGTTTTGGATATTTGTTACATTGTAAAATTTTGAATTATCACATTCGAATTAGTTGGAGTGTTATTATTGCTCAAAAAAATGTGTTAATTGCGTTTGGAGTTGATCTGTTATTTACATGATTGAACATAAATTAAATTTGAGTATTTTATGTTAATTTGCGTAAAAGTTTTAACTTATTTAATCGCATACGAAACAAAATTAGTTTTGAAATACTATATCTAGTGATTTGATTTTCAGTATATGTATATGCAAATAGAACGGTTTCGAAGTTCTAGAAAGCTTATTATTTCAATTTTCGCTACAACAATCAGATTTTATTTAACCTTTTTTATACATTCTTTCAAACGTTATTAATGTTTAGTTTTTATTTGTATGTGAATACATATTTACCATTTTTTATCAAAAACGTGAATAATATGACATTTTACAAAAACTTGATTTATTACGTTAAATTGTTTAAAAATTTTTTCATTTATCACAAAAAGCAACCGTTATAAATGATTACCTAAAGTTGAAAATGTTCCTATTCAACACTCAAAAATTTCAAAATATAGAGTCGTTTTGGTAATTGTTGCAATAAATTTGTGTAGAAAATATCCGTGTCTCTTTGATAAAATTAAATTTCTTTTAAGAGGTTCGTATTGTGTACATATGAGTTGTTTGTTTGTTAATGATAAGATTTTGTATATTTATTTTGCCCTTTTTAATTTTTAATATGTATTATTATAAAAGTTTAATGTCACAAAACTATTTAGTTATAAAATGAGTTTTTTAATAATACATAATTGTTGAAGGATTATGTGAATTCCTTTTACCTTGCTAGAGAGTTTTCAAAATGAATATAATATAATTCAAAATATGTTTTTGTGTTAAATTAAGATGTATATGTATGTTTAAGACTACGTATCGACTACTTTTTTTTTTTTTGTTTTAATAAAATGTGATGTGTAGTAGGCATTACAATATGTGTCACAACAACACATAAAAACCTTTTAAGACCAAGGTCCCACAACAACATGCGTTCAAAGGATGTTAATGGACGCAAATCTGTTTTTTTTTTTTTAATATTTTTTTGTTAAATAATGGATAACTAAACCATAAATCCTATCACATATAAAATATGACATAGGTCAATATTTCGTGATAGGATAGGGAAAATAAAAATAAAATAAGAGATAAAAAGCAAATTTGTTTTAAAAATTTGCAGGAACAAAACTAAAATTGGTTTGCCAATAGTCCAGCTAATGGCATAATCCTTGATTATGGGACGCAGCATATTTTTCAATGATTAAAGCTCAGATATACAGTTATATGGAGGCTCGTTTCTACAAGCTACAGCGTTCCAGAATCAAGGAATATTCATTAGCTAAGATTGAGAGTGCTACCGTTGACTGAATACAGTTCATCCGCCAGCACCCCTAAGATATCACCTTGGCTAGTGATATCTCACTGCTATTGCCAGTGGTATGCGATATCTCGCGTTAACTCATATGCCAATAGCAGGGACTGGAGTACGCGGGGTTGTTACACCCGTGGATCAAAAAATAGAAAAAAATTAACAAATTAATAAAAACTGATCCCTCCATGCGGGAAGACAAGTTTTTAGGACAAGTTTGTGTAAAAATTTAGGACAAGGAGGTGTAGGTAGATTCTCGATATGTACATTGTTAAAAGGAAAAAAAGAAAAAAATTGTATTATTTGAAAATAAATATATTTATTTGTTTATGGTTGCCAAGAGTTAAGTAAGTTCTTTTTTAAAGATCACAGAATTTCTACAAGAAGAAATAAAATTATCGATGTAATTCTACCCATCGTATCACTTTTTAATAGTAGTCTTTGTAACAAGGCGTAAAGCAACTGTTATTTAATTCTCGTCTTTGATAGTGAATCGGCTTTTAAAGGATTTTTAACTTTTATCGGTTCGCCAGTTGATTTAAAAATTTGATTTTACCAGTTTTATCAGTATTTTCTTTTTAAAATCTGCATGGTGTTTTGTTTCTAACAAATAAAATTCAAAATCGCATCCAGACGATAGTACCAAGCTCTATATTTTTATCTAGCAACGTTTCAACTGCATCTGATTTTGGATAATATTCATACAGGCATGAATAAAGGACTTATGAATGTAGAGTAATTGATAATGGGTGGAATGCATAAAGTCTAGTAACTAGGTTTTTTAAGTGTTTACTAGTTTTATTATATATAAACCTATAAACCTAACAAACGCTTAAAAAACCTAGTTACTAGGTTTTATGCATTTCACCCAATTAGTGAAATATGTTTTGTACCGGAGTCGAACTTTAACTACGATTTAAGTTGTAGACATTTTCAAATGAACCTATTTTAGTTCTTTTCATCCTTAATTGCATGTAACTATCTATCTATAGATACCGAGATGTATCGGTTTGACAGAAAATTTAAATCAACTTCACGACTGCGAGATGAAAACCGTACGCAACGAGCTTGTTGTTCAAGTTGGCATGCCAGATTCGATCAAATGCTTTTGAGATGTCTAATGCGATCACGTACGTTTCACCACCTTTCTAAAGTATGCTATTCCAAAGATATGCTACATAGTTCAATAGATCGGTTGTTGATCTTTTGTTTCTAAAACTGTATTGGCTGTCAGATATCAAATGGTTTCCCTCCAAAAATTTGGATATGTGTGAATTAATATATTGCTCGTTATTTTAGAAAGAAAGAAAGAAAGAAATTTTTCTATATTAAAAAAAACTACAATTATAAAATATGCAATAAATTAACATTAAAAACTTATAAAAATCACTTGATCAACATATGATCGTGTCAACAAAATTACAAAATTACGAATATAAATTGAGTTCAGAGATCAAAAGAGCAAGCACTTAATTATATAATAATTATTATATTACAAACATATACATTAACAAACATATAGGGTCATTCCAAAGTGACTAACGTAACATTTATACCGAAATTCACAACTTTGTTTCCTTATAACTAAAATTGTAAAGATTATTTTAAGTACTTGTTGACTTTTTAAAATGTAAATCGAGTTTATTTATCTAAATCAGAAAGCCTTTTATTTAAATTAAATTTTTTAGATATTTTTTTAAATAAAAATGTAAATGTGACTAACGTAACATTTTTTATACCATTAAATTAACACCTAAATTATGAACCAAAATTCTCTAGATGTTGAAAATGTACATAAAATTTATTGATAAGTTTCTTCAATGTAATTAATGTATTTTTTAAAAAAGCCAATAACTTTTTAAAAAATTTGTTAGTTTTTCATAAATTGACGCTTTTGATTTAAATAATGTGTGACTAACGTAACGTGACTAACGTAACACAAAAGAATTCATGTATTTAGAATGCTTACCTCATTTATTTGGAAAGCAAAGCAGTCCAATTCAGACACTCCAAACTTTAGCTTACAGAAAATAAAAAGTCTAAAACAATTCGGTTTATTATATTTGTGCTATGCTATATTCTTTTTAGATATATTTTAATTCGTATATTAAGCCTTTTTCACAACCATGCGCTTAATTGCATTCTAAACAAAATAACAATATTGGAATTTTTACAGTTGTTGCCATATCTTATAGTAAAATATATGAAAAACCTATAATTTTTTTTCAGTTTTTCACAGTTACAGTTTTGTGAAGAAAAAAAACTTTAGCTTGAAGGTTGACTTTAAAATGGAATGACCCTATACATTTATTGTCCATACAGTAAATATCCAAAAGAAAATTTTTTTGAAATTAAAAATTAAAAATAAAAATAAAAAATAAATAAAAATCAACAAAGAGATGTTTATGTCAATCTGGAAAAAGCTTTCTGTACCCCTGTTACGGATTAATAATCTTAATTACGAATTATTTATGAATTTTAACTAATTACAATCTAATTACATTAGTTGAAAAAAAAAGAAGAACAAAACTACTAATATGTTCCTCTCTCCTAATGATGAATTAGGCTGAGATAATTATTATGCAAACCTCAACAATCAGTTTTGTAGTTTATTGAATTAGTGTGTCGTGTTATATGGCACATCTCTTTAAACACTCTTTTATATTTATTGGAAGCAATGTCAACTGATGAGGCTTCATCAAACTTAAAGTTACTGTTACATTCTATGGCATGTCTACATAAGGCAGACCTATGGTGTGTTATGTGACTTTTATTCTTCAATGTATATTTTACATCAACTTTATGCTGGTTAACCCTTGTGGTTATGGTCTTTGAAGTCTCGCCAATGTAACATTTACCACAATCACACTCAATTTTATAAATTACGCCAGTTCGTTTTTCCTTATCATATCACATCACATGTCCTAAACTTTCACAAGTAGTTAGATATAAAATAAGCTTCAATTAAGTTTAAAAAAAAGAGGCTGTGCCATATTTTCTTATGTTACACCGTTTTTTTCTTATGTTACACCGTTAAAAATTATTTCAAAAAATTAACAATGTACATTTTTAAAAACTTTGTTCTAATGACATATCATTTATGAAAATCGATTCAGTAGTTTTTCTACAATTGCTCGTCAAAATGCACTCACGTCACAAAATAACAAAAAATTGAGCGGCACCCTGTGAAGACCCCTGGTCGAAAAAAAAAATTCTAAGAGAACATGTATTTTTTATTTATGAAAGACTATCTATAAACAAAAAATAATCAAAATTGAAAGGGGTCAATTCAAAATTTCCCAAAAATTTGCTGATTTTGTGTGAAATTGCTCATATATATAAAATTACTTATTATTAAAACAATCATAACTTTTAAGCAAATACAGCTTTTTAAAAAAATAATATATTTTTGAACGCACCAAAATGTGTACTAAAACTTTGTTATATACTTTTTTTGGCTAAAATGAATTTTGCACTTCCATATTTTAAAAAAAATGGCAAAAAAAACTCAAATTTCAAAAATTTTCAACTTTGAACAACCCTTTTGTTATGTAAATTATCTAATTTAACAAAAAAAAAATTTTATTTTAAGAACTATTAATTTGTGATGAAACAAAAAAAATTTGAAAATCGAAAGACATTTGTGGAGTCGCCAGCAGTTTGAAAAAATGCTTACTTTCAAAGTGAGGTTTCTTTATAAATCGAATTTGGGGCAGTGGAGAGAATTAACCGATTGAGCTCAAATTTGGAATATAGTAGTTTTAAAGACCCCTGCAACTTTTTATCAATGCGCTCATCTGGATCGGATGCCAAAAGTTCAAAGTTGCCGCCCTAATATATATTTATATATATATATATATATATATATATATATATATATATATATATATATATATATATATATATATATATATATATATATATATATATATATATATATATATATATATATATATATATATATATATATATATATATATATATATATATATATATATATATATATATATATATATATGTATATATATATATATATATATATATATATATATATATATATATATATATATATATATATATATATATATATATATATATATATATATATATATATATATATATATATATATATATATATATATATATATATATATATATATATATACACCTATCCCCCGTTTTACACGGTAGATACGTTCCTGATAAAAACGTGTTAATCGAAATTATAAATTTTGTATGGAAAACCGTGTTAAACGAAAAAGGTGGGTTTTGGGTCATTTCTTGGGCGACAAACAGATTCGGTAAAACATAAAAGTACCAGTTTAATCACATAAGATATCGACATAACAGCTAAATTGATTTTCAAAAAGAAACATGCAACATAACCAATAAGAAATTCACAGAAAAATAAAAAGTAATTATACATGCACATACTAGCATGTTGACCTAAATCAAACCTAACTTAACTTGATTCAGTTCGGTGAGAGTTGGAAGTTAAATCTGTAATCAATAACTGTGCTGTCTTTGTAGCTAAATCTTGCAAACATCTTCATATTGACTTAAAAATTCGTTGAAAGTTCGCAGAAATCAGAGAGCTAGTTCAATATTCGGTGTATGTTGTTGAAAGTAGTTGCATTATTTATTATCTTCTGGTATAATGGTTGCAATAAAGAAAGTTTAATTTTGGGTAGAAATACAATTTATCCATTTGTAAGCTGCAAATCTTGAGGATGACATGGATCATTGTCCAGTAAAAGAAGAACCTTAAATATTATTTTGATAAATACTATTTTACTTCTGGTACGTAAGAGTTATGAGACAAATCAATGAACAATGTGGCTTTAACCCAAGCTTTTGTATTGGCATTCCAATAAATGGAAAGATTTGTTTAGTCCTTTTTACCTGGACGCTTTGCCACATAAGTCTTATCACTCTTTAGTAGTGAAAACCTGATCAGCAGCCAAATTC